>CAVLJG010000003.1:87663431-88191982 GCA_963669975.1 Acanthoscelides obtectus | reverse complement strand
TTTAATAAAATTTTGTATAGTACTTAATGAAGCATAATAAGTAAATCATAAAAATTTCAAATGATTGCACTGCTTTAAAGCCCTTTGACCTTTAATAATGTGTGGATGTACCCTGATGTGCTACGCATTCTCCAACGCGCCTAGGCATGCTTCTGATAAGGTGGTCTATGTCCTCCTGTGGTATCTCATTCCAGGCAACCACCAACTCCTCTCGAAGTGCTTCTAGAGTCTGAGGAGGACGTTGCAAATTGAGCAATCTCCTACCCATCATATCCCACACGTGCTCAATTGGGGATAAGTCGGGAGATCTTGGTGGCCATGGTAACAATGTGACATCATATGTTGAAAGAAGTCTATTGTGACTCTTGCACATGTGGTCGGGCATTATCTTGTTGGAAAGTTGGATCTGCCAGGGTGTCAAGATAGGGTAAAAGATGGGGTTCTAGAACTTCGTGGATATAACGCTGCGCGTTCATGTTACCTCTGATGAAGATTAAAGGTGACCTGGAACCATAAGCTATAGCACCCCAAACCATAACTCCAACAGTGTGATGAACATGTCTTTCAACAAAAAACTGTGGATTCCTCCTTTCACCACGTCGCCTTCTAACCCTGGCACGACCATCGTGCATACCTAAACAAATCGAGACTCGTCACTAAGACAATACTGTTCCATTCCCGATCCTAGAGTGACCGTTGTCTGCACCACTCAAGGCGATTACGTCGTGTTCTCGAGTTAAAGGGAGGACCCAGTGTGGCCGGTATGAAACAAGCCAAAACTTCTCATTCGTCGTTAAACACTTCGCATGCCAATAGGTCTTCCGTGTTCTGCAAACCATTCATTTGCAATGGACCTAGTAGTGGAGAAACGGTCCCTTAAGGCCAATAATCTTAGGCGGCGATCTTCACGGTCTGTTGTTCTACGGCGGCGTCCAGTGCCCCTTGCTCTTTGCGTACGGCCTTCTCGAAGCCATGCCTGACAACACCTAACCACAGTGTCTACACTTCTTTGCACTCTAACTGCAATTGCTCGAAAAGAAAGTCCAGCTTCCCGAAGTCCCACTATACGGCCCCTATCAAACTCACTAAGTCGACGAAATCGTACAGGTCTACGTACTCTAGGCATCGTAACCGATCGTAAAGGATGTCAAGAACCAAAATCCGCCAACGTTGATTCTTTACGGCGGCTGAAATATTCATTTTTAGAGCGTTAGTGAATTAAAAAAAGCAGTATAAAAACCGGAATGTCCAACTGATAAGGCTGAAAATTTTTTCACTTGTTATTTACAGTAAGATAAATACATTCACCAACTTTTATTAAAATAAAACCATTTAAACTGGGTGTTCGGATTTATATGTCACTTAGTATATATGTAGATATAGAATTAATATATAAATATTCCCATGTGGCGGTGTAGCGGTCTGTCTGTGTCGACATCGCCGCAGTACACCACTTGCGCTTGTCACAGTCGGCAGTGGCCTCTAAGACGATGCACCACTCACCCAACGCCAACGATTGCAAGTTGTGTCGAATTACGAGCAAATTAGACATCAGATTTTTATCATTGAATTTTCCCTTTGTTACTGGGATCAGAAGCTTCTTAATGATAGAACATCTTTGACTCATCCCAGAAACGTAACATTTACAATCCCCAATTTTCAACCCCTACATTTTTTTTTTCGAAAATATGCCGCCGTTGTACCGATTTTCAAAAAACTACAAAGCCTTTTCGTCCTTGGCATAGTAGTGATCGTGTGTCAAAATTTCATTAAAATCCGACCGGTACTTCCCAGACAGACCGTCAGAAATAAGTGGCATGATGTTTCGTGGACTATGTCATATAACACCCAAAAAACGTAACTCAGTTTCGAAATTTTTCGCGATTGCAATGCCTCCTCGCCCAGTAAGTAAAACAGCCTTATTGGGCAATTTTTTTTACCTGTATTCAGATCCAAGGACAAGGAAAGATTTTGAATGCATTTTGCACGATATCACTAGCATACCTACCTATTAGCTTCAATTTGCTTTTTCACAACCTCGATACGACCATTTGTTACTGAGACATCGAATTTTTAATGAAAAAAAAAAAGCTGCAATGGATTCTCTAAGAGAAAAAAAAAGAAAAGGGGTGATTTGTGGCTAAATTGCAAATATTGACAGAATGCTTGATGTTGAGCATGACTTTTACAGCTCCATATACCCACAATAGCCCTGCAAATTTTCACTTTGAGCTCCTAAAACCCATTTCTGTTTTGAACATTCAAGATTTTGAAGAAATTACAGGATCACTTTTATTGCTGTTAAAAACTTGGAATGAATTTTTTTTGAGCGTTTGGAGACAATGTGGAAAAAGCCCCAAAAAAATTGTCTTCAATGTAAGATGTGTAACCAATTTCCACTGCCGTTCTTTAGAGGTCTGTATAAGTGTATATTCATAGGGAAGTGACATAGGATATTTTTCTATATGTACTTGTGACATTATTGACCTAATTTTTGTGTTGCTATAGGCCACCAAAAGACTAAGATCTTATTCTGGAAGACCCTATATGTGCAATCTCGTGGATTTACGTAAGACACAGAAAATAATATGATTTTAAGGAAAAGCGTTAAACACTAGAACAGTCTGGTTATGGTAGGATTTCAAGACCTCGCAACGGCACAAATGTGGTTATGCTAAAGGCAATATTAAGTATTACACTAAACCCGCAGCTCCGCTCGCGTAGTGTATGGTATAATAGGTCATTCGGTTCGGTAATGCAATAGTTACTTTGGAAATGAACATTTTTTATTCAACATTTTAATGCAACAATAGATAATATCCAATTGTAATAAATTTATGGACTCCCATAATGAAAGACCTTAATTCGTTTATGGTTAACTTTAATCTATTTAATAATTTTCGCGTGGTAGTTGCTCTGCTTACCGTAGCATTTCCGGCGACATATATACTCAGAGACAAAAAAAGCTAAAGCCCTACGTATGTTTATTAGAATTCAAGAATTTTTTACATATCGATTTATTTTGCCATGAACAGCAAGTGATACAATGGTCAGGTTTTTCTGTTAAGACCTCCACGATCGCCTGACCTCTGTCCAATTGAACATGTCTGGTACATGATAGGTCGCAGACTCTTGCATTTGCAACACCCTCCACAGACTTTAGCAGCTCTTACTCACGAAGCTGCAGTAGCCTGGAATGAGATATCGACCACCTTATCAGCACGATGCCCAGGCGTGTCAATGAGCGTATAGGAAATCGTGGATCCTCCACACATTATTGAACCAGCTTCTGCAGTCAGGTGACCAATCAAGCTGAAAATTTAATCATTTTACAAGTAAGAGACACTGAACATATGTGGCAAAAATTATTAAAACCGGATAAATATACGTAGGTGTTTACCTTTCTTGGTCACTCAGTATATTATTTGCAATACCTAACATTTGCTAATAGCTTACAATAGCAACATTTATATAGTGTGTTCGTACCACACTACACAATGCTTCGTCTTTTTATATCCTCGACAAAAAGTAAGAGTTTGCTTGAAAATTTAACTCGTCTTGAAATGACCTTGCAGGTCGTGGTCAGGTTAATTGGCAAGGATACACCTGAACATAAAGTTTCTTGTCCTTGTTATTTCCGGTGTCAAAAACAGGGGATCCAGTTAACCACATCTGACGTTCAAATGAGCCTGAGGTTCATAGTCAAGGTCACGTTCAAGATCACTATCAGATGAACCTTTTCCAATCTTACAACTTCGTTCTACTCTAGGAAGCGTATTTTTGAGGTATTTTGATCTATTCATACTTTTTGAACACCCTGTATATTCTAGCAGTTAAAACCATGCCTACAACCTTCTTCGGGTTTGAATTGGTAAGTATAGAAATTTTTACGTTTCTCTTTATTCTGATTCAGACGTGATGCTGACAGACTGGACAGACATTAACATTTGTATATACAAATTCAGGAATTTTCCTTACATGGCGTATAGATCTCGGAACAATGAGCAGTTTTTTCTAGTAACATATACACCAAAGTCCTAAAATTAGCTAAACAAAACCTTTACACATCGGTTCTAAAAAAACAATAGTGGCATACTCATACAGCAATATTGGGGTTGTCCATATTACTTTAATTTACGATGAGTGACTTCGGAATGCTATCGAGACTTCGCGAGTGCATGCAGATCGTTTTTCAAGATCCTTCGTGATTTCTTTTGAGAAGAAATGAAATGTTTAGTGTATAAAACTGAGGTGAACATGTTTGACAAACTGTGTGTAAAAGCCCACACGGATGCTGGCTATGTCGAGCACATGCATGTATTTGAATCTATCGCAGACAACGTTGAGCAATACTTACAAGTGACAGAGAGGTACCTGAAGTTTATTTTCGATGAACAGTGAGTAAGTACTTTTGATCACTTTTTTTTTCTTTTTCGCTGTTTCACCGCACATTAGCCTAGTTATTAGAAACGTAGTTGTTTCTGAAAAAAAGTTCAGGACGCCATGTACGGATGGATTATAATTCTATAGCAATGATACTATGAAAGATAGAGAAATGGGTGGAGAAGATTCTTAGGATGTGATACAGTGCATTTACAGTGTTGTAACGACAGTAATCCCGAAGGTGCCACAATGTTTACAAACATCCTCATATTTGCCTTTTTCGTCTACTTAGAAAAAACAACACCAGTTGATAGGGGCCATTATTCAACGGACTACTGGATTCGTAAGCCGCTGTAAATACTGTTTGTCAACTGTTTTCCTTTTCACAGTTGGCTGCTAAGTGCTAAGCAAATGAAATATTATTACGGCTCCAAAAGCATGGGAGTAGTCCGAGATGCTTCGAAGATACATCTAAATGAAGATGTTACGGGGAGAAGTACCATCAAGTAACATGAATCGAGAAGGTTTGCTTTAGGAAATTAGTGATGATGTTTTCTTTCAAAGCCATGGGAGTAGTCCAAGTTGTTATTGAAATGAATACGATTGCTCAGTCGAACAGCAATCCTCTGAACGGAATGAACTATGACCGCAAGGAAAAGCAGATAGTTGATTGGTTTTCCAGGCCGGTAATCTTATTACGTAACTGTAATTGTCATATTACAATTCATTATGTCAAATTCCGAGTTGCTATGTCAGATTGGAATTTCTGCAAAATACATATTGCTGATTAGTGGATATCTTGCAGCCAGAGAAGAAGTCCCTTACCAACCATCTGTAAAAATTTTCTGGAGCTCCATAGGATAAAAGTTTGCATCGCATGTAAAGCTGATCAAAAGCTTTCGTGATACCAAGAGCACAGACAGTGATGTAAGCTAGGAGGTCCTCCGTTGATCGCTAGTGCCGAAAATCATACTTTCTGTCTGCTAATCAAGCCGTGGTGTTCAAAATACTTCAAAAACTCCTGACTTATGCACCTTCCTTTCACCTTACTTATAACAGAAAGCGACGTTATAAGTATGTAGTTGTGGTGATCATGTTCTGGAAAAGTACCGGATAAGTACGATAGCTGGAAGAGAGGCAAAAGAACTGTAGCAAGCTCCGATGTACATCTCTTCAGCACAACAGAATGAATCAAGTCTGGAGTTTTGTCCTCCAGTAATCGTTTTAATTCGCTAACATATCTTTCATACGGCTACACAATAATGAAGCACGTTGTAGACCGTTGTTTAAGATATTTTTTGTATGTACGCTTATGACCATACGCCCACGCAGCTACTAACACCGTTATTGTTCATGTAATTTGAACGTGGTAAACAAATCAAATTGTTCAAGTAATTAGTACTTCACAATTGCATCAACACGCTGAATTGGTCTAATTGCATTCACAAAAGCACTCGAATGAGCTCACATATTATGCTCAATTTGTAAAATATTCATGGATTTTTAAGTCACATTCAGTCTTCATGTCATTCGGATATAATGTCTATTTTAAGAATATACGTTTTTGGACATTTCGTGCTATTCTATGATATGAAAATGGGATTTGTCCCTTCTCCAAGATGCCGCGGATTCTAGGCCTACTAGTTAGACTCGTCAAGTTTCAGCTTCAACATCCGGGTGACAGGAGAGCTGTCAGACAAGTCAACTTTTTCACACGAGAAATACTTAGTTCGATCTGAAATTTCAAGACTTCCACATTTCTCTGATTTTTAGAAGAAACTCAGAGGTCTACCCTACCCCATTTGGTCCTTATGCCTACAGAAAAGACATTCAAATTAATATTTGGCAATCAGAGGACTTAGACGAAGAAACGACGCTTTTTTGATATGATCTTCCTGTAACTTCCAAGAAACCAGGCAGGCATGACATGTTCACAGCAAGGAAGCTTTAACTTACGATTAGTTAAGCTTTGTATTTAAGGGTACAGAGACTACTTTCAAACAAAAAATGGTCAAGACGAAAAGTTGTAGGGTTTTAAGAAGCAATCTAATGGCGACCTTGACTATAACCTTGAAAATGACTTTCAATGTCACCTAGAGGTCAGGTAATTTATGGTCCACAGGTTGACTGGAGGGAAAAGTTTGCGTTTCTATGTGACTTCGACATTGAAGCTCGCCTTGAACGTACTTTGAGGTCATAATCAAGGTCATTTCAGAACGTAGTTTTTCGCTCTTTAGATGAATGATGCCAAAAACTTTCAGCCAAACGACCTTCGAAGTCAAGGTCATTTCCAAACGAAATATTTCCCTTTCCTTCTATCTGTGAAATACATACTATTCTTTATTGTAAAATTTCCAGTTTGAAGCCTATGGTCAAGATTATGGTGAAGGTCATTTGCAAACTTAATTTTTTTATCTTCCCATCCGCGGTCATTTGCAAATTTAATTTTTTTATCTTCCCATCCGCGGGTTCAATGATGCAGATCTCTTTCAATTTTTCCAGTTGACCTTTAAATGACATTGAAGGACATTTTTAAGAGCATGGTCAAGCTCGCTTTTGAATTGTTCTTCCAAAACTCTGCAACTTCTATGTCTTCCAGTTTATTGTTTGTGTGGTATTTTCTGATTAGAGGGGGTAGTCTTGAATTTCTTGAACAGTCTGTATAAAAGAAACGATGTATGGGTACAAACAAAGATGTATGATGTACAATATACAGCAACGTATATTTATACAGTACATTAGGAACGCATTTTAGAAGCATATAATCTGTTTCTTTACTGCCATTTTTCAGAGACTGCGTTAAACCGAAACCAAATGCGGAATAACAGGCTACACCCGTATCAAATCTTACAGTATATCTGGCTGTAAAATATTTAACTTTCACTGAGAAACTGCAATATAACCATAAAGAATCCTCTCCTTTTACTGCCTATGTTGACTTTCATAGTCTGCAATGAATAGCTTTTACTGTTTCTAGCAGTGCCTCGAGTTTTTGTATATTAAAACAGTTTATGTGCTTTGCAAGTTTTCATTCCAAGTCTCTGCTGCTTTATGGACCTCCTAAAACAGCAGTAGATGATTTACGCAATAAAATTGGCTCTTGTTGCAAGGGATATAATTTTTAAAAGCTATTATATGGCTAGAAATTTGTATTTCAGAGTTCATTTAACCACCAGAGACGGCGCCAATAGGATAAATAGCCCATTTAGGTATACAATAGTGAACATGTAAAAATATTGATTCTTCATTAATAAATAACCTGAGAAGTCGCCATTACCCAGATGTCATTACAGACTGAAATGAAAAACCAAACAATGTATACTTTTTCCAAAATCATTTTAACTTCCTACGCCTCTGACACGCAGGTACTATAATCGCGAAAAATTTCGAAAATGAAAATGGTGTTGTTATATGACATGTACGAAAAACCATGTCACCAATATCTGTCGGGCTGTCTGTCCGTCCGCTAGTCATTGACCTCTCTATAACTTGGAAAGTATCGGTCGCATTTGGATGAAATTTTCACAAAAGGTTAGTACTATGCCATGTTATAATTTTTGAAAATTATTAAGGGACGGTGGAGCCTAGGGGCAACAAAGTAAAAAATAAAAATCGCAAAAAGTTCGTTTTGACATTTCAGAGGGTCCTCATAATTTTCGAAAAAAATTAACGAGTGAAAAATTGGGGTGTGGCGTGTTCACTTATCATAGATTTCCCTGTGCATTTATCCTTAAAACTTGAAATGGTGAATAAGTATTTATTTTCGACCCTCGCGAGTCGATCATATTTATGCTTCGCGGACTTGTCGATGTATAAGTGTAATAGCCTCCGCTGCTTGACTGACTGTGAACCGATCGTCATCCACACCTTATGTATAGTTTCGATCATATGCCCCCACATGAATTTTTCTCAGGGGAAGCGGGAAATCCATCTGTCTACTAGAGATAACTTTTGTAAAAGCGTAACTGCCTAGAAAACTTTTTGAAGGGCGAAGGAGAGCATATTTTCTCAAGGAGCAAAATGATGAAGGGCCTCAAAATTGTACAAAAAAAATCATGGTTGATATACAAATTTTATTGGAATGAGTCTGTTTGACTAACTTGATCCGTTTGATTTTTTATTAAACATGTTCGTAGCTAACATTCGTTGTGAACTGATGATAGCGTTGCATAGGAGATGCAAAAGTCAACTTGTGTATTGTGATTACAGTTGTCATCTGGTACATGGTATAAGATAGGGATACAATGTGAACACATAAAAAATGGCATCAAATAGATTGACTCTATACTTATTACACCTTCATTGGAGTTTTCAAAGAAATGTGATTAGTCAAGTCGTTTCAAAAGGCGGAATCTAATAGTGAATTAGTAAGTTCACGATGAACCTTCTACTTCTATATACCAAACTAGATAAACATATTTCTGTTTTAATGGCAGATGCATTGATGTTTCACTCACTATGTCTAGCAGATGCATAGTACTAGGGGCACGCTGCATATTTTGAGATGCGCATTACCTATAATAGTTAAAACTGGCAACAGTACACTATTAGAAAGAGCAGTCCTTTATTAGTAAGTCACCGCATTCAGTTCATTTGCAAGCACCTTGCAAACATGGGGTTGTCTAGACAGAGTTATCGCGCTATGATTTACTATGACTTTAAAGTCAGTTTAACCCCACCAATGTATCGAACGGTTACAACAGGCATTTGGTAATGAAGCTCCATCCCGGGCATGTGTGTTTCGGTGGTATGCTAAATTTAAAAGAGGGCGTGTTTCATTGGCCGATGACGAACGTAGTGGTAGGCCATGTTCTATTGTGACTCCAGAAAAAAATGCTAAAGTTCAACGGCCAGCTGAAGAAGATTCTCGCTGCACATATGCGACTATAGAGGCTGTGGTAGGATCCGCAAAAGTGCACACCATTAAAACAACATCATAGAGTCATAGAAAATGTAATTATCGTACTACCTAGGAATTATATTTTTTTACTCAAATAAAAGCTAAAAATAATCCTACCCTATCGTTTATTTTCGAACTTACAATTTAAATCTACCCTTTTTTCTGCGAGCATTCAAATCCAACTTCCTTGAAACGCCATGTTTATTGCTCTTATGGTCCGTTCTTATCAACCTTGGTAAAAAAGTACTCAAGAACAATCACATCATCAAGAGTGCATGACCACATTACAACAACACGTTAACGGTAAACAGTAACAAGGGTAGTACAATACTGAATGACCACTTGCTCAGTACCAAAATAGGGAAAGATTTAAAGGCAGGATCGCCAATTAAAACCCGATTCTGCGATTATGCAAATTTACACAGGCCCTTTCCTTTTCTAAAGTAGCGCCGACGACCATCGGCAGATGGTCCTCGAGATTTTCGGAGCCCCGTTACCTATATGTATGCTAAATATTTTAAAAATAAGTACCGCCCAGTTTCAGACTCAAAATAAGTAGATTGGACCTGATTTACCTCTATGCAAAGGTGCTTTGTCTGTCTGTTAGAGGGCGTCAAGGTTTTCTATTTAAAACATACTTTTTTCAGATATTTTTGGAACCGATAGTCCGATTTGAATGAATTTTGAAATACATGTGTTTTGCTAATATTTGACTTTCACGAAAAAAACAGAAAAGGTTCGAGAAAGGTGAAAACTACCACCACACCTATATAAATTATTGTAGCTGAATTTTTTCGCAACTCTCCCAACAACTCGTTTTTATTTAAAATTTCCTTTTATTTACTCTACTTTTATCTCGTATAAAAATTTACCGTCTCGCATAGTTTTCGCGGAAACAAATTTTCGGGGTTGGTTTGTAAAAAATTAAATCGTGTTAACATTTTTTGTGCAGGAACGGAAATGGTGGTTATATTGAACACATGAAAAATTCTCACTATTGCCTGTATTAAATATAATTGTAGTAAGTAATTTCATACTTGTATATTTCGCTTAAAGAATTAGAATTAGCTGCAACTCATTTTTTTCTCCAAAACTAACCAAGATGATCTGTTTTTATAGAAGACAAAAGATGAAATAAATAAAAAGATCTGCTAAATAAAAAATTAGAGCTGTCGGGAAAGTTGTCAAATATTTCTGCTATAATTAGTAGTTTTCACTCTTCTTGAACAGTTTTGAGTTTTTCGTTTAAGTCAGATATTAGAACGTTTAGCAAAACATATGTGCTACAAATTTCATTCAAATCAGACTATAGGTTCTCAAAATATCTTAAAAAAATGTTTTTTAAAAAGAAAACTGACGCCCTCTAACGGACAAACGGTGCACTTTGCATATAGGTGAACCATCTTCAATCGTCCTATTTTGAGTTTGAAACTTCGGAACTTCTATGTCCACGGAATATTGGGACATCCTATATGAGCATATAGTTGGCTACATCGCCATCTATGAGACACTAACCTTTTCAAAGTACATTGCTATTCATTGAGAGAAGACAATGACTGTGACATAATGCATAAGAGTGGACAGTCTTCACGTATAATACGTTAATCGTTTAATCAATGGTATTATATTACTAGAAAGTGTATGTACTAAATAAACATTGGTCTTGGGTAAAATAGAAACACTGAACTGACTGCTAGGAGACTACATATAATATGCCTTCTGCCTTAAAAAGTAGTAGCGACAGATATGTTTGCTTTCTGTTATAAGTAAGGTGACTAAGGGGTGCATAAACCGGAAGCTTCTGGAGTAATTTGAACACCACGGCTTTAGCGACATGCAGCATGTTTTGCGACACCAGCGATCGACGGGGAACTCCTAGCTATAGAGTATACTCATCTAGTCATATGGTGAGGATCATGTCGCTGCTCTTGATATCACGAAGGCTTCCGATCAGCTGTGACATGCTGCGTTCTTATACAAACTTCCATCCTATCGACTTCCAGAGAAGCTTTGCGGCTGGGTTGTTGACTTTGGCCGTAAGATCTCCCCCGTAATTGACGGGTTCCCCTCTTCTTCCCACAATGTCAACACGGGTGTTCCTCAGGGATCGGTTTCGGCTCCGACATTGTTCCTACTACATATCATCGACCTCTCTTCGTGTACGATCAGTCCGACTCACAGCCTTGCTGATGACAGCACTCTACATGCAGGACTTCAGAGTGCCAGGCCATAGTGTCTTTAAGCTCCTCATAGCCGCCGTGGTGCCCAGTATTTAGACTTGTTTCAAATTTGACCCTCACCATTGATATCGCAGAAACTGTAAAAAATACAAAGTCGCTTAAATGGGGTCAAAATTGCCTACTCGGGTAACTAAGAAAATGGCGCTCAGAAAGTTTCGAAATTCAAAGTTACGTTTGGAGAGAGAACGAAAAAAACGAATTTTCACAAAATCGTTTTTATGTTTTCCTGACATCATTTGTAGTAGCATTTCAAAATAAAATAAAAACATCAACTTTATTTTTTATTATGACACCATATTGAATGTTTGCACAAATAGATAGAGATTTTAATTCTGATTCGAAAAATGGCCTAGGTAGGCTTTGAAATTATCTGAAGATCATTCGGTCGGCAAACCAGATTTATCCGAAAATAATTTTTATACTTTACCTGACTTTATTTGAGATGGGATTTCAAAATATGCATGCAATTGCATGTTGCTACTTATTCTCTTTTACAAGATGGCGTAGTCAAATTTTCAATTGGAGGTGTCTTCTTTCGGCTTCCATCACCAAATTTTTTTTTCGAATGGACGTTGTATTGGAATTGTGTATATTTAAATAAATTTTTCAGTGTTGAATTCAGTGATCGTAAACATCGTAAACTAGCTGGCGGCTGATCCCCCATAACACTTTATATGTTACATTTGAACCGGACAAAGAAAGCCGAAAGGTCTTTCCATTTTATATAAAAACGTTACAAATTGAATCACAATAAACACATTCATTTGTTCGGAATACAGTCCCTGTTCGTTACCATTATGCTTATTGTAATCGAAGATAATCCCGACTAAACGTCCAAATGAAACCCTGCAATCGCCTGGCTTATCGAGTACCATTCATTAGACCCACAGTCGAATACGAGTGGACATATTTTCCGCAACAACCCATGTAGCAGCACAAAGCCGTGCTAATCCAGGCCCATATCTCGGCCAAACATCAAAAACAGCCCGGCTTAGCTCATTACATCCAGTATAGGTGGACGTAAAGGATTTAATGAACACAAAACAAACCACAGCACTATCGGCAATACGAGCGTAGAGATACGATCTGTACTTGTAGGTTTTTGGGAGCGCCCTTACAAAACTCTGAATGGAGACCTAGTTGAGGCCGGGCTTAATCGCGTTTAACTTTCATTGTTACCCCCGATGGGGCACAATCGGCTGTGTGTGCATCGCACATCTGGTACTAATTCGCGAAGGTAGGAAGAAGTGGAGTAGGATAGGGTAAGTATTCGGGGTTCCTAGTGAAAGACACGTAGAGTTCCCGCATGAATGACAATATTGGCCTTCACCACGCACAGTGTACACAGCAGTGCGGAAGCGATTGCCGACTGTGACGTACGACCACCGTCGATGACGCTTGTCCTTCGGGAGATTAAGCCGCACGTATTGACATCCGACTCTTGGAGTTGCAAGGGATGTAGTTATGATGAGTGAAATATGCCTAATAGGTGCGTAGATTTACTGGGGTTCGAGTCGTATAAATATATATATATATATATATATATATATATATATATATAACGTCAAAAGATTGAGATATATCCCCCTCCAACCGCCTGCAACCCCTAACCATTATTTTTTATGCTCTACAAAAATGTTTCCGAAGATGATCAGGATCGTCTGAGCGACAATTCTACGCACCTATCCAACATATGTCACACATCATAGAATTTCCCTGTACATTTGCCATTGAATCTTGAGAACGATGATGAACAAGCACCCCAGCGGCTGTTGTCTGACTCCAATGGCTGGCGTGCCGGTGTTTCTAATAACAAAATAAGCAAGGATGTTGCTCGCAATGTTGTCATGTCAAGTCAACACCAGTAAATGTTATATAATTTCGTGTATTGGAAATCCAAGAAATTTAAGAAGTTGACATATGAGTTCAGTTGTTATAGTTTAGAACAAATAAAGTTCAGTGAAGAAGACCATTAATGTTTCTTGTAGAACCAGTAAAAGTAAAAGCCCGAATACATAAGTCGCATGACTGGCGCTCTGCCGCGTCTGATGCATTATGCATTCAGGTATAAGGGAACGACGGCGCGACGTTGCCAATTAACGGTGCTACGGGTAGGGTACAGGAAAATGTTATGGTCTGATTGAAGTGACTTGTTGGACAGATTTTAATTGCTCTGTTGTACATGATCGTTTCTTTTTTCTCAGAGGGTCTTTCTTAAATGTATTGTTTCTAGGTCTAGGTTTGGCCTAGTGGACAATTAACGAAAGCACAGCAACTATCCTGTGTCTAGGATATAAGGTCTACGGCGCTGTCTAATTTCGATAGGGTCTAACTTGTGCTGAACATAATTCTACTTGACGCCACTTTTTTAGTTAAAAAAGTATCCCTAATGACATTCAATTCGCATCAATTTGTAGGTATATCAGGGACGATACTGTAGAATATACTATTATTATTATTAGTAATAAACGGTCTTTGTCCCATACAAAAGTCCAAAAATGGCAGTGTCGCTAAGAGTAGCGTTTTTCATGTTAACTTTTGATATAAAAAAAATTATATGTAATATAATACCGAGCTGATAGAAATGTATGCATATTACTCATAGCTAATTAATTAACAATATAAAAAATATACACAATTACAAGAAGAGACCATATTTCCAGCATTTTGTGGTCATCATCAGACGTCGGCGTGCAGTTTTAGTTTAACTCTCATTTTAAAATTAAATAGTATGTAATTTTGGAACGTAAACGCAGATCATCATACAATTTACAGCCTTGTAAAAATCATTTTTTGTTGACAGCTTTAGACTGTAAGGGTATCATTAACATGTATTCCTTGTATTTAGTTGATTTATGTCGTTACATTCTGCTGACTTCTTATGGAAATAATGTGGTTGTTTGGGGGCTAACACTTTATGTGTGAGTGTCAATAAGTGGAGTTTTTGCAATACCAAACTTCTTAAATTTATGAGAGGTATAATACTTTCATGGTCCTCAAGAAAATCTGATGTACAAATTCTGTAATTTCTTTCTAAACTATATATAGAGTGTTAGATACTATTACTGATTTTTGACATAGTTAATTCACAGAGCTTCAGTTTTAATGCAGTAGATATTATTCGCCTATGCGGACAAAATTGCTTCAAAATGCTTTTTCTATTTTAATTCTGTGTCAATCCAGAGTCCCAGGTTTATACACTCACTCATTATAAGAAACCGGTTATCATAGATTTTAAGGTTAGGCGTTTCGATCGATATTCTTTTGTTTTTTGAGCCAAAAACTATACATAAGATTTGAATAGATTAATTTTTAGGTTATTACGAGATGGTTACCAGCCTTCTTCTAAATTTCACTTCCTACATACCTACAGTTTTTTCAGAATTTTACTACCCGACCCCATTTTCATTTATATATTGCAAAAACGTGTAGGTATATAAAAATCCACTGGAACGCCACTGACTGTTTACATATATCCCTCTCTCATCCATAGTACACCAGTCAAGATAATTGCCATATTATATAAACAGCCGTTCAGGGCCTACTCTGTCAAATCGGCCGTGAATCAATCTGCGAATCAGCGATCAGATAACGTTTCACACACTCTTGATTTAATCGATGAATTGTGGCGACGCGACATTTTCCCAGCCTACTGGGCCTTTTCTTTCCCGAAGCCCCAATTTTTGTTTCACACGTCAATAGGAAGAGCGCGAAGTTTATTTACGCGTCGTTCTAGTAATGGATCAATTGAATATACATAGTCGATTTCTTCCATCATACTAGCGAAAAAAATATATATGATTTGTATAAGACGGGCCTCTAATCCTCATATTAATTCAAGAAATTCTTGATTTAAATCGCCTGGTTTAGCTACACAAACACATCTTTCCACTTCATCCCGAGATCGAAACCTATGATCCGGACCAATTAGAAAGCGCTTTCGTAAAACTGCATCAAAAATTGGCCAATCGGAAACCAATGCGTTAAATACAGATGCGCATCTTCGCACCTAATCACTCGTTAAAGGCAGGACCGCACCTAATATTGCAGATTGTTTCTGCACCTAATATAAGGTTTAGTTGTCAAACTGGTATAATGAAGTTAGCAGGATACAATTTTTATTTACATTCTCATTTACTCAATACCTAGATATTTTTTGTTATCATTATTTGTCTAAGGAGACAGTAGTGGAGCATTGCTTTCGTTAATGGCGATTTTTCCAGTTAATAGTGAAAAAAATATTTCGCTGTTACTCATACGATACTTATTGCTGGTACACCATTATGATGAAACACAATAACATCGCAATATATGTATGTATATTAATCAGAAGTGGGATGAGTAGGGAGACATCGTACAGCGGCACCCGTGTCGTCCATTGTATTAAATTAATCTGGTGAATAATATTAGCTGCTGCTGCATAACGGCCATTATTGCAAGAGATGACAATAACCTGTCTCCACTCTCAGACAATGCAAGCGTTTTGTCAGACGTTTTAATATAAAACATGAATAGTACGGACAAACAGACATAAAACTATCAGAACCTCGAAATCCAGTTGCGCAGAATGGATTTTGGTGGAACCTTCTCGATTGTATCGTTAAAAGAGTTTACGGATCTAAATTGGACGCTCTCTATTATCAAAATTTTCATCAACACTTAATAAAAATTCGAAAAAATATGAAGAAAAACAGGTTGATTAAGAAGACACGGACAATATTTTTAAGACAAAGAGAAGACAAAAAATAATACGAAAAGGTAACATAAACGTAGGCTCCAAAATGCCCCCTTCCCAACATACAGGGTGGTGAAGCTATAATTTCCAAAACGAACAAAAAATAATATCTTCGGGTTGTATTAGGATGTTGATTAAAAATTTTGAACAAGTAGTATTGCCAGCATGGCTAATATAAACAAAAATTCTTGTTCTCAAAGGGCACCAGTTCCTTACATAAATTGGGAGGTTTTGACTATACAGAACACATTGCTAATCATTGTCTACGGCACTGACCTTTTTGTAACATTTATTGCTCTGTTGAATAAGATATTCAATTCAACAAAGTCGCCTTTTTTATCAAACAAAAACTCTTGGCAGAGGACATGGCATGGATTGTGTTTTCACAGAAAAAGACTTGCCGCATATGCTGTTTAGCATCAAAACATACGGAAGATTTGACTAGATTTTAACATTCCTATCAGTATGCGATACAACCAAAACTTTGCGGTCGGCTCTTAGACTATTACTGGTTTACAAATAAAAACAGGCATCTTTGTGCGGCCCTTGGCTACTCAGGCGGTGTTGCCAAGCTGTCATGAAATATTATAAAACGCTGAATTTCTACGAAGCAGAATGGGGTTCAGCCCTTTTCACGGTTTTTGGAGGTTACGTCATAAAGTCATATGAAATAAGTAAACACATCGTTTTAAAGCCAGGCTGTCTCGATAATTCGCACATACGTCAAATAGACCGACGATTGGTCAAACAAGCAAAACTTCGTTTGTTACTAAACTGTCGTGTAGCGCATCGGGCCCCAAACATTATGTGATAACTTACAGATCTTTTTATGAAAATATATTTCGTAGGTAACAAATAGGTGATAAATATCCCCACCATGAATAAATGTCCAAACAAAAGTAAATTTAAACTAAAAATGTGTTCACTAGAAGTGGTGGTCAATAAATTCATCCAAAAAATGATTATGTATCTGGCAACAACGCATTTTATCCGCCCTGTCTAACTGCTTTATTTTATATATCTACTATTTGGTTTTGCCACAGATTAACGTATTCTATCTCGAGATAGTCAAACCATGTCTTAATAATGATCCGGGATGAAATGAGATATCCTGACGTAATCTACGAGAAAATGTCACAGCAATGTTTCTCGTTTTCGCAAAAATCAGAAATTTACTTTGAAAAGGTTAGTGTGTCATAGATGTCACGTAGTAATATGAGAATATATATATATATAAGCACATACATAGTTGGGTACAGCGCCATCTATGTGTTACTAACTTCTTTAAGGATTCATCAAGTTAAGTAGCTTGATATTTCCATAAAATACTTGACAATAAAATGACTGGCAAATCACATTTTTGTTCTACTAAAGACCTTCAGCAACATAATTTGTACAACCGATAAGCCATATTTTGTATTTTAATGCAAATAATCACGTAGTAAATCGAAAATTGTCACACTGCCATCTCAAATGATGCATGCGGAGTTGCCACACAGGAAAACGAGAAATCGGTCAGTAGTGTCATTGAAATTCGGTAGATTCAAGGATAGTCACTAGGAAAGGGCCGATCGAGGCCTATTGGGACACGCGGCGCCGTCAATGAAAAGTACATTTTTGTATAGCGCGGGTACACAACACAGATACCCAGGTTTTCTGTTAAGTTAAAGACAAATTAAAATTAATATTCTTAAAAAAAAACTAATTTTACGATTTAAAATATAATACCCATACATCTTTAGCTATTTATTACACATCTTGTACATCAGGCAAAACTTAAAAATAGTTATTATGATATAGAAGAGTGGTTCAAAAACCGCACGGGTATCACGTATCTTGAAAAGTGACATTATGCCGATTTTGTTCGACATTATGCTGTTTTTTTTTGACATTATGTAGGTTATTCTACAAGATGTTAACGAGCACTTAGTTCTACGTGTTGCCTAAACGTCATGAGGCTTGTTATCCATCTTTGGCTCTGATGTGATGTAAAACCTGCTTCTGAGATGGCTTTACTGGAGGTCTAAGCTGTAAGTTGTATGTGTTGATGATAATTACATTGAGTTCCTGTCTCAAATACACTTAATTGAGATTCAAAACGAGAAATTAGTTGCGCATCCACTTCTTCTTATGCATTCTGGAAATTACATATATCTACAAATTTGCTGAATTTAAAAAATGAGAGAGATAAGAAATAATTATATTCACTGTACACTATAGAATTACAAGCAATATACATGCTAACAGTAATTACACACAACGCGGGCGCGGTGATAATTTCCCGTAATTCTCCTCAGTTTTTCGTAATTTATAACTTTGAACATAACCTCTCTTCAGAACATATATCTAAATAACCCGTCATATTCGGCATATTCAGTAATCATTTTCTCACACAGCAAATATCACTGATTTTATACACATGCAGACCAATACACATAATCATCCAGATGCGATCTTGCTATTCAACCAACTTTCTTCTCAGAGATAAAAACTACAGACACGGATCACTCAGCCTCACAAAACTATGCAACCAATAATGCGTAGTTTAGTTGAGTGATTCCTCCATAGATGGACGTTCACAACGATCCTAGTGAGCAAAGGTGGAATGACTGTTTGCGCCCTAAAAACTACCTAGTCTGCAAGTTGACATCCTACAGGTTTTTTTAACGTTTTGTAGGTTTTTTACATGATACCCGTGCCGGTCAGTTGTCACTTCCATTATTTTTAATTTCACCGCCATTATAAATCCGTCAGGACCCACGTGTGTCTTAGCTCGTGGTTAACGTATGAAAAGCTAATTTAGATTTTTTTGTTTCAGCTAATAAATAAATATTCTTTTCTTACAGTTTTTTACCCGATGATTATTTTTTTTCAATAAGTATTGTTTCCTCTGAAACTTGAGACAAATTAAGTCGTTCCATTGTGTATTTATAATCGACTCGTATTTATATTATAAAAATTATCAAATACATAATATCAAGATTAGAGCAATTTTCAAGTACTTAACAGGTATAAGTAAAAACTACTTGATATCAGATTGCTAGTGTCTAATACCTGACTTGAGCTTGGAAAACCCCAATCTTCTTGCATACACTTTTTGTCATATAAAAAAAAGTAAGAGAGGTTCAATTTATAGCTCTCTAGGGAGAACGTATCTTCCACTGTAGCCCTACTATCACGTAAAACCAAATAAATAGAAATATTTTCCACCTCAGCCTAATGTGACCGTACTATGATGAGTGTCGCTGCCTTTGCAGGAGCACCATTATTCATCTTCATTTTTCGGGCTTGAAAAGAGGGACTTCATCTCCTTTTCTCAGATTAAATTCGGCTGGGAATGCACCACCGTTCCCCGCTCGAAGCTGCCGCCGAAGCTGCTTCTCCAGCATTATAGATTACGGCCATTGTTGTCTGTTTCCAGGATACCATTATGTCATACAGCTTGAATTTCAGGTTGTTATTCTCATTTTTCACGAATGTATTTCTCTTTCTTTCATCTGGCGCACAAGATGGGAAAATAAAATGTAGCAGAATGTTTTTATCGAAAGATCGTTATGCTCAATAAAAAATATTTGGGCTTTGGAGAAAAGTGTGATTTCATTCGCTTTTACACTCAGGTCGGAGAAACATTATCCAAATTTCACGGAACAAACACCTGTGTGTGCGCCTGTGACCTGACTCGTTTCCTGGGTAAATCTAGTGCGTAGACTCCGAATTCTGGTAATAGATGACGCTTTATGCTTTCTTATTTCGATAGATCTGATACCTCGGATGAAGGATGAACTTGATATGATAGGATAATTCGTTTGGTAGGTATTTTAGTAAAAATTGATTATTTCGAAATTATTTATTAGCTTTTAATCTTTTAGAACTTGCTTTACTTTACTTGTGAAAGAGAATATATATGGATCTTTTTTCAAGTTATTAGTGTTTTGAATGAGTAGTTCTGTCTCAGACAGAGAGTAGAGAGTAGACTTTTAAGCAGTCTTTCTCCCTCAATGGTTTTTTATACCGTCAATTTTGGAAAACGAGGCGAGCAGCACCTACTTTGTGACGTTCTTCACGTCACTGCTCACTACTGACCACTGGTTTTTGACCTGAGCGTTTGTGAGCTGAGGACATCTCAGCTGCGCCTAGAGCCGTAACTGGAAGAAGACAATTATCCAGATAAGCTTAGGTTTAGGCATTAAAATATTTGTAAAGCCTATATTTGTAAAGCCGTTCTACGTGTACCAAGGTGAACATTTTGCAGGATTAATTATCACGGTTTAATATTTTTATTGTCAGGTAGTCTTGAATAATATCTTTCTTTTAATTTGCACTCCAGTGGCGGAGCATATGTGCTGCTTGTTTTGATAATATATTGTGATTCTTTTTTTTATATCTTGTTTTATTTGGCTCACTGTGCACAATTAATTAGGTTTTATCATTACTGGGAGATTATTTTTCTTTGTGTGGTGGTCAGGCAAAACAAGTTCCGAATACTATCTCGGGGATTTGTGGCTTAATCCGTCTTAAGTCAATGGCGCTCTTAACCTCCCCTACTCTCCATAAACTGGTGTTTGGGGTGTTATTATCCCAAAATCTGGAAGTTAACGAAAAAAAAAACGCCCACACACAACCAAAACCACAGCAGAAAGAAAAATCAAAAATGGCGCTGGACTGTCTGCGTATGCAACTAAAAGTGACTTCTGAAATGAAAAGTGTACAAAATTAATTTCTTCCATGAAGGAGATGGTTGATTTTTTTTTCGGAAGGCATTCGGTCGGTTATCTACCAAAACAAAGAAATTAATGATGATGGATCCCTCGAGCACTAAAAACTCCGGACGTAAACTCACTCCACTCTCGGAATGTCCGGGTGGAGGGTGGGCTCGAGGGAACAACATCGAAGATACAATTTGTTTTTCGAACATCTGCGGGATCAACAGCAACATTGATGCTGTTCATCACTACCTGCAATCCAATCGTCCCGCCGTGCTTTTCTTGGCGGAGACAAAAATCTCAGAGACTGCACCGATTAACCATCTCAACTTCCCAAACTACGAGGTGCACTCCAATCTGAGAAAAAACGGGGGAGTTGTGGCTTTTGTCCGCAGCAGTCTTTC
The DNA here is from genome assembly GCA_963669975.1 of Acanthoscelides obtectus. NCBI lineage: Eukaryota > Metazoa > Arthropoda > Insecta > Coleoptera > Chrysomelidae > Acanthoscelides > Acanthoscelides obtectus. Next base: position 88,170,617 of record CAVLJG010000003.1, on the reverse strand, counting down.
CTGCTCCAGGGATCTTTCTTTGGAATCAGACCGGAAGGACATTCTGTGGCTTCGCCTCAACTCCAAAACATCACCCAAATTTATTTGCTGCCTTTATCGCTCTCCCTCGAAACATAACTGGGATGACCTACTCGAATACCTCGCCGTCCAGATCGACTTCCTGAACATCAATCACCCCCCTTCAGAGGTAGTTCTTCTCGGTGATTTCAATGCCCATAATGAGCTTTGGTTGGGCTCAAATAAGACCGATGCAGTAGGTCGTGCAGTCGAAGCGTTCGCTCTTACTCAGGGGCTGACCCAGCTGGTGACGAGCCCTACTTTTTTCCCCCGCGTCTCGTCACACGCCAGTAGCCTGCTGGATCTCTTTCTGACCACGCATCCTGCCCCTTACAGCACTGCTGTCCTGTCCCCCCTGGGTAACTCAGATCACGGTGTTGTGGAGGTTAGGTTTCGGTCCGAAGCCGCTGTGGCAGCAGAAACTCGCACAGGCCGCAAAACTTGGCATTACGGACATGCCGACTGGGAGGGGCTCAGAGACTTCTTCTCTAGCTTTCCTTGGAGAGATGTCTGTTTCACTGACGCGGATGCGTCGACTGTCTGTTCTTCAATAACCGAAATTATCCACGTCGGAATGGAGGAATACATCCCTCACACAGTGAAAGTTCCTAAACCAGGGTCCAACGGCTGGTTCAACAAATCGTGTGACACTGCTCGCCAGCAGAAGATCAAGGCCCACAGAACCTACTTACAAAACCCCACTGTAGAGAACAGACAAGCCGACGTCGAGTCCAGAAACAAATATAACGAAGCGGTTCGCAATGCCAAAAACCAGCATGATATAAAAGTTAGGCACAGGGTAATGTCGCAGCGCAATGGCAGTCGGTCTTTCTGGACGCTGGCCAAGCAGATTGAAAACAACTTCTCACACAGTAGCCTTCCACCACTTACGTGTCAGTATGGAACTATTGTATTCGACTCAAAGGCCAAGGCGGAAGTGCTAGCCAAGATCTTTGCTGCCAAATCCACCATGGACGTCCCCACCAACGCCCAAGTGCCGTCAATTCAAAGGGTTCCCCACACTATGCGGGAGGTAACATTCAGGCATAAGACCGTAAGACGAGTGCTCTTGTCGCTCGACATCAACAAAGCTTCTGGTCCGGACTTGATTCCTGCCATTGTACTGAAGAGATGTGCAGCGGAGCTTGCTCCAGTTCTTTCGCGTCTCTTCCAGATATCTTATGAATCCGACACCTTCCCAGAAAACTGGAAATTTGCTCATGTACAGCCCATCCCAAAAAAAGGATCTAAAACCGACCCTTACAACTACAGGGCTATAGCTCTGCTTTCTGTTATAAGTAAAGTGATGGAGAGGTGCATAAATCGCGAGCTTCTGGACTACCTCGAACGTCACAGCTTGATTAGCGACAGGCAGTACGGTTTCCGGCACCAACGATCCACAGGGGACCTCCTAGCTTACGTCACGCAACTGTGGAGTAAACTCATCCAGTCTCATGGTGAGGCTCATGTCGTTGCTCTTGACATCACGAAAGCGTTCGATCAGCTGTGGCACGCTGCCCTCTTAAGCAAACTTCCATCCTACGGCCTCCCAGAAAAGCTTTGCAGATGGGTGGCTGATTTTATCTCTGGCCGCAAGATATCCGTCGTAATTGACGGATTCTCCTCTTCATCCCACAACGTCAACGCCGGTGTTCCCCAGGGATCGGTCTTGGCTCCAACACTGTTTCTCTTACATATCAACGACCTCCTTTCCTGCACGATCAACCCAATCCACAGCTTCGCTGATGACAGCACTCTACATGCAGGAATTCAGAGTGACAAGCCGATCTCTGCCGCTGAGCTGGAAAAAAGAAGACTAGCGACGACTTCTTCTCTGACAAGAGACCTGGAGGCTATCACTGCTTGGGGACGCAACAATCTTGTACAGTTCAATGCTTCCAAAACACAGTACTGTACTTTGACGAACAAAAAGCGTCCTAGCGCTCATACAGTTTCGATGGACGGTCGAGTTCTACCAAAGAGCCATTCATTTCGGCTGGTCGGAGTCCAGATCACCGAGGACCTGATCTGGCACGAACACATCTCTTCAATAGCTGCAGCTGCTGGGAAGAAGCTAGGCTATTTGTTTAGGGCTAAGAAGTACTTTTCTCCGCATGACCTTCTCACTCTATACAAGGCCCAGATAAGGCCTAGCCTCGAGTATTGTTCACACATTTGGGGTGCTGCCGCCCCGACTACATTGTCCATGCTCGATGCTGTCCAGAGGAGGGCGGTCCGACTGATCGATGACTCTTCTCTGACAGACAGTCTCGGGACTCTTTCGCACCGGCGGGCCGTCGGTGATCTAGCTCTTTTCTATCGCTACACCAACGGGCTTTGCTCCTCAGAGCTCTCTTCTATGATGCCGCCGCGCGATGTGCCTGCCAGACAGACCCGCCTGACTTCTTCGTCCCATCCTAACCGTGTCAAACTTCGTACATCCAGAACTGGCCGATACGACCGCTCCTTTGTCCCGAGGGTGTCTAGATTGTGGAACAATCTACGGGAGGAAGCTTTTCCCAGTTCTACTAACCTTAGGCAGTTCAAAAATCGTATTAACAAAATTTCTTTGGGATCATCATAGCAGCCGCGGTGTTCCAGCATTTAGGCTTCTGCCTGCGCGGCTGTTTCGATATATATATAAAAAAAAAAAAGAATTGATAGATAGATAGATAATAATGAAAAATTTAAAAAAAAATCAAATTGAAATATCTGCCGAACAAATTATCAGATCGCAATTTAAAGACCATTTTTGAATTCTTGGACAAACCTACTTGTCAGTAGTCACATACTACGGAGCTTAAAACTTTTTAATGACAGGAGTAGCGAGAAAGTGTCAAAATTGACAAAAATGCTAAAATTCATATTTTCCAAACTTTGAACGACCTAGGAATTTAAGATTTTACAAAGGTAAAAACCTAGGTTCTCTTCAGAAAAAAACTAAACATGATTCTTGACTTATCAAAAGATCGAAAATTTGATCCAAAGCCACATCCGACCAATTTAAAAATTTCATTTATGTAGAGGGTTAGGCTGCCCCATTTCCTTTATGAAAACAAATATTTTGTGCATTTGTCGTTTCGGAAAAAATCGAATTGTCAGCCCAATGAATCAGTAAGAAATTTCGACCACCTTTGACTTCCTTGGACAATTTTACTTCAGATAAATCATATACAGGGTGGCGTATCGAAAACGAAACAGACGCATTTACTGGCAGCTTAGTTTTTTTTTGAAAAACGCTCAGACCCGTCGATTTTGTTTTCGAGGGGGACACAAGTTTGGCAAAAAATCACGTTAACACGTGCAGCCCCCTGGGCGGGGGTGGAACCAACTCTAAAATCTTAAATGAAAAGGGGGGTCGAGTGATACCTTATTTTAAAGGTCTTTCAATTCCCTTTATAATGATGTAAAATACATGAGCTTCAGTTCAGTAGTTTTGAAGATTTATTGATTTAAATCTTAAAGTAGACTTTAATAGGCACATCAGATTAGTTTGTACTACTTTCAGAAGAAATTTGACTAAAAGAATTTACTTAATAAGTAAATGCTTTTCTGCACTACGCCCATGGTTTGTTTATCATTTTGTTGTTGAAAATAACTATTGGAGCGTTTTTTTGTGACAAAAAAGTTATTTCTTGAAGAAAGATAAGGAAATATCTTATTTTAAATAGGAATTTAGTACATAGTTTGGGATTGATTTGACCAAACTTTGTTGCTAAAATAACTTGTAACGCTTTATTACATAAATCAACCATGGTATATTCCACAGCAGAAAGAGTTGAAATTATCTAAATATTTTTCGGAAATAATCAGTGCGCTAATAGAACAGCAGAAATATTTAATGAGCGACATGAGAACAGTAACGTGCATGGAAGATATGTTCTAGAACTTGTAGCTAAATTTCGGAAAACTGGGTCAGTCGCCAATTAGAAACGCAACATTGAAAATCCCATAAGGAACGAAGCAATAGAGGTTGGGGTTTTAGGGCAAGTTTATGTAGATCCTACGTTAAGTACCCGCAAATTGGAGAATGTGTGTGGTGTTAGTCTAGTCGACGTACTGTCCAACGGATTCTAAAGGCCGATAGTTTTCATCCGTATAAAATTCAGCTGGTACAAGAACTTAATGAAGACGATTTTGATCGGCGATTACAATTTTGTGAAGATATGACTGAACGAATTATAAACGATGAAAATTTTCTATTCAACACTTGCGTTTCCGACGAATGTTCCTTTTTCTTAAATGGCGTAGTAAATCGTCATAACTGCCCATATTGGTCCGATTCTAATTTCAGAATTTATCATGAGGTTCATACACAGCAGCCACAAAAATTAAATGTTTGCGCTGGTATTTTTGGCGATCATTTAGTTGGTCCTTTTTTCTTACCTGGAAATTTGACCGGTGAAATATATTTGGAATTACTGCAAGACGCCATAGATCCTGCATTAACAGCCATAATTGAACATCAGAATGATCGGCGGTACATTGCGAATAGGTTGGTGTTCCAACAGGATGGTGCCCCACCACATTACTCATTACGTGTTCGACAATATTTAGATCAGACGTTTCCAGATCGATGGATTGGTAGAAGAGGTGCCATTGAATGGCCCCCAAGATCGCCAGATTTATCACCTTTGGATTTATTTATGTGGGGTCATTTATAAAACAAAGTCTATGCTACTCAGTCAACATCATTAGAAGACCTGCGACAAAGAATTGTGAATGAATGCGTTCAAATTACTCCTAAAATATTGCAAAATGTGCGGCAGCGTTTTGAGCAAAATCTTTTATAGCATGGAGAGTCATGGTGGCCATTTTCAACATTTAATTGCCTAACGGGACAGTTCATTCTTCATTTTTAAATTACTTTGCTGCCAAATGTGTTGATCTCCACTAATGATGATGTATTTGTTTTATTTAAGCTTTAAATCAATAAATCTTCAAAACTACTGAACTGAAGTACATTAATTTTATATCATTATAAAGGGAATTGAAAGACCTTCAAAACAAGGTATCACTCGACCCCCCTTTCCATTTAAGATTTTGGGGGTGGTGTCACCCCCGCTTAGGGGGCTGCACGTGCTAACGTGATTTTTTGCCAAACTTATGTCCCCCTTGAAAGCAAAATCGACGGGTCTGAGCGGTTTTCAAAAAAAAACTGAGCTGCCAGTAAATACGTCTGTTTCGTTTTCGATGCGCCACCTGGTAGAATTGAGCTTAATGCTTTCCTGTGATACGAATAGCGAGAAAATGGAAAAGTCGCCAACATGCAAATATCCGCATTTTTGGCGAACCTCCAAATTTTGAGCGCATCTCCAGACCCAACCGTTCAATATAGGGTCCTGGCATTTCGCAAAGCCCCTATGTCTCATCAGGAGAGAAATTTGAACCCGCTCTGAGGTATGACCCAAGCTAGGCCGTAGCATTCTAATTTCGACCCAGTTGCTATCCTTTTGTTCGTTGTTTACCTGAGACCAAGCCTAGACCATGCTGATGAGCTGACAAAAAGTACAAAACAGCCTACCACGGTTGGCTATCTGTGGTCGGACGGACGGAAGTAGTGTGTTTAGTTGTTCAATGTTGAGTAGACCACATCTACTATCGTCAGCCTCTAGTGGTCACAGTGGTGTCAGGGCTGTCAAACTATAACAGTCCTTTCTATACTTGCCCAGAAACGATGGTATATGTATGTATGTTTGTATGTACCACCAAAGTAGCTCCTCCCCTGCGCTCAGACAGACAAGATGCTATAACTAGCTTCCAGGCAAAACTTGACAATGGATGACGAGAAGAGAGAAGAAATTTTACAAATTTGTTCACGCAAAAGCATTTCCATTGCCACGCTTTTTTATATCAAGAGGAAATGGTGGTGTGATTCCTATTCCCTTCTCTTTTAATTAATTAATGAATTAATAGATCACTATAAATGAGATGAAAAGCGGAGAGTAGGGGGTTAACAGCGCCAGTGACTCAAGACGGATTAAGCCACAAATCCCCGAGATGTTAGTGACCACCACACAAAAGAAAAGAATCTTACAGTAATGACAAAACCTAATTAACTGTGTACAGAGAGCCAAATAAAAAAATATATTTATATATATTTAAAAAAGAGAATCACAGAATATTATCAAAACAAGCAGCTCATTTGCTTCACCACTGGAGTGCAAGTTAAAATGAAGGATCGTGATAATTAACCCTGTAAAATATTTACCATGGTACACGTACGAAGGCTTTACAAATATAGGCTGCACAAATATTTTAACGCCTTAACCTAATTTTAACTGAATAATGGTCGTTTTGCAGTTACAGCTCTAGGCACAGCCGAGATGTGCTCAGTTCACAAACGTTCAGGTCAAAGACCAGTGGCCAGCAGTGGACACTGCACAAGGTAGAGGCAGCATGTCTCGTTTTTTAAATTTCACTTTATAAAAAAAACCCTAAAGAGAGAAACTCTGTTTAAAAATCTACTCTCTAGGCACTACCCTATATTTGAATACGTAAAATTCCAAACAAAATAAAGAACACTAAGAATTTCAATCAGCAACAATCAATATATTAATATCTACAAAATACCAGATTAAAATGATATTTTACCTGTTCACATCAAGGTTTTTTTATGGAGGGGAAGGGATGGCTTTCAACAAAATCGGCTGCGAAACAGCTACAAGGCAGCTACAAGACAAAGCTGGAGCTGTGTGTGAGAATGGTGATTCTCCGCAATGACTTTCCACTAAAAGGAAGCAGATATTGAACAAACTTCTTCAGGAAATTCATTAATGGACGTAGCCCGATGGTATACAAAAGAGAACTTACCGCTTGAGGTTAAAATTCCATTAGAACATGGACGGGTAGTACCCAAACCAACACAACTAAGCGTAAGGTACGAAATAATAGAGTACTACTCCATAAGCTGGGGTTTGGGGCGTTAATATCCCAAAATCTGGAAGTTATCGAAAAAAAACGACCACACAACCAAAATCACAGCGGAAAAGAAAAAGAAAATGACGCTGGACGCGTCTGCGCACGCAACCCCCTAAAACAAGGTATCTTGATAGTAGATCAAATTTTAACTGAAGGTATCCTGATAGGAAAGTAAACATTCATGTACGTGTAGAAATGACAAGGTTGCGCGCTGATTGCCAACTCTGTCTACGAGTGACCAACAAAATTTTATGAGAAAATGTCTCAGATAGTCGTTAATAATACTATAAAATTAATGTCCAAAAATATTTCAAAACAATACTGAGTCGCTGAGAAAGAACGATGTATTACGTGTGAAATTATACAATCAATAAGCTATGGAATTTGCCAAAAGAAAATCATTAAAAAAAACGTTTGGCCTAGGAATCGGTACTATACTATTGATAAGGAGAAATTCAAACTGCTGATAAGTGAACAAAACAGTAAAAAAAAGGTTACGTGATTTTGGCACGTGATAACTTCTTCACCCAGGGGCGCGGGAAGTAAAAATGGCCCTCGTGTTTCTGAAAAAGCAAAGCATCCGTACAATGTTCCTGCAGTTTGATTCTTCGGTCCACCTATATTAAAATTTCTGGCTAACAAGTGATTTAGCAAAATTTGTTCCACACCTCTCGCACTCACGGCGTACTGAAAATTAATTAAGGTTCAATCAAGGTAAATTAATTTAGCAAAACAGGCGGTGTTTTAGCAAGTTCACACAGCTACGCTGTGGTTTATTATGTGATGGCGAGCGCCCATTTATTGGAACCAGCCTGTCAAAGGAATGTTTTGTGTGAAATTTTGCTTACGCCATGCAATTTGCGCAGATTATAATGATAGTATTATGCACCTGACACTGGGTTGTTGGATTAAGTGGGACTGAAACTAAACCAGAAAAATGTCGTCGAGTAGATTGTCTCTGTACTTAATACTTCCTACGTCTTCGTTGGCGGTTTCAAAGGGAAGGGATTAGTCAAACTGTTTCAAAAAGCGGAATCGAATCGTGACTAGGTAGGTTCACTTAGGTGTGATGAATCCTCAACCTCTACATATCAAACTATATAATCATATTTCTTTACGTTCATAAATAAAGTTTCCCTGACTCCATTACGAAATGGTTCTTCCTGAAAAACTGGCGTCAAGTAGATTGACTCTACACTTCCTATGTGAATTGTGACTAAGTAAGTTCACTTAGGTACCATGAATCTAAGACCTGTACATATCAAACTATATAAATCTACCACATTTCTGTTTTCATAGCAGATGCCGGGAACACACGTGTGACTCATTATGTCTACCAGATGCATAATATTACCGGGATCAGCAGATTCTTAATAATTGAAGGTATTTCACTGACACCAAACATGCAACGATTTACAACCATTCATCGCATACAGCTTGCAACCTACAATATGTAACCCATCCAAACTGAAATGTCTGAAAATGGGAAGGAATCTCTGAAACGTAGTAATACTATGCTTCAGTAATTTTTATTTTTTTGTCCGTAGTTCCGCCGCCGCTGGATCAATTTTCAAAATATACGACGGCCTAAACCTAAACGATATAGGTACTGAACTCGTGATATAATATGCGAACTTCAGTTCACAAGTCTTCTGTTGCAGATATCTGCATCACTCAAATTTGTGTTTCTCATTTATGTCGGTCTGTCATTCATGTTGTATACCAATGGGTAATAAGTACTGAGTCAATCTACTTGACGAAATAGTCAGAGATCCATCATATACTGAGTAATACAAATTAAAGATATGTGTCATAATTTATGAAAGCACCGCAGATTGCTGATGTGGCCGTATACCTAATATCCAAATATTCCTAAAATATACAGGGTGTCCGCAAAGTAGGGGTATCTGAATACCGTCCTGTAGCCGCGACCCGCGACATCACCGAATGGTACAAGGTCACTGGCTCAACCCGACGACAGAACTGGGTCGGGGTCAGTGTGTCAGGTCAGTATGCAACCTTCAACCGACGGTTACGGTCACGCGTGTAGAGGTAAACGAACCCGTATAATCGATTGCGTTTCAAAAAAAATATAATAATGGCTCACTCATACACCAATAATGAACTCGTTGTTATGTTGTTAATTTATGGCGAATGTCTTCAAAATGCTACAGAGGCTTCGCGAGTGTATGCAGACCGTTTCCCTAGACGACATCATCCAAGGCCCCGCAGATTTGTGTACCTGGTCCAGAGAGTCAGGGATACGGGCCATTTGGAGGAATTTCGAGGTGGGCACAGTGGGAGGCCTAGACAACCACGAATGGTGCAAGTTGAGGAAGAACTACTGAATCGCGTAGACGAGAATCCCTCAACAAGCACTAGAGACTTGGCTAGAGAAGTGCAAGTATCAAAAACTAAAGTGTGGCAAATGCTGCGTGAAGAGGGGCTGTATCCGTTTCACGTCCAACGTGTACAAGCCCTTCAACCTGACGATTTTCCAGCAAGAGTGCGGTTTTGTGAGTGGTTGTTGCATCAACATGACAATAATCCGGACTTTTTGAAGTGCATATTGGTGACAGACGAATCTACGTTCACGCGTAATGGGGTGAATAACTTTCGCAACACTCATGTTTGGTCAGTAGAAAATCCGCACGCTGTCCGTCGGGCACATTTTCAACAAACATTTTCGGTGAATGTTTGGGCTGGCATGGTGAACGGTATGCATATTGGACCATTTATTCTCCCAAATCGATTGGACGGGATGCAATACCTAGACTTTTTACGCAACATTTTGCCTTCCTTGTTAGAAGATGTACCATTAAGTGTAAGACAATCAATGTGGTTTCTGCACGATGGTGCACCGCCCCATTTTAGACGCGAAGTGAGTGAGTTTTTGAATGAATTATTTCCGAATAGGTGGATCGGACTTAATGGACCCGTAGCGTGGCCTCCGCGATCTCCAGACTTAACACCATGTGATTTTTTTCTTTGGGGAGGAATGAAACGCTTAGTGTACAAAACTGAAGTGCATACGGTTGACGAACTTCGAAATTGCAGTAATTCCTCGCCCAGTGACGTAGGCATTATTATTAAGTAAAAGACAAGGAGCAGCATACAGGGCGATCGAGAAAAAATATTCAATGCATACAGAACCCAGTGCTGGATTTAGGAATCTGTCGGTCGGTGGTCGCAGCATTGATGTTTAGGATGATGTTCCACTCGGGGGCGGGGATTATAGCGGCGATTAAAACATGAAGAGAGGGGTGGCGGCTACATGCTTAAGCACTGAAGCAGCAGTCCTTAGAACAATTGAAGAGCAGGTGATGAGATACGTCTGAAGGAATGGAGAGGGAGCGCGCTAAAATTAGGGAGTGCATTAAATGCTCATTATGCATGCAAATCTCCAGTGGTGCAGTTTTCTCCATTATATCTAGTGGTATAATATTTATATATCTTTGGTTCTTCTTGTAAAAAAGTTTGCAATTTCAGAAAATAAGAGAAGAAAATAAATTCCCGGTCAGCTGTTAGTTTGTGTGCTTTCATAAGCTTCCAGTTGGGTAAACCGAAACCACTTAATAAAAGGATTAGGCAAGAGGGCAAAGGATTATAATTAACTAACCAAATAAAACTTAATACTTTACTGTACACCTAAACAAACATAAATGTTTTAAATATGTACAAAATATTCATGTCTTTTGATATTATGTAATAATACCGGCTTAATGTAAATCATAATAGTAAGATAGTTAACTATATGAAAAACTAAACCGATGATAATATATGAGCAATGAGCATGTAAAGTACATTTTGGTCTATTTACATGGTAGGTGGGAATATTGATTCACGGTGAGCCTTCAGATTTTCCAGTCTGATGGCTCTGATGGACTATCGCCAGTAATTGATATAAGCAAAGGTTGCATCGTTGTATCAGTAGTTCCCATATCTTCCGTGATTCTGCTAAAACGTGTTCCAAACATTTACGCCATGTTTCTGGAGTTACTTCAAGTACTGCTTTCGAAAAGAGCCTCTACGTTCTTCATTTTAAATATGGTGTTTCTCCTAACTACGAAACCTTTGACTTGAACCTACACCATTTCAATGAGATTGGGTTCGCAGTTTCAGTATTTTTAATAACGTTTCAACCATTGAAACATCTCTTTCTGTTCAGTTGTTGGGTATTGATTGTCATTTAACTTGGGAGTCACATGTACAATTGCTGTGTCGTAAATCAAGTATAAAATGTTTATCAAATCACTGCTTAAACTTTCACTTGCTCTATCGCATTTTAAGCTGGTGATGCAGCTCATCAATAGAGATTTTCTTCTCCAGAAATCTGTTATTAGAATCATTACAAACCTTAATTGGTATCAACCTTACAGAAATTATTTTCGATCCCTAACAATTTTAAAAGTAGCTTGTATTTACATTTATGAATTGTCAATATTTGTGCATGAGAATGATTTGAACCTCTTCAATAACAAAGAAGAACTCCTAAACTTTGCTGGTAAGATTCTACACTACTGATTGAGGATAAGACGTGTATATTATTCAATTAATGTTGTAATGAGGTGCCATAGATTTCTTCAGATGTCATAAGTATTTCCAATATGAAGCTTCACAGTGTTTTCAGAACAGGGGAGGCTAAACCAATTCATAAGAATATTTTAGGCATCAAGGATCTCCAACAATTTATACGTCGTCGCTTTAGTTTGGGCTGGGAAACTCTGTGTGTCTATTGCTTATGATGTACTCACTGAACGTCTATAATATAAATAAAGTATCTTTACCGACTTGGTAGGTAAGTATTTTTTCAATTTCGTAAATAAGTCTTCATCTCTTTGTAGGGGAGCGTCTTTGGACCCATATTTATTTTGTTATTTTTGCATGTAGGGGAAAGGGGGGTAAGATGACGATAGTTAGCTTATTATACATTTTTCTCAGTGCAATTTCAATTTGGTATCTTGTGTTCAATTTTAACATTAACTTGAAACATTAAGAAATAAAGAGAATTATCAAATACTTAAATATTGTAAGATTTTCTATTTAATTTCTTACATTAAAAATTGGATGTCAAGTTCGTCATCTTGCCCTCGTAGGCGGGTAAGATGACAATATTGGGTGGATAAGATGAAAGAAACTGTATCTAAAAATTAATTATATTTTTATTAAACTTGACAAAAGTCACAAACATATGCCTTACGCTTTGCCTCTGATGCTGTAAGACCAGTACAGGCGGCATGCACCCATTTACTACAAGAGGAGCAGGCATACCAAAGTTCATCTTTGCCTGATTCACTGCAAATTAAACAAACTTCTTCTGTATCTCCGACGTAATCGATGTCATCATCACTTTCCATGTAATCTTTTGATATGGAGGAATCTGAAGACACACTGTCATTATCAAACTTTATTTGTCTAACATGTTTCTGCTGTTTTTTCTTTTGTATGGCCATCTTTTTCGGTTTATTAGCATCTTTTCTAGCATTTTCAGCTTTTCGTTTCTGACTTTCTTTTTTTCTTCTTCTCTTTAATTTTTTTGTCAGCTTCTTTACTTTCCAAGGCATCCCTAACAGGAGTACTAGTTATATACAATGACTTCAATTTCTTTCTTGTTTTTTTTTTGTCGTGGGAATAGCAACAGGGAGTTGAGGCAAGCCAAATAATGTTTTAGAAGGTCCAGCTGTAGGTTCGAGGGTAACAAGTGAACTTTTTTTAGACGGTCCTGCTATAACTTCAGAGTTGACAGGTACTAAAGAAGCATCAGTATCACTTGGGTTTAATTCAGTAGTAGCTGTAGTTTGTATTGACATATCATTGTCAGAAGAGGGGTTTTCTCTATTAAGATCCTTTGACACTTCGAATGGTTTATTTGTTGTCATTGAAGGCTCATAGTCAGAATCATCAAAAATTTGAGAATTTAGTGGAACTAAACCAGTTGCTTTGAAACCTTGAACAGCATTTTTTATTGTGGCAACCTTATTGTAAGCCACACTAAAAATCCCTGCCCCACCTTTAATTGTAATGACTTGACCTGGATGTTGCATTAAATAATCATTGCATGCCCGGCTATAAGCGGATTTAAAGGGTCCGTAAAAAGACACATCCAACGGTTGCATACAATGACTTGTATCAGGAGGAAAACCCAAAACATCAATAAAGTTTTTTCGACCTAAAGTTACTGATGGTAAAGTTACGTGCGACGAATGGTTGTCCATTAAAAGTAAAATAGGACTGTCCTTGGAAGGCCTTACATTTTTTAGAAAATGTTGTCAGCACAAAAGAATGGTGTCCGCGTTCATCCACCCTGATTCATTACATACGCTTGAAGATCCCGTAGGTGCACCATTTCAGAAATGCTGTTGCATTCTTACTCCCGGGAAAATAAAGAATGGAGGAATATATTGACCCGCAGCACTAAAACAACATGCCACACTGATATTTGTGCCCTTTTCAGCAGAAGACACTTTTATAACTCTACGTGTTCCAATTGGACTTAGCACGCTTGGAGTTTTAGTAGGCACAGTAGAACAGCCGGTCTCAACTATATTAAAAATTTGATGAGTAGCGTAATTTATTTTGGCCAACACTTCTTGATATAAAGTAAAAAGTGCTTCGACAGTTGTTCTATTAAAAGCTTGCAATCTCGCTGCGGAAGTAGCTACGGGTTTTCTTAATGAAAACCTAAATTTTTGCATAAAGTCTTGAATAGAGTCTTTTCCTGCCTTCTTAGTAATATTGTTAATGCGGTGAGAAATCCTAAGCGTTTCGGCATAATCATAGACAATTCATGCAAAGTGTTCTCGAGTTATGTCAAATTCTCTTTTATTTACGTCTTCTACATATTTCCTTAGATTTTCCATTTGCTCATTTGTAAATGTGCATCTAAATCTTCCGGTACTAACTGGCATATTCTAAAAATATTTTTTTACTTTTTAAAGTATACAAAAAAGATATCTAATATTGCATAAAAGCAATAACAACAATAATATAAACAATAACGTTATTAAATATTTAGTTACCTCCTCAGAATATTTCTTAGCGCAGCGTCGCAATGTAGCCTCTGGAAGTTCATATTTTTTTGCTGTGCTGACGCTCCACCCTTTACTTCTTCTATAACAGCGATCATCGCTTCCTTAGACCAACTTTGCCGATTCGTCTTTGGTTGATATATTTTTACCATGTTTAATATAATAATGCGTCATATATGTATTTCACGTACGTGGCGCTATCTAGAAAGAGTTTCCGAAAATAAACAATTCGTCATCTTAGCCAATACGTCATCTTACCCTCCTCTCCCCTACACACTTTCTACCCTAGAAATACTTATTTCTGAAGCATCCTGAATACGGATGTTTTTTTTATACTCCAACTACCACGAAGGCCTAAGGCCTAAGCACCCATTGGGTACCGTGGGGCTATAGGGGGATACATGGGAAAGGGGGGGGATGCCACACGGACTCTGGCGAGGGAACACGTGTGCATGCAACATGCACACATTCTGGCTCCGCCTACGAGAACCGCCGGGTGGTACCTCCGCGTTCGACAGTCAGAGACCATCTACCACCTACGGACAATCACAACATCCATAGCCAAGAGAAAAAGTTCTCCTGGGACGGGACTCGAACCCGCACAGCGCACGGCGACTGATCAGGAGACCGAAGAGTCTACTACTGCGGCCACCGCTGCTGCCTGTTCTATCTTTGTTAACGTGTGCACTTTTCTTCTGATTGTCTGGTATCGTATCTTCGTTTACTTACTTCAACTTATATATCGTAGATTTTCCAATCCCTGTCACATTTGAATATTTCTCCATAATGTCGTCAATACTTTTAGTAGCGTAGTCATATCTGAGTGCGTCAAATACATTGAAGAAAATAACTTTTTCATTTACGGATAAATCGCAATTCTTCATTCTCTTTGTCACTGTCACAATTTAAACGCTACTAAGATAACTAAGAATTTATATTAAGGTTATTATACCGAAATTAAATAGAATCACAAGTATTTACCTACCTAAGTCAGTACGAGACCTAGCTGTTAAATACACAAATAAATTATGTGACATCTGAAACTTCTGCGGTTTTGATGTCTATAATTTTCCATGTTTCTCATGCCAATGAAGCCACACATATTTAAAATTCTTCTTTAGGGTAGTAAGCGTTTCGGTTACAAAGGTGCCCTGTACTGGAGGTCACCAGGGTCAAATATCAGGGTCATTCAAGATCATACCTGAACGTAAAATTATTCGCTGCTTTCATTATCGGGGTCGAAAATAGGGATTTGTTTTTAAAATTTTGAAGCTTTTCCCCAAATGACCTTCAAGATCAGGGTGAAGATCGAACCCAAGGTAACCTTGTGATAGCTGAGTGAAAATCCTACAACTATTATTTAAAGCATTTCTCCTCAAAATCGAGCATTTGTGGTAGTTTGGCCTTGAGGTATAACTCAAGATTAAGGATGAGAGTCACTTAAAGTCATGTTTGAACGTAAAATTTTTCGGTCGTTTCATTATCGGAATCAAAAGTAAGGGTTCACATATAAAATTTGGACCTTCAAGATAAAAATCAACCAACAGTTGAGGCATAATCCTACAACTTATATCTGGAGCACTTTCCCCTAAAATGTGTTCCCAAAGAGTACCGTTCCGGTACTTTTGCCACACGCCACACACTGTAGGGGAGAGGAGGGTAAGATGACGTATCGGCTAAGATGACGAATTGTTTATTTTCGGAAACTCTTACTAGATAGCGCCACGTACGTGAAATATATGACGCATTAGATCACTTTTTACTCTCTAGTCTATGAAACCTGCATTCAGTCTTATGTGTGCGGTACGCTAATGACATTTATGTATTGTGTATATGTCGTTGTAAAAATCGTGGTCGACTAAATAAGATTTTGTGGTTGTGAATTAGGGATTTTTTCTTCGCAGTAAGTATTTTCATAAAGGTTTAATTCTTGTATGTGCAATGTCTATTAAGTTTTCTTAAAATACATGTGGGTTTTTGTTTATTGTTAAATTTATATAAAATGTTGGTGTCGGGTATGTTGACGAATCTTCCAAGCGGATAAGGTGACGAGTTCGTCATCTTACAAGATATCTGTAAATCAGTATTTGAAAATAGGGTTTAAGATTTATTTGCAGTAAACAACATGGTAAAAATATTTCAACGAAAGACGAATCGGCAAAGTTGGTCTAAGGAAGCGATGATAGCCGCTATAGAAGAAGTAAAGGGTGGATGGTCTGTAAATGGCACAGCAAAAAAATATAAGCTTCCAGAAGCTACATTGCGACGCTACGCTAAGAAATATTCTGAGGAGGTAACTAAATATTTAATAACTTTATTGTTTATATTATTGTTATTGTTTTTATGCAATAATAGATAACTTTTTTGTATGCTTAAACCAGTTAAAAATTATTTTTAGAATATGCCAGTTAGTGCCCGAAGATTTAGATGCACATTTACAAATGATCAAATGGAAAATCTAAGGCAATATGTAGAAGATGTAAATAAAAGAGCATTAGGCATAACTCGAGAACAGTTTGCAATAATTGTCTATGATTATGCCGAAACGCTTAGGATTTCTCACCGTTTAACAATATTACTAAGAAGACAGGGAAAGACTATTCAAGACTTAATGCAAAAATTTATGATTTAATTAAGAAAACCCCAAGCTACTTCCGCAGCGAGAATGCAAGCTTTTAATAGAACAAGTGTCGAAACATTTTTTATTTCATATCAAGAAGTGTTGGCCAAAACAAATAACGCTCCTCATCAAATCTTTAATATAGATGAGACCGGCTGTCCTACTGTGCCTACTAAAACTCCAAGCGTGCTAAGTCCAATTGGAACCCGTAGAGTCATAAAAGTGTCTTTTGCCGAAAAGGGCACAAATGTCAGTGTGGCATGTTTTAGTGCTGTGGGCCAATATATTCCTAGATTATTTATTTTCCTGAGACTAAGAATGCAACAGCATTTCTTAAATGTTGCACCTACGGGATCTTCAGGCGTATGTAATGAATCAGGGTGGATGAACGCGGACAACTTTTTTTTGTGGTTACAACATTATATAAAAAATGTAAGGCCTTCCAAGGACAATCCTATTTTACTTTTAATGGACAACCATTTGTCGCACGTAACTTTACCGGCAGTAACTTTATGTCGAAAAAACTATATTGATGTTTTGGGTTTTCCTCCTCATACAAGTCATCGTATGCAACCGTTGGATGTGTCTTTTTACGGACCCTTTAAAACCGCTTATAGCCGGGCATGCAATAATTATTTAATACAACATCCAAGTCAAGACATTACAATTAAAGATTTGGCAGGGACTTTTAGTGTGGATTACAATAAGGTTACCACAATAAAAAATGCTGTTCAAGGTTTTAAAGCAACTGGTTTAGTTCCACTAAATTCTCAAATTTTTGATGATTCTGACTATGAGCCTTCAATGACAACAGATAAACCATTCGAAGTGTCAAAGGATCTTAACAGAGAAAACCCCTCTTTTGACAATGATATGTCAATACAAACTACAGCTACTACTGGATTCAACCCAAGTGATACTGATGCTTCTTTAGTACTTGTCAACTCTGAAGTTATAGCAGGCCCATCTAAAAAAAGTTCACTCGAACCTACAGCTGGACCTTCTAAAACATTATTTGGCTTGCCTCAACTCTCTGCTGCTATTCTCACGACAAAAAAACCAAGAAAGAAATTGCCGTCATTGTACATAAGTAGTAAAAAATTAAAGAGGAGAAGAAAAAAGAAAATCAGAAAAGAAAAGCTGGAAATGCTAAGAAAATGCTAATAAATCGAAAAAGATGGCCACACAAAAGAAAAAACTGCAGAAACATGTTAGACAAATAAAGTTTGATAATGACAGTGTGTTTTCAGATTCCACCATATAAATAGATTACATGGAAAGTGATGATGACATCGATTACGTCGGAGATACAGAAGAAGTTTGTTTAATTTGCAGTGAATCAGGCAAAGATGAACTTTGGTATGCCTGCTCCTCTTGTAGTAAATGGGTGCATGCCGCCTGTAGTGGTCTTACAGCTTCAGAGGCAAAGCGTTAGGCATATGTTTGTGACTTTTGTCAAGTTTAATAAAAATATAATTAATTTTTAAAAATAGTTTTTTTTTCGTCATCTTACCCACCCAATATTGTCATCTTACCCGCCTACGAGGGCAAGATGACGAACTTGAGATCCAATTCTTAAGGTAAAGAATTAAATAGAAAATCTTAAAATATTTAAGTATTTGATAATTCTCTTTATTTCTTAATGTTTCAAGTTAATGTTAAAATTGAACACAAGATACTAAATTGAAATTGCATTGAGAAAAATGTATAATAGGCTCACTATCGTCATCTTACCCCCCTTTCCCTAATGTTGGTCAAGGTTGAGACAAAAGACTCGGCCAACTTTTTAGCTACATCGATAAAGCGGTTTTTGTGATACCGCCTGTTGTGTTTTCTAGCTATAATTGGCATTTGTTCATTAAAATACATTGTGAAGTGCTTTCACCTGTTCATTATGCCTAGAGTGAGAAGACGAGAAGTTTTCAATAGCTTAGCTAGTTTGATAAGGGGCGGTTAGTAGCCTTATGCGAAGCTGGTTGGGCCTTTAGAGATATAGCCACTATGGTCACACCAGTCGAAATACGGCGGTGGTCTGTTCTCGGGCATGGATTAGGAAGGTCGTAAATGAAGAGTGAGGTACAGGGCGTGGCTGAACAACCATTCCAGGGCCGCGGCTTTAGGCGCTTGGCTCTAAGAGACCGCTTCTCGTCCGCAAGGTCAATTGCAGACCAATGCCGTGGAAAGTATGGAAAGCCAATTACAATACGAATTGTTTATCGTCGGTTCAACAGTTTTGGACTTACCCCAAACCGTCCTTAGTTTGTTCGATCTCTCACTCTTAGGCACCGAAGTGACTGACTGACTTGTTGCAGAGAACAGCTGATCCGGGTTTTGGAATGAAGCATCATATTGTCTTTAGTCAATAAATCCTCATTCTGTTTGGGCATGCATGATGGTCGTGGCAAGACGATGAGGTGAAAGATAGGATTCTCAATTTTCTATTGAAACGCATGTGCACCACATGATATTGGGGGCTATTCACTGTGGAAGCAGGTCATCTTTAGTGTTCATCAGAGACAACACGACCGCCATGCGTTACAGCTAGGAGGTGAGGGAACCATGTTTTTTTCCCTGTGTACGGACACTTACGAGCCCCTTTACCAACATTTTGAAGACAATCAAGTTGATTTGTTACCTTGGCCCCTAGATCTCCCGATATTCTACGCATTGAACCCCATCTTCCATAGACTATAGAGGCACGAGTCACAAGTAGCCTGGGATAAAATACCCCAAGAGAAAATCGATCATCTGATTACGAGTATGGCCAGACATGGTTCTATGTATACAGGGTGTTTCAGTTTATTGTTGCATAACTTTAAGTCTCGATAGAACTTTTAAAATTAATGCATAAAGTCTATATAAACATGGGTCGAAAAATGCGTGGCTTCCGAAATACAGGGTGTTTAAATTTTTGATGTATAACAGTGAAAATTAATATACAAGGGTTTTTTGATACGACAAAACGAACCATGGGCATAGCTTTACTGTAGCCGCTAGAGGGCGCTCTCTACTGTACCTATAGTGTATTAAAATGACCGAAAATTTTTTCTTAGTGCAATTTTTTGCTTTTCGTATAAAAAAACTTATTCTTCGCACTTTTCTGTATAAAAAAGCTCTCCTGTGAGTTTTCGTTATAGTTAGCCGTTTTTGAGATATTTCGATTTTTAAGGTTCGATGCATTTTTAATTATTTATGAGAAAATAATATTTTTTTTACATTTTCGATTTGGGAATTACAAGTAATTAAGAAGCATGTTTAGATTGTGTTTTTAAACACCGCAATAATTCCTAACTCCAAATAAACACAAAAAAACAGGATATTAATTTGTTTAATGTTCCAATATTATTTTTAACAAATTAAATTAATTATTTACAACTAAAATGCTATTGGATAGTTAGGACAAACATACTAAATCTAAAGTAGTTGCTCGGAATGTAAACCCAATTGTTCAATACACAATTCACATCTACGATTGGTCGAACGTGGTATAGCATTATTCAAATAAGGCCTTATTTCATCACATGCATTCCTGATTCTGTCAATTAGCATATCTCTTGTGGTTACGGGAGTCTGGTACACTTTTTCTTTTAGAAATCCCCACACAAAGAAATCTAATGGATTTCGTCAGGGGATCGTGGAGGCCAGGCGACTGGCCCTCCACGGCCGATCCATCTTTCTGGATAATTTTCGTCCAGCCAGTTTCTAACTATTCTCGAATAATGAGCTGGACAACCATCAAGCTGGAACCAGGCCAATCTTCTTAAATCTAACATAACATCATCCCACATATTTGCATGTTCAGCCTTTAAAATTCCAAGAAGTTCGCAGCATTTAACCTTGCAGGCAAAAGGTAGGGTCCAAATAGTCGATTAGGGTAGATACCAATCCACACGTTCACACTAAATTCATGCTGAAAATTTCTTTCCCGAATTGCTTGCGGATTTTCATGCGACCAATGTTGATTATGAAAATTTACCACTCCACGTCTAGTGAAGCATGACTCATCGGTCCATAAAACGTTACTTAAAAACTCCCTATTATTATCAGTTCTATCAAGAATCCACTGACAAAATGCGATTCTTCGTTCTCCGTCCCCTGGCTGTAGTCCTTGCACAGAATTTGTAAATGGTAAGGACGTCTATGGTCATTTCTAAGAACACGGTGAACATGGCTTGCTAAAATTCCCAAGGCACCAGAAACTTTCCTAACACTTGTGGTCAGCCATACACAAAATGAATATCCGCTAACTCTTGATTGGAGAATGAAAATGGCATTTTTATAAAATAAAAAACAGGTAAAAGAAACTAAATTTCGTGCATTCACAATTGCAAAAAATCGTTTCAGGTTTCAACAGACAACAAAACTAACTGTCAACTAATTGACGTTTAACCTTATTCTGCTTTCAATTTCAAAAATATTTGCAGGCACAGCCTACTTCTAAAAATTATCGAGATACTGACTTTTTAACGTTATTTTATCATAAATAATTAAAAATGCATCGAACCTTAAAAATCGAATTATTTCAAAAACGGCTAACTATATGTATAACGAAAATTCACAAGAGAGCTTTTTTATGTTGAAAAGTGCGAAGAATCAGTTTTTTTTCAAAAAGCAAAAAATTGCATTAAGAAAAATGTTTCGGCCATTTTAATACACTACAGGTACAGTGGAGAGCGCCATCTAGTGGTTACAGTAAAACTATGCCCATGGTTCGTTTTGTCGTACCAAAAAACCCTTGTATACCAATTTTCACTGTTATACACCAAATATTGTTCGAAATATTTACAAAAAACTATTTTAGTAAGTAAATTTTAACACCCTGTATTTCGGAAGCCACGCATTTTTCGACCCATGTTTATATAGACTTTATGCATTAATTTTAAAAGTTCTATCGAATCTTAAAGTTATGCAACAATAAACTGAAACACCCTGTATAAGACATCGTGAAGGTCCAACAAGTTATGAAAGTCTTACATTGTTTTCAACGGTTTGCGACAGCAGTATTTCCCCTTAGAATACTAGTCCGATTGGGCTATGAATTTTTAGTAGTGCAAGAGCGAGACCAGGCAGCTCGACGCCGATTGGCCGATCCGTACGGTGCGATTAACAGATTCAGCACAAGTATGATGGTATTAAAGGAGGTAACTATCTTTACTTTCGGAGAAATGTATTGTGCCTGAGCCGATCCTAGTTTGGATTACGTTCTTCCAGCCGAGGGTTTAACCGTAACTGAGTCGGGCGGCGAGGACCGCCATTTCATGGAGAAAGTGCCAGTGCAGAGAGCTGGACTGTCACCCAAGCCCGTTTCGGCGTACAGCCTAAATTACATAATACTGCGAGGGCGGTACAGGGTTTTTTATACTCGAACTGCCACTAAGGCCTAAACACTCATTGGGTAACGTGAGACTATAGGGGGATACAGGGGAAAAGGGGGAGATGCCTCACGGAATCTAGCGAGGGAGTACGTTTGCAAGCAACCTGCACACATTCTAGCCCCGCTTTAGAGATCGTCCGGGTGGTACCTCCGCGTTTGACAGTCACGCGCAGCGTATGGCGACTGATTAGGAGACGTCTACCAGTACGCCATCGCCGCTGCCTTGGGTGCCGTAATTGCTGGAGGGTGCTGGCCACCCTCATCTCCTTTTCTGACTTCCAGAGCGGAACTGGAAGTAAGTTCCGGGTGTTATGTAGACAAGTAAAACATTTTTTCGATTTATCGGTGAAATTTTGCATTCGGTGGCAGCTTAGTTAGAGGATAATTCACGCTTCATTAAAAGGTAAAACTATTTTTGCGTTTTCTTACTTGAAGACGTAACCCTTGGATGAACGTGTGAAGGATCGCTTTCAGCACCCTTGGCCCGTTACAGGTTGGATTTTTCTGTAATTTTGATCAATCACTTACCTAATCCTGAGATCCATGTTGACAAACGTTTTTGTAATAAATTCGTTATTGCTGGGTGTTCTTTTCTCTATGTCACATAGTATATTTGCCTGCTGAAAAACGGGCTACGAATAGGATAGTCTTGGCTTATTAGTTAAGATATGAGTATACTGATTTGGGGTTGTAGGTACAAGGGAAAGGAATTCAAAACAGAACTAAGATCAAACGTACAAATACATTATCGAGTTGAGCGTCTTCTTGGAGAATAGGTTAATCAGTGAAGTTGTATGACCTGCCGCACGAACAGTGGTGTAGGTAGGATTGAATTTGACTCTAACAGTCGATCCTAAAAGTCGGCTGACAGCTGGTGCTGTGGCTAATTGGTTGGGTTGGCTCCACGGTATGGAGGAGATGGAGGTTCAAATTCCGCCCATTTTCCCTTCGCTCTAAAGTTGTTTACGAATCTGTTATGGATGCGCTGTCAAAAAAATCGCATTACTGTCCTTCCACGGGGGTACCGTGGTGCATGTCCACGAGGCGGCGACGTGAAACTGGAAAGCGATTGGAGGTACCTTATCGATCTGGTTGTTTCATTTGAATGCCACCAGATGGGGGGGGCGTCAAGTAGCTTGGAAGCAGAAAGTAACAGTGTCGTGGGTAGGTTTGAATTTCCCTCTAATAGGAGATCCTTGGTTGACAGCTGTTGCTGTAGACTGAAGAAAGAGAACACCAAAAAAGAGCTCAAAATTTCTCTAAAGATGAGGAAATGATGTTAATATCATTGCTCAGTAAAACCAAAAGCACAATAGAGAGCAAAAACAGTGCCTCAGTTTACTAGAAGGAACATGAAACCTTGCAAGAAAATCCAGGTCGTCAAATTAGTCAAAGTAATGTTTCAGCCTTTATTTATATTAATCGATAAATTGATATGAATTTTTGAATAATCGCCAAAGTCCGAGTTAACAAACGTCAGATATTGCTATTTGACCACAGCCTTTCTACTTGACTCATAGATGGTTTTCTGAAGTTAACTACCGTTTTACTATAATCATGATATTGAAAAACAGCTTTTCAAAAATAACTATAAGTTAAGACCAAGGTCGTAGTTAACCTGCGACTGAAAAAGCGGGCTAATTGTTTAAGTAGGTTCCACGGAATGGAGGACATGCAAGCCCGAATCCTGTAGACGCCCATTTCTCCTACCTCTCAAGTTTTTGTTTTCTAAACATCTTCGCTGTTACGAAAAATCTTATACAGGCTAATTTGGTAAAATTTGTATAAATTACGTATATTAATTCGTGGAAATGTCGGGTCAGGTAACTTGCTCCTACTATTTTATGAAACTATTCTAAGAAACTAAGGCCAATAACCTGGGTCTAATTTTAGAATACCAAATCGTATTGCTTAAGACTAAATATAATAATAATTAAGCACTGAAGGAGCAATGAAGGTAGTCTTACTGTCATTACTGAGGGAGCAATGAAGGTAGTCTTACTGTTATTATTTGCATATTACTGCAAATCCTCTAAGCATTTCAATGGTATTGCCTGAAAGTCAATTTGGGTATTGTCTGGACAATAAAAGACATTTAGCATTTAGGTACCCGCGACATCTATATGCAAGTGGGTCTATTTACCTGAATATCTCTACCTGTTGGAGATAAAATCATCTTACTTGACATATTTATTACCTCTAATAGAAGCTAGCCTCGTAAAAATATGGCGTCAAGTAGGTTGACTCTGCACTTCCCACGCATCGTTGTCATCAGTTCATAAACGATTATGTTCTGTAACAGTTAGTCCCTCTGAACTAGCTACAATCATGTGTAACAAAAAATGTATCAAGTCACTCAAACAGGCCCATGCAATTAGTCCATATTCCGTAGTCTCCACGCATTTGATAACATTGACTGTAGTTTCTTCCCTGCTTCAAGTATCTACCTTCTGACAACGGTGCTGAACCACATTAGTATAGTAACTTGAGACAACAGGCGATGCAGTCAGAGTCAGATCATCAGGTGCAGACATAAAGATAGCGCTAAGCGTATGAAGGTTGCGTCGCGGCCAACCGCGATCGCGTGTTGCGTCTATAATATAGGTATAAATAAGTTTTATGGGCAAATGTAGTGGGAGTCTACGATGTGCGAAATAATGAACTCATACGCGTGTAAAATTAATGGGGTTCAAAGTGTATGAATATATTGATGCAAACAAATGATGTATATTCTCTCATACCCCCAACCCCCGATTTTCAAACTCTACAAAGATTTTTCTGAAGATGATGAGGGGCTTCTGAAATATCAAAAAATGAAGTTTGTGCGGTTTTTCTTTTTTCGTATTTTGCCCCTGCAAATCTTTTAGATTCTTGGCATAGCAGTAACATTGTGTAGAAATTTACTTCTCAACTTATAGGCGGTTGGAAGATTAGCGGACAGACCATTAGACAGACACAGACCGACGGAAATGAGTGACAAGGTTTTTAATGTACGTGTCGTATATCATAAAAAAACAATATCTAATTTTCAAAAACTTCCGCGATTACAACCAGTAGGTGTAAGAAGTAAACATCCACGTGCGGCCCTATTTAGTAGTTGCTTGGCACGTGATGTGTGTTTGTGCGACCGACTATCGCTCTATAGTCTATTTCAAAATGAGAGAGCTTAATGAATCAGGTTAGGCCAAATTGATGTGATTTATAGGCGTAGAATTTCGTCATTGAAATTATGGTATGATTTCATATCAAAATTTTTTTACGAGCCCTAACACAAAAATGTTCTGATATTATCTAGTTTCATCTAAAAGTTTGTTTATTTTGTAAGGTTGAAATTAGTTGTTATTATTCCATAAGACAATGAAATATATTGTTTGGACATCATATTAACGAAACTGTTTTCAAATAATATACTATTGAAATATAAAACCAGACTAATATTAATAACGACGCAACATTCTGCTTACACATTAATCTTCGGACACGATATTAAAAATAAAATAATAGCAGGCCATGAAAACAAAAAATTGTGTACAGTTTGACGTTTTGATTTATGAATCAATTTTGTGAATCAATTTGGTCTAAAATCTCGCATGGTAAAGCAAGAAACGCTGCAATCAGAGTTTTAATCATAAAATTCTTTAATCGAGAAAAGAGTTTTCGGGATATTTCTAAACAAATAAATGTCGCAAAGTCTACGGTGACAGCTATTGTAAAGACGCCGATAATAACCCTACGAGGTTGATGCGGTACTGTCTGTTAATAAAATGTATTGTAAAAAAAGTATGGAGACACAGGTACAACTCAAGTTTCAACACAAGGTGTTGGTAGACCACGTAAGATCACTCCTAGAATGCAATGATCTCTTGTCCGTATTTATGAAGCTGGCCGTCTAGGTAGTGTAAGGGACATAACAGCAAAATAGAATGAAGAAACAGCAGGAAGCGTGCAGTCGATGGATTCATGAGTCTGGTTTACATTTTTTAAGGTAGGTTAGAGTAAGGGACATGCGGCATATTTATTCAGTAAAATCTTTGCTTTAGGCAAAATAAAAGCCGCTGCTTACGGAAAAACAAAAGAAATGACGATTAGCTTGGGCTAAGGAACGGGCATTGTGGATTTACGAAGACTGGAAAAAAATTTTTTAGCGATGAATCGAGATTTGATGTTTGTGTAGGTGACCACCGATCCCGGGATATGAGAAACAAAAAATGAAGCATTTCATAAAGACTGCCTAAAGAGAAAAGTGGAGTTTCCATCAGGCTTAATGGTATGGGGAAGCATATCTGCGTTTGGCGTCCGAAAAATTCACTTCACAGACGGATCTGTGCACGCAGCTAAATATCAAAATATTCTTGAAACCAATTTGCTAGTTTCAATACCAATTTTATCACCTGATAGAAACTTTATTTTCCAATAAAATGGAGCTCATGTCATACCGCCAAAACCACGAAAAAAACGGTCCCAGGATAATAATATTTCCGTCCTTGACTGACCTTCCAGTAGTCCTGATTTAAGTATTATCGAAACTGTGCGGTACAAAATAAAGCAGCAGTTAAGAAATGATCCATAATGAAATATGTATTTCTGATTTACGAGTAAAATTACAAAATATATGGAATTCTTTTAAGGCGGAAGACTGCGAAAACCTTGTTAAAACTATGTAAGCCAGAATTAATGCAGTTATTAACGCAAGGGGAGACGTAGCTATTGAAATGGTTAATCCGAACATGTGTCAAACAAATATTGTTCTTATCAATATTAGTTTAGTTTTATATTTTGCAATCATATTACTTAATAACAATTTTGTTAATATGATTCCAAACAATATATTTCACTGTCTTATAAAACCTTAAAATAATAAACATAGATAATGACCGAACTATTTTGTGTTAGGGCTCGCATTTGTGAGCCAACTTGCTCACTACATAATATCAAAGATACCTGCTATAGTTTTTACGAAATCTGTAGGTAACTTGAGAAATACCTGCGATCAGTAACAGTTAAGGAAAGTGTTTGTCGATACCCTGAAAATCTGTCCTGAAAATACTACCTGATTATGGTTTTGACAAAAATGGGCTTGAATTTGAATTATTTATTTGAGTATTTAGCAGGTATGTACTTTAATGAGTTAAGTAGGTATTAGTAGCTACCTGTGATTTGATTTGGATTAGATATACATTATACCTGAGATTTAATATAAATTCCTAGCAGTCTTACGAGACTTATCCCTAAATGAGAAAGTTATTGTTGTCAATGTATTTGACGCACTCAGATATGACTACCTTACTAAAAGTATCGACGACACTATGAAGAAATGTTCAAATTCGAAAAGGATTAGAAAATCTAGCATACAAGTATAGGCTGTAAGTTGAAGTAATACCACCACAACCATCACCCGGAAGAAGAGAGAACTATAGACGGTGTTTCTATTTCAACAAAGATAGCTCAGTTAAACTGTTAGAAACTCTTACAAGTGATAAAAATGTGAAAAAGCATTTATTATACCGAATTAAAAAAAAAAGCGGTTGTGCAATTCTGTCATTTCGGCTACACCTAAAAATCCTACTCGAAGGGTTCTTTTGTTCCTGTCAACACTGTTTGTTGATTGAACCTCAAAGAACACGTTTTCTCATTCTTTGTTGTTGAATAAAAAGTTTTCTTACAGTAATTGTTGTACCCATTTTATGCGTCCATATTTTAAATACCCGCAACTTGCATCAATAAAACCAAACTTTACAATTATTTCAGGAAAATTTGCTAATATGATTAGACTAATTGTATTTGTTCACTAAATGATAATTCACGTCAAATCGTCTTCTGTTAATGATATTTTCAGTAGAAAGCAACGATCTGGAAATGAAATTACACAATTCTAAACAGAAACGTGTGAATTAACAAATGAAAATCAACGAATATGCGATGAATTTGTAGATTTTTTTACAAAAGTCGGACAAAAATTATCAAATATTACGGAATGCGATGATCATGAATGAAGTTATATGAAAAAATATTGGTCCTGACCAAAGTCGATGCCCAAGATGTTATTAATGCTTTTATGTTCCGGAAAATAAAATAAGCCCAGGATCTGATGAAATAAGAGCTGAACATCTGAAGATATCAGAACCATTTGCTAATGTTATAAACAAATACCTAGGGTCTGGAATATTTCTTATTGGCTGTTATTTATCATTCCTGCCTACAAAATAGGTGATAATATGGACGTTGTCAATTATGGACCAATATCGCTTATATCGACTTTGGTTAAAGTATTTGAAAAATCACCCTCTAGTAAAATGATAAATCCAAAATTCTAAGTCCAAATTAATACGATTTTGTAGCAAGAGAATCTATCACAAATGTCTACCAAAACCTTGATGAGACAATCCCATCTGTTTGTATATTTGTCGATCTAAGAAGGGCATTCGATATACTTAATAACAATTTACTGTTAAAATTTTAGATAAATTCGGTTTGTGAGGAAAAATATATTCTCCAATTCAAAGTTATTTTTCAAAAAGGTAGTGAAACTATTAAAATCATACAGTAAGGAAATGTTTGCCAAATATGGTGTACCTCAGGGTATAGAGTTATGTCCTGTTTTATTTAGTATCTACGATATATCAAAAACTAATTGTGTCGGTAAGGGCAAGACTGGTATGATGACATAGATCAATTGAGAATGACATTTGTAAAATCAATCAATTTCAATGCTAGAAAATTAATTGTGAACTTAGGAAAATACATTTTTTACCCTTCACATCATAAACAAGACATCTTTCCTTTTAAGTTAACAGTACAAATTTAAAAACTGACAGAGCGGACAATGTCAAATAATTAGGATTTCTCTAGATCAACATTTGAGGTGTGACCAACAATTTGAAGAAAATAAGATTTGTTACATACATAATTGAATTCCTCATAGGCATATTGTCAGGAAATTATTTGCGTACTATATATCATGCCTTATTCAGAGACCCGTTTTAAAAAATGTGTTCGGAAAACCAAAATTATATTCAATAAATGATTTATACAATGAAACAAAATCATTTGATATCAAGCAACTTTATTTCTGACACACCTTCAGCCATTATCACAAAGTTGTCAGTGAGCGCGATAAAATCACAAATTGCCTTGAACTGCCTTCGATATAAATTAAGTGCAAACCGTCCCTAAGCCTCCATACTCTACTATAATTAAGTGATCTTTTCTCTATTTGACTCGAAAATTATATGAGCACTTACCCAAATACTTAATACAATTTCGAAATAGACATAATTTTAAAAAGATACTGCCAAAATGGATACGCTCAACAGGAAGACAACATATTATTGAACTCTTATCAAATATGTATTCATTAAAAGCTATCGCCTTCTTGATATTTGTTTTTTTATGTTTTTTAAACTTTTTTTGTTTTTGTTTCAGCATACAACTGATGTATGTACAGGCATTGCCCTTCTGTGGATTAAAAGATATCTATTTACCCAATCTATATATTGTTATTATTGTTATAGTATGGAGTAAATAAATATCTGCTACTACTCGTACTACTACTATTACTATATCTCCCACACCAGTCTTACCTTATTTCACATAGCATAACGTTAAAACATGATACTGCAAACAAAAATGATAAAATTTGAACATAACCAGACCATTCGTTCGGTCCGGTAAAAGCATTAAATGCAAGAAATATGATGTGGAAGAATTTATACTACCATAAAAAGAATGGCTCCGGCAGCCATATTTCTTTGCGTAAAATTGAAACGTTACAACGGCTAATGGTACCTGTCTCAGCTGAGTAATTTCGACTATAATTTTCACTCGCAGCAAAAAATACGATATTACGTTATTGTAACACACCTTACAAGGAATCTGTCTTTGGTCTGTGAATACACAAGAACTTGTGGTAGATAATTTATACTTGATATATGAGTAGTTGTGGCTTATACCGTACAGTATGTCTTCTAATATTATGAATATGTCAAAGCACTGGCGTATCCGTCTGCTACATCGGTGCTTCTACAAGCGAAAGCCGTTGTGAAAATTGAAGAGCAGGGAGCTTACATTTCACGAAAGATATAACATGATGTACATACACGATGTTTCGCAACTACACTACAAAACTTCAGAGGGCGTTTCGTTAGGTCGTTCTAAGAAAAAAGTTCGTATCAACTTGCTTCGTTTCTGAGATTTCTGGGGTTGAAGTTAAAATTAAACGGTATTTATGGAAAATTATAAATGTTCTTGCACTGATTTGATTGAAATTTGATGCAGTTATTTGAAGTCTTAAAGCATTTATTTAGATCAACATTGAAATTATTAGGTCCAGTGGCGTCTCAATGGGCACCACTGCCATATTTTCGAGAAAATAATACGTCAATTACTTTTTGTGCAGTTCTTAGATTTTTATAGTATAGAAAAGTAATGACATAACTTTTTGGTTTTTTGTGTTTTCTTCATATTTTGTTTAGTGTAAGAATAAACATTCACCTTCTACGAGTATTATTATCACATTTTTGGCATGATAGATCTTATTTTTATAACAAACTAGGTGTTATCCGCGAGTACTTACGTGTTAGATTGTCACTAATATACAGGGTGTCAAGTTAGTAGTGGATCAACGGAATTCAGGTGATAGAAGGCCTCAAAATATATCGAATGTGAAGATATCTGCAATTTTGTGAAATTTCGAAAAAAACGGGATAATGTTCAATCGCAATTACAACTAAAACTTTTGGTTTAGGGCTGTGATTTTTGTTTGAGATGAGCTGAATGGTTAGTTTTAGCAATGGTTATGTCACTTTTGAACAGAGCTAATTAGAAATCAACGCAAACAATCTTAAATTCATTTTCATTTCATTATTCATTTTTTGTAAAAACTATTCCAATCTATGTAGAATAAGCCCTGAATATTACAGCTTGCTACGATGAGTGTATCATGTTACATTCGCTGTTGTGATGAGATAAACGTAAGACACGCAATAGAATCCTTACCACCTACAGGTAAAGAACCTATTGTGTTTAGCCGCTCTTTATGGCGATTAAATGTGGAAGATAATTTAATTTAACTCACTTTTAAAGCACATGTTGGAAATGGCCTCCATTATTTCCGATACACAAGCGACACTTTCTAATAAAATTGTCCTTTAGTCTTTGAAATGAATTTGCGTTCTCCATAATTTTTATTCATGCTTCATCAATTTTCTGGCGCAGTTGGTTGACATTTGTATATTCAGATGTATAGATTATCCCCTTATAAAACCCCCGTATAAAAAAATCTAGAGGATTTAAATCGGGTGATCTTGGAGGCCATCGTATGTGTCCATCTTTACCTATCCAACGCCCAGAAAAGGCACTGTCTAAATAATGCCGTACATCCCATGCAAAGTGGGATGGGGCGCCATCGCATTGAAAATACATGCGGCTTCGAACATCCAAAGGTACATCCTGAAGCAGCTCATGCAAACTGCTTTGTAAAAAAGCAAAATATGACTGATCATTCAACCTGGCGGGCAACTCATATGGTCCAGTTAACTTTTTGTTGAGCACTCCAGCTCATAAATTGACGCCGAACTGACGTTGAAAGCTGTGTTGGCGAATAGCGTGTGGATTTTCCACGCTCCATGAATGGAAATTGTGCATGTTGAACATTCCATTTCGGTTAAAGTTGGATTCGTCTGACCAAAAGATGCTGTCGAAAAAAGTTTCATCCTCTTTGCACCTTCTCAACATATTCTCACAGCATAGTCGATAGGAAGCAATTCTTGTACTTTTTGTACATGGTAAGGATGCATGTTCTCCGAACGTAGTATTGTGTGTACTGAAATATCGGATATGTTTCTACTTCGGGCAATGGCTCTGGATCTCACTCGGCTGCTTTTATTATATCTTCTATTTCTTCTGGGCGTATCCTCGGTGCTCCTAGCTGACGATTAGTGCCTAGTATGCGGACCTCCATATACGCATTATGGACGCGTAGAAAAACGCGGTAGTACCGCTGGTTGTGGTCCACCTCTCCTAACCACATACTACCGATACTTGTGAGCAGCTGCTCGAGCATTTTCTAGGGCAGCATCATAATAGCAACGCATTTCTTCATAACAGAATATGACATGATTCTAGTCAGATGCCAAACGTTAGATACAAATTTCACGCTGGACGATTGCCTGACTTAGTAATTTCGGTCGGACCGAAGATTGAACGCCGAGTTGAATGCCCAAGATCGTTAAGTTGATTTGGCTATTTGCGTAAAAAATCCGACATTTTGATATTACATGTATAGATACCCACCTGCGTCAAATATACAGATTTTTCAAGGTGAAGCACTTATCCTATCAAGCCGAAATTTTCAAGGTTTACTCTACAAGGTCTGAAATAGTTTTAGCAAAAAAATGCATAATGAAGTACAACCTCAATTTTTTTTACCGCCCTCCAAAGTTGAGTGATGGAAGATTTTTCACAAAAACTTGAATTTAAGATTTTTTGCGTTGATTTCTAATTAAATTAGCTCTGTTAAAAAGTGACATAACCATTGCAAAAACTACCCATTTAACTCATCTCAGAAAAAAAACACAGCCCTGAACCTATATTGGTTTAGTTGTAATTGCGACTCAAAGTTCATTGTCTCGTTTTTTTCGAAGTTTCACAAAACTGCAAATATCTCCTGAACTATAAAATTTCGGACCACACATATAGTAGTTCATTCGATAGGTTTTGAGACCCTCTACTACCTGACTTCCGTTGATCCATTGCTAACTTTACACCCTGTATAACATTGTTTTGAGTATTGCTATAATTGCGCTGCATTAGTAAATTGACAGTCAAATTTAGTTATTTTACTAATGGAGCCGCTTATAAGCTACGGGGGTAAAAACGAGGGGCGGAAAGCTAACAAATCAATAATACTACCAATTTTTTGGAATTAGCATTTTAAATTAAACTACATTTTACCTTTGCCTCTGCCAAAGCCTACTCTAAACAGAGCTCCATCGTTGCCAATTCTTAGATTTTCGTAAACTCCAAGGAATTCCAAAAAAGCCTGCAAGTGCCCTTTAATCCCCTAATCATATAATCCATTCTTAGCTGAAATATCTTGTCCATAAGCTACCTCCCTGGAAAAATCCATTTTTGTAGGTCAAATAGTTTCCGAGATTTTAGATACATCTGCCCTAAGCCCCCTTTATCTATCTCTGTTTCAAAAGCCGTTTTAAGCTGGCATCTTTCCTCCATGAACTACTTCTCTACCAAGTGTCATGTTTGTATGTTACGGCTCCCGAGATTTCCTGTTTAATATGTATCTTTTCGCTTTTATATACTTGCCCTTAGCTCCCTCAATTCGGTCGTTTTGGAAATTTGTACTTAACTGACATGTTCTGTCTATAATCTACCTTCCTATCAAATTCATAGGTCAAACAGTTTTCGAGATTATGCGATTAATATGTATTACTTCTCTTTTATACATGTATTTACCCCCCTTATCCCGGTCCAGTCTTAAAATCTGTTCTTACCTGATATGTTTTGCGAAAAAGCTACCTCTTCTCTGCGAAATTTAATGTTTATAGGTTAGAGACTTTTCGTGATTTCGTGACTAATGAGTGAGTATCCTTTCGCATTTATACATACAGTGCTTTTCTTTAATGTCCTCCTCCCCTTTGACTTTTTGAACGGATCAATTCAAAAAATTGAAATTTGAGGTAATGAAATTGATGCGTGGATACGATATTTTAGAGTAAAATTGACAGATGAAAATGTCAAGGTAACCGCTGGGCGTCATCTTGTAAAGAAAAATTATATGAAAACGGAGGTCTTGTGGCACATCATTCTGAATCTCCTGACGAGTACTTTATAACCCTAGAACCCTACCAAATGGTGGTACATTTAATAACTACGTGAACGCAAACCCACTAACATGCATATCTATACAAATAATTGTATTTCCCTGCCGTATCCACAGCAATAGCGATAAAAACTTGTTTTGTTATTTTTTGTTGACAGTAACAAGAATATCAATACAAAACACTATTTTACAGTTAAAATATTCTTATTAAGTATTCGGTTTTAGTGCTAGATACTGTTTGAACTATATTTAAAATGGTCAATTCTCGTCCCTTGGAAGAAAAATTCGAAGCGATTTTTATTTATGGTGCGACGCATAACTTTCACGAGACCGATAGGGTTTTTAATGATCGTTTCCCGAATCGTCCTATCTGTAGAAAATATTTAAGGGAACTTGTATCTAAATTTGCAGCTACTGGTAGTGTAAACAACAAAAAGCCCCCAGGTCATCCGACTATCCCGGAAGAAGTTCAAATAATTGGTGAGATCATAGTAAATCCCCAACAATCTACTTCCTCCATCGCAAACGTATGTGAGGTTTGTCTTTCTACTGCATGAAGACTTTTGAAAAGGAATAATTAATGTTCATAGACAAAATTGTCGTTATTGGAGTGACACCAATCCTCACGTCTTCCGGGAAACTCATACTCAATATCCACAAAAAATTAACATTTGGGCTGAGATATTGGGAAATCATATTGTGGGGCCTCTATTCGTCGAACAAACTTTAACCGGGGAACTGTATTTGGATATGCTGGAAAATACTATTGACCCTCTAATCACCGAAATCGTCGAAGCGAATCCTAATGAATTCGATACTGATACTGTATTCCAACAAGATGGCGCTCCACCACACTACTACAGACAAGTTAGGAACTGTTCAGATAACAATTTTCCCGGTCGTTGGATTGGCCGTCGAGGTCCTGTGGAATGGCCAGCTCGCTCGCCAGATTTGACACTTTTAGACTTTCTTTTTTCGGGCTATTTGATGCAAAAGGTGTACGAAACTGAACCTACTTTAATATTGGATATACGGCTGAGAATAACAAATCTTTGTAGAGTAGAAATATCGATGTAACTATGTTTGAAAATGTTCGACGCGAAATTATGGACCGGCTGTTATTGTGTCAAGAAGTTCAAGGCAACCATTTCCAACATCTTCTAAACTGAACTCAACGTATTTATGCGAATTATCAAGTTAAATGTCAATGTATTATATGTATTGTAATTATTAAATGTACCAACATTTTGTAGTAGGTGAAGGTATTGCCATTATATTTTAGGGTGATAAAGTAATCGTCAGGAGATTCAAAATGATGTGCCACAAGACCCCCGTTTTCATATAATCTTTTTCCAAGATGGCGCATAGCGGCCATCTTGACATTTTCATCTGTCAATTTTACTCTAAAATATGGTATCCACGCATCAATTTCATTACCTCAAGTTCTAATTTTTTGAATTGGTCCGTTCAAAAAATCAAAGGAGAGGGGGACATTAAAGAAAAGCACTGAATATGCCCATAACCGCCCTTGATCCATTCCTGTAGAAAAATTATTTCTCAGCTGACATGTCCTGCCCAAAAGCTAGCCCTCTGCCAAATTCAATGTTCATAGATCAAACAATGTTCAAGATGAATTTCTATAAACTTGAAAAGTGATATACATAGAAATATTCAAAACCTTCCTACCGCATCTTGAGGATATAATTTCTTTGCTTATAATATATATTTTAAGATAAAATTGAAGATCAAACATGCTCCACAGTAAACAGCTATCAAATATATTCTGAGCACGAGTGCGTCATTCTGTACACCGATAGCTCTAGTGATAACGAGCTAGTGATTTATATGGCGTTTAGTATTGTTTTGTACGTCAAAAGTTATTATACCCTAGAAGTTTTAGACATGACAGTTTATATTTCCTGCAAGAAATATGCTTTCGAAGTATGAGTTATATAATGAAAATTTCATATACAGCGTGTTAGGGAAATTATATTCATAACTTTAAGAGGTGATTTCTTGCATCATTCTAAGCAAAAAAGTTCATTATAACTTATGTCCGTTTTCGAGGAAAGTGAGTCGTAAATAATTAAATTTTCTCAAACATTTGGCAACGCTGCAACGCAACCGTTATACGAGCGCACGATGACCGCAACTGATTCATCGAATTGTTTACGTTAGTTGTTTGTATGATATTTTTATTGAAAATATGCCTTGAATTATTGAATACTTTTACGCAATATTTTCTGGCTAATATTTTTTTATTTAATAACGCTTTCAGTACAGAACATACTTGAAAAAACACCTCCAATTCCCACGATTATCAGTCACTTATCTGAAACGATGCGATGCATGAAAAAAGAAAAACCAACATCCGTAAATAACATAAAGTTACACTTAAATGTATTAGAAATCACAACAACACGCGATGATACATGCAGTGCAGGCGGAGTACGACGTTGCCAGTTGTGTAAGGGATCTCTTGTTTGTCTGTTTTTCTTGGGAAAATTGTATTTAATAAGCAAGAAAGTTATTTTGTTAGAGACAGTTAATTAATAAATAAATGTATTGATACATGTTACGCTATTAGGCATATGAATTTAAATTATTAAGGTGCAAAATTAATTTATTTCATGACTAAAAAGAAACAAGTTCAGCAATTTTTTGCTCCGAAACGGTAGATTTTCGGTTATAATGAACCTTTTTGCTTAGAATAATGCAAGGAATCATTTCTTAAACTTACGAATACTATTTCCCTAACACCCTGTATAGTATTATTAGATTTGTCTATATCAAAGCATTCCATTTGAAACGGTCATTAAAATATATTCCTGTACATTTCAAACGAAGCCTCGCGCCTGTGGTGTAACCAAGACACTTCACAGGCGTTAATTTAAAATACCAATTAAATCAAAAGCGTCAAAAGTTAATTACCGACTGGTAATTATTTAATTTGACGAGGGAATCCTGTAATTAACACGAAGCGTTGATGAGAGATCGTTTACGTCCTTTTGATTTACGCTAACCGTCGAAAAGTGATGTATTTCCATAAACTCTGTGGCTTTGCCTGCTCTCAAAGCCTCTTTAATTTGCCATGAACTAATTGGACCAGCCGACAGCCGGTAGAGTTCGTTGACAACTTCACAGGACTCCCACACCTACAAATCGCCACCATTGTCTTATTGAATGCATATAACAAAGCAGTGTGTCCAAGCTGGTGCGTCTTTAGGAACTATAGTCTCATGGGTAGGAACAATATCCAGTACTTTCTGAGTTTTAGATGGGTCGAAGATTTTACATCATCTGCAATATCGTATCTCTACTATCACTACTAATACAGGTTGCGGTAGCATAACGCCTGCTGACGAGGAAGTATTGTAATCGCAAGTATCTCCTTTAGCGCCAGAATCTAAGCAGTGGTTACTTGTTATTTCTGTTCCTAGTGCTTGAAACTAGGTGGCGCCCAAACCACAACTATCCTAAAACCAAAGTGCAAAGAACCCCACACTAGTGGGGCTGATCTACGACGGGTTACCCAAAAAAAAACAGGAATTATTTTTAAAAAGCTATTTATTTTCAACTTTTCCATAAAGTAACCTTGTTTCCTTCAAAATACTGTCCACTACAACTAATACACTTGTCCCACCGGTGCTTCCACTGCTCTAAAAATTTTTTGAAGTCTTCCTTAGAAATGTCTGACTGCTCCTTCCTCTTTTTTTTACCTCTTTAATGTCGTCAAAGTGACCTCCTTTCATGCTGCTTTTCATCCGTGGAAATAAGGAAAAGTCGCACGGAGCCAGGTCAGGCGAATAAGGTGCGTGCGGCTGCGGAACCATGCCATTTTTAGCCAGAAACTGTCGAACAGAGATGGCTGTGTGCGCAAGGTACATTATCGTGGTGGAAGAACCAGTCTCCTGACTGCCATAAATCGGGTCTTTTTTGCCGAACACTGTTTCGCAATCGTCCTAAAACCTCCAAATAGCACTAGCTCTCGAATTTTTTCAACGTTTTCGTCGATTCGGGCAGTTGATGGACGTGAAGAGCGAGGTTTGCCAACAATCGACATGTCGCCATTTTTAAATCGAGCAAACCACTCGTACACTTGAGTGTTTCCCATAGCATCATCTTTGTGAGCTATTTTCAACATTAAAACAGTTTTAGCAGAATTTTTCCCAATTAGAAAGCAAAATTTCACAGCTGCACGTTGCTCGCTGAAGCTTGCCGAAACAAGCACAAAACTGCTCTAGCAGTAATAATGACTGCAGAGGAACGAAACAAGCCAGATCGACAACTCAGGTGGCACTGAACTGTTAATGAGTTGCGCTGTACGCCTCTAGGGACAGAAATGTGTACTACACAAGCTCCGTCCACTGCAATGCTATTCCGGTTATTTTTAGGTACCTTCTCGTATACCAACTGAGCACACTTTGGCGGAATAACACACTATTGCTTTCTTTGTGACGAAGCCTATTTTAATTTGTGTAAAATCGTCAATAAATAAATCATGCGCTTCTAGGATGACACAATACTGATTTTGGAGAATGCCTACTCCAGCAATTTTTAACAATACTTAGATAATGTATCAACCAGTACATCTTGAAAGATTCGGTTAACACAAATAAAAAGTAAATTTAATGACGATTTACCCTAGATGTACAAGCAGCTTTGGACAACCTCATACATTTGGGATATCCAGAAATAGTTAACTTACAAATTGATTAACAAACGCGATATACCGAGCCACTCTCTGCCTAAAAATATTAACAACAGGATAAAAATTATACTGTTGATGACATGTAATAATTCGAATTTAAAAATATATTCTGGTGCTTCAATCTGCATTACATCTTTTAGCAAATTAATGATACTGGCACTATGTAGCAAAATATCTAGCATTACATCTTACAAAATCCATTTGTATGTATTCAGCAAAGGCATATCAAAGGTCCAAATGAAAGTTTCTTTTTCTGTCAATCTATGCAGCTCACCGACGATATATCTATATTATATACAGGGTGTCACAGAAATAACACGCCAGAGTGACACGGGAGATAGATTGGTTTCAGATCAATCAGATAAGATCAACATGACCTCAGTAAAGGTTTTCTAGTTTCATCACTGCTGCACTTATTTTTTATACATATGTAGTATTTCGCAAGTATTACGTCTTCAAGGACATTTATACAATTTTTAGTTGAAAGCACCTACAAATGTTATACTATTTTTAAAAGAGCATGCAATAGGCTAGTTTTTAAGGTCATTTGCCGATTCAGTCTCATACATTTTTTTCACAGTAATTAGTCAAACTAGTAAAGGCTTACACATTGGAAAAAAATGTAATAATTATTTTTTTAGCATACCAAGCTAGTTTTCAATGAAATGAATACTCGGTTGTCTCAACCAACTAGAAGCGGTTACTCGACAAAAAATCTTAAGTTAGAAGTTCTTTATAGCTATAACAGGCAAAAAAGGAGCAAAAAGTACGGATTTTTTGAAATTCGAAAGTGCCAATATCTCAAAAACTATCAAACTTTTACTAAGGTCATGTTGATTTTATCTGATTGATCTGAAGTCAATCTACCTCCCGTGTCACTTAAATGTGTTCCAAAAAAATACAATCAGTCAGCGTTAGTTTAATTTGTTGATGTCCATGTAAATACCAGACACATATTTGTTTTAAGATAATTCTGGGTAGATACACCGAATTTGTCTAGACTCAGGAATGAAGAGTGGGCCTTGTGGTTCTCTTTTTTTTTTTTTTTTTTTTTTTTTTTTTTTTTTTTTAACGAGGGGGGAATGCATTTACGCACCATACCATAGCACGAGCTACGACGTGTGTGGGGCTCCAGGGTCTTGAAGAGATCACCTAATACCCACTAAACCCTAAACCTCCGCGTGGCCCGACTCATCAGCGTCTCGGTAGGCCATGTGTTGTGCGTGACCTGCGGTCTGCTACAACGTCTCCTCATGTGTTTCAGTCTCTGGGAACGCCGGGTTGGTTCCCTTTACCTCGCACATTCTATCGATGTCGTTAAGCGATCATCGATAGAGGGTCTGCTAGTTTCTCTTGAAACTCTTGTTTTCGAAAAATCAAGAGTTTCAAGTCATCTTACCAATATGTTGTTCCTGGTCCTGGTCCTGAAGGGTCCTGGTCCTGGTGGGTCCTGGTCGTGGCGGGTCCTGGTCCTGGTTGGTCCTGGTCCCGGTGGGTCCTGGTCCCGGTGGTTCCTGGTCCTCTGCATCCACGCCGTGGGGGGGGGGAGCAGCCGCAAATTCTCCTAGTCTCCTAGTCAAGGTTCCAGTTATCGGGTGCCAACTGGGACCTTGGTCTGGGGTACCTGGTTCTGCGGTTGCGAGGCCTCTCGTCCGGATCGTAGTCCATGAGGAATCGTAGCTGCTCGTTCGGGTGGTCCTGAGCTTTCTCGAAGGTCTTCTCCGCTTTTTTCCTCATGTACTCGTGGATGGTATCCCAATGCAGGTCTCTACGCAAGGTTGAGTTCCTTACGTAGGAAGGTGCATTGGTGGCGATCCGGAGTAGCTTCATCTCTAGAGCAGCAAGTCGCTTGCGGTAGCTGGGGGCAGCGTACCCCCAGACCGTGTGGTTCTCAGCGGTCTTAGCGCATATTTATATGTGACTCGGGTGGTGGGGTGGGGTGGTGGGGAGAACTCTGCAAGAATCCTCGGCTAGCGTCATGCTCGGCTCAGTGCCGGATGCTCCGCTGTTCGATTTTCGTCCGCCGGCGCGCATGACGTCACTCGGAGAATGATTATCATTTGGGTTGATATGGATAACGTGCATATTTTCACCTACAGGCCAAACGGCTGGACGGATTTTCACATATGAAGTGTCGATGGATTAGTCTTAGTGGTGCGAGTGACACTAGATACATTAAAATTTTATACAAAACAAAATGGCTGATTTAAATGAAAGATTTCAACCTTGTAATTCATATTTCATAGGCTACAGCTCAAACGGCTTGATAGATTTTTACATATGAAGTGTCGTTGGATTCGCCTTAGCGGTGCGAGTGACACAATCTACATTAAAAATTTATGCAAAACAAAATGGCTGATTTAAATAAAAGATTTCAACCTTGTAATTCCTATCTCACAGGCTATAGCTTAAACGGCTGTATATCTCCACAATAGAGCGTGTACCGTCACTTTACTGTAAAAACAAGATTTTTCTTATTACCTATATTTTAGTATGTTCTGTGGAGCAGGATCAACATGCTCATGAGGTTAATACTGCACTACATTTATTCATCCTTATTTCACAGAACATCTTAACGTGTTCGCTGCCACTTTGTAATCAAGTACTTACCTTAAAAGTATTTCGTCACGCGCCTGCGCGTTATCGGCAGCGAACGTGTTAAGTACTAACTACATGCAAGTGTGAAAATATATGCAACTCTAAAAGTAGAAAAATGGAGTAATCATCTTTTTGTAGTAAGCTGGGGGTGTAACAATAAATGGAAATGACTTAGTCTAAGCCACAATTTTTCTCCATTTCCTTTCACGATTTTTCTGGTCTTTCAAACTATTATTCAGTTCTTTGCTCCGGAAGAACATCCTTGACCTGAACAATAAATAAAAAGCTTAATCAATTTGATTCATGAAAGCTGTGGAAGGTTTTGATAATCCACTCTCACTAAGATGGTCTATCCAGGAGTAAGTTTCACTTCAGGAACTTTTCAACCGCTTATCCTGCAATTTATGGCAAACAAAACCGGCCAAATTGTTCAGCCCATCATACTCGAGCTCATCCATTTCTTCCACTAAAACTTCCTCGTTACAGTCAGCTGATAATTCAGGTGCATTCAGTTTATTCGTTAATGATGCGGTTAGTGGAATATCCGGAGTATCCTCTTCCTCTATGCTGCAATACTCTGAGTATGCGCCTTCGTTTCGCCCCAAAATATATGACCTTATTCTTTACTTAAACTCTAGGGGATAAGTTGAGCCATTTGCCTTTTTTTCGTAAGCACTTTTCTGCTTTTCCCCGTCAACAGATGTAGATGGTCCAGGTGATGATAGAGACTTGGATAAGGTTTGGGTCTTGAGGACATCTGTAGAACTTCATGCCTTTGCAAAGATTCCGTTTAGACTGATTGTCGGAATTACATCCCACAACAGCACACCGCATTTTTAACAATTTATCAACCACACAGGCTATATAAAGTATGTATAACTAATAGAACAGGTCACAAAACCACCAAAAAATACCAACAAATCGCACTATATAGTATTAACCACGATATACTTGAACTGCAGTAACGTTACGATAATCCTGCCGCTGGTAAACACGAGCCGAGAACTCTCCGGGTGACGTTACGAAGCTCCGCCCACATGCGCAATATCCTATCTTCAGTGTATGTGTATGGTGAACTCTCCCTACTACCCGAGCCACATAGGTGTATAAATATGAGCTAAGACCGCGGAGATATCAGTAGCTCTCAGGATTCCAAACTGAGGACATCTTCTGAAGATGCCAACCACTCGTGTTGGCGAAACGTCAAGCAAAAAAGTTTTACGATGGCCTAACAACCCAAAACCAACCACATAACATTGGGCGCGAAAGCATTTCGCATTTCATACAATATTACCTACTGACTTAAGGTTTGTTCGTACAGTGGTGGATGATTTGTCAATGACTGTGCCGTGTGAATTCTGTCTATATAGGGTATTTCAAATTTGACCCTCATCATTGGGATCTTGGAAACAGTAAGGGAGACGAAATTGCTTAAATAGGGGCAAAGTTGCATATTTAGGTAATCAACAAAATGCCGCCTAGACAGCTTTCAAACTCCAAATGCTTCCGGGGAGAAACAGAAAAAAGCGAATGTTCCCAAAATCGTTTTAATCTTTCCTGACTATATATGTAGTGGGAGTTCAAAATAAATTACACACTACAAAAATGAGAGGTTTCAGTATGGCAATTTTAACATGCAATTTATTTTGGAATCCCACCTCAAATAAATTCAGGAATAAATAAAAATGATTTTGCGTTAAATCTGCGAGGCGAAACAAATGACTCTTATAATTTCAAGACAAATCTAGGGAATTCTGCTTTTTTGAAATAAATAAGGCTTGGCAACTTCAATGTATACGTATTATACATTTTTGGAATCAGCATTAAAAACTCTATTTTTGTGCAAAAAATCAATATGGCGTACAAGAGAAAAAATAAAGTTGATGCTGGAGGGCAAGAGATGAAACGTGATATTGGCATTCTAGTTATGCCATATTGTAGAGAAGAAAAAGTGGCAATTTTGATGTGCAACTTATTTTGAAGTCCCACTACAAATAAAAGTTATTAAGCGTCTTTACTCAGGTTCTCAGTGAGTTTGACTTGAAGTCCATGAATCCTCTTTTTTTCACCAATAATAACGACTTCTCCTAAAAAGAAAATCAAAATTACATCCATCAGAATCGCAATTTGTCAAAGCTGAGTGTTTTTTTCAATTGATTGTTCAATATCTCAACAGTTTGAAATCAAAACCCTATAGTATGTTATATTAAACTGCTTTCTTGGAAACAGCCTATCCTAATTTGTAATAGAATGTAGAGGATTCTATTTAAAAATGTACGTTTCGTTATTTACATTTATTATCACATTTCACCAGCGTGTAGTCAGAGGCGCTCTGTAGAGGCGAACATATTTTCCAAGTCAGTAGCATGCTGTTGGTTACAATTTTTGTAATCAACTTACTTACTTACGATGTGTAATCACTGAGTTGTCCACCAAGCACACACTAAGAACTTAATAGGTTTCATGTGACAAATTTAGTAAAATAAGAATACCATGCTTCAAAGCTTAGTGTATTAGTAAGTTGAAATTCCAATCATTGATGTGAAATTCCAATAATTACGGTATTCTTGAAAAGAATTTTTCCGTAAAACAGGGAACAAGCAACCTATGGAATGTTCCACATGTTATAATTATTCTTGTTTAAGAGCATGCAGTTGTAGGAGGATACACTTAAATTATTATTGTCACTGTTTATAATTTTTATCACTAATAACTATTGACATACTACGCGACGATTTTTGTGAGTTAACACTAAATCACATTCTTGAAAGTGGTTTGAGCCGATATCAGCTTTATTTGGGAAATGATGGTGTTTCTGGAACCCCATAAGTGATATCTATATTATACACTTCGAAGTTGAGTCATTTATTTTAACAGTGAGTAGATCTGATCAAAAGAAATGTTTTTTCCTTTAACATTTTTCTGTTAAAATTAAAGTAACAAAGTTATAGCCCTTTAGAAGTTTGAGTACGAGTATGTATATATTCTGTGTATTAGTATCTGAAATATTATACATTATGTCAACGATCTACGACAAGACACGTTTGTTCGGCTTTTCTCCTGTGAATGATGGTAAAAATATAACTAAAATATTTGAATGTCTGAAATGGAAATTTTGTAAACAGATATGACTAACTCTATTTAAAGTCGGTGATGCAGTCCGCCTGACTCAAGCTCTTGTAAATCAAGGCTGCCCCACGATTGGCCAGTCGCGCTGTCGCATCACAGGTCCCATATTACAGCCAGTGCATTTGTCTTTAGTTTTTATTTAATGACATGGGAAGATGGTGGTGTTCTGTTCCAGCTGATTATTGATTCGGTATATTTATCGAGATTCCTTTTATGAAAATTGGTGATAACCAGTGATATCGGTCGATACAGTAATTGGTTCATTGGAAATATTTATTGAATATCCTGAAAAATAAAGTGGGAGGTATGCTCGGTGAGTTACTCTGCTGTTCATCTACTTATTTTAACGTACGAGCCCCTTCCCACTTCAGTTGGCCCACTTCAAGATTTGTACCAAAAGATGCCTTGATAAACTAAACATGACGAAACTGTTTACTTCTAAAACAATTTATTTTCTCAAAAACATTTTAGATACACTCTAGTTGAAAACAATACATATTTGAAATCACTGCCTATAACTACTAATAGAACATCTGAACAAATAAACAATGTGCGAATAAATGCGCGAAGTTAACAAAGCAACAATTGAAAGATTACCATTGGGTACCATCACCTTTATTTTTT
The DNA here is from genome assembly GCA_963669975.1 of Acanthoscelides obtectus. Lineage (NCBI taxonomy): Eukaryota > Metazoa > Arthropoda > Insecta > Coleoptera > Chrysomelidae > Acanthoscelides > Acanthoscelides obtectus. The sequence continues at coordinate 88,125,719 of CAVLJG010000003.1, read as the reverse complement.
ATTACGGCTGAAATTCTTTGGGGCATAGTGTTAACCAAGTTTAGGCAAAAATTTGGTGGAAAACAATCCCATATTTCTTTAATCTTTTGTCTCAGTTCGGTGATTGTACGAGCAGGATGTTGTCGTAGAACCTTTTTCATCTCGTGCCACAAAGTTTCAATATTTGACACATCTGGACTGCTAGAAACCCATTTCAAAAGTGGTACATTATTTTCTTTCATCCATTTTATAGCCTTTTTTTGAGGTATGGCACGCTGCACCATCTTGCTGAAACACAAAATCTTGGCCGGATGTCAAACATCCTTCCATCACTGGTAAAAGTGATTCTTCTAAAATTGCCAAATATGTGTTTGTATCCACATTTCCATCAATCAAATGAAGTTTTCCTACTTCTTTTGATGACATACTGCCCCAGACCATAATGGATGCTGGAAATTTTACTTTTCTCTTCAGACAGTCAACATGGAATGCTGCATTTTTTTTGCGAATAACTCTACTGCGACTGTCACCAACACAAACTTCGAATCGGGCCTCATCACTCCATTGTATTTATTGCACACCATTGTTGAGGCGTCCGTTGTCTATGTTCTTTAGTCCATCTAAGCCGACTTTTCTTTTGCAGTGGAGTTAAGAGTGGCTTCGTTTGGCCTATAAATAAGTTGTGCAACTTTAGGGTTTTTACTTCACTTTTTTTTTATAAGAAAACTTACCTTGCAAGTGCTAAATCCCAGTTTGTGGGCCTCTCTACGAGTTGTGGACCTCGAAATTCTCCTTCCAACAGCGTCGTTCCACAGAGCGCTTAATTGTAAATAATTGGCACGCCTGTTTTTCAAGATTATTCTTCTTAATGCTCTTCGGTAGGAATTTGTGATATTACTTTTTTCACATATCGTGGCTTAATATTAACTGAACCAGTTACGTTATATCTTCTAACAATATTTCTCACACTGTACCGCGATAAGTCTAACAAAGTTGCAATTTCTGAGTTTGATTTTCCAGAATTAAAAAATTTAATTATGAGTAACTGAATTTTCTCACTAATAACCTTTCCTCTACCCATTTTGAAAACCTTAACTACCCTAAACTATTTTAAACGTATTCTGACAGCTGTGATTAATAAAAACAATTGTCATGGCTTTTATTTTTCACAGCCACCTATGCGTTACAGACTTATTTTGCATTAAAATGAAAATAAGTTGATATGCTGTAATTGCAACATGTGTTATTTTTATGCTGCAAATCTGATTAGGGAGTAATAAAGTTGGTGTTTTCTACTGTATATTATCAAAATATTCATTGTTAGTATGTTAAACCTATAACACCCTGCTACATTTTTATTATTTGTGTTTGTTAAGAAAAAAACTAAGATTTCAATAGTTGTGCCAACTGAAGTGGGAAGGGGCTCGTAGATAATTTAGATTGTAGGCATCTAGTTCCAATAGTTCCAGATGATTCGAGCTTATATTCATATGATATGTTTTCAGTTTGTGTGGCGTTTGTGAGGTTAAGATCTGTAATCGAATTATAATGGCTTTTGCTATCTGCTACTTGGACAGTGACTTTACATAAGATTTTTTCACCAGAGCCTAAAGACTTTTGCAAGAAAGATATATGAAAAAACCATGGAAAATCGATGTTTTTCCAAAGAAAAAGGTTCACAACTAGCCTTAAGTTAAAATCATATTTGAGAATACATACCGTAAATGATGGTTTTCATCTTATAAATTAAATAAAGGTGCTTGCTCTGTTAAGCAATATGTTTTCGTGAAAATGCCTACGGCAAGAACATTTTTGGGATAAATGCCCTCCAATAGCTGCGTAAGTAAATTTTCAAAGTTCTTCTGTACTGTAATGTCAGCAGTGACACACCTATACATTGTTTGGGAGCTAGAAACAGAAAATTCAATTTAATTACAGCGAAAGTTGAATTTCTTGAAAATTTTCCAGTAAAGCTGTTTAAGGGCCGATTTCACCAACATTATTATTATGGACCAATAGGAAAATACCTTATCGAAGTGCAATTTGACGGAAGCTGTCAAAGGTCTCAGAATATCAGTGATTTCTATTAAAATGTTGAATAAAATCGTGAAAACTCGACTGTATTATAAACAAGACCACTTTTTGATTCCAACATGATGCTTTTGTACAGAGAAAACAGGACAACTTTCATGTATTTTGATTTATGTTATAGGTGTACAGTTGACCATCCGTTATCCCCTCAGCGAATGGGGATGGGAGAAATAATAGGTCGATTTTTTAGCTGTTAAATTTGGCAGCAGGTTTGGTCGTTTGTTAATTCATGGCAATCTCGAAATTTGTTAAGTTGAATATACTGTGTGTATATGTGATCATTATAGCTACACATACCTGTTGAATTGTGCGGATTTGCAAGAAAATATAATATAAAATGTATTCCAACAATTCCTCATCTCTCTTTACATCATAACAGTAATCATTTGTTATAAATTAATGGGTTAATGAATTTCTTCAAAGCAATCAAAACAGTATGTCGTCCCCATCCTAAAACACCGATATGTGTAAAACATGTTAATCCCTACATCTCCGAGGTGCATAATGCAATTACTGTAGACATAGACCTAAAATTATTAGTAAGATTTCAATGGCAAGCTGTCACTTCATATTTTACAGTGTTTTGTTTTGAATACTTTGATGCTATTTGCTGCCAAAAATTTGACGGAGAGATCTTGAGGCTGATTGGGTATATTTAAGGGACTGTTTGGTACTCGTACCCTATTGGTGCAGAATAAAGGTTTGTTAAATTGTGAAATCCACCCTAAGTGACCACGTTTTCTCAGTGTACTATATCACCAGAATCGTCAGTCTTAGGTCTCAGTGGTGACTGGGCTGTTTGAAATCTTTACAGTGGTCAATTCCGGTAACAGATAGCACTGATCTCGATGAATCTCTACATACAGATTGCCCCCGATATCACTGATCACCAGATGGAATACGTTAATCAATAGTAATTGTCAACAGTTTGGCCAACAATGAGATGCAACTTTTTGCTCTACACGCGTCATATTTTCCAACCTGTTGAATGCTTGCAACATTTTGCCAATGTAATTACAAAGTTTCCTTCCACGTGCGTAGACACAATCATCCGTATTATCCGTCGAAGTGCTACTTGAACGTGCCTTTTGTCGACAGTCCGCGTAGATTCAAACTACATTAGCCATTCTCGCATTCCAAAGGCGTCTGATATCCAATCTTCAATAATTAAAAGAAGCCGGCATTATCAAAGACACGAATTAAAAGGATCTGGTAGGAGCCCATCTCGAATGGAACCCATCAGAACCCGACGGTGCATTGTAAAAAACAGAATTGTCATCGTATTAATTGAAAGCATAAAGGTGGTCAATTAGAAGGGCGGTAGACAATGGTACGCCCCATGCAGGGAAAGTGATTGCTACCGTATGCGATACCAATAGCTTTGTTCCAAAATTCCATCGAACTAATCCTGACGGAAACAGAGTATGCGCAGAATGAAAACAAACTTCCAACAGAGAATTGAACTGATTCCGTAACGTAACAGAACAAAACATTACTTTAGACGTGGTTTTTAGACCATGCTATCCCAACTAGCATTTTATGAAAATGAGCTACCAACCAAGAAAATATTACGTATATTTGGCAAATCTTAGTAACTATTTAGTAACTTGAACGATGCCCTCAAAAGTTGAATTGCCTTGAGAGTTGAATCCATTGTCAAAAATTGGTAACTAGGTATCAAATTAGGGCCTCAAGTGGTGAAATTGGAAATGGAAAATGACTTACTTAAAGAATGCTTGACCTCCAAGACAAATTTATAATGTATTTCCCTATAATATTAACCTAAAATATACCCTAAATGTTAAATTGTGTTTCGGGCATATTGGTAAGTAAAAATTATCATAATTATGACCAAAGAAGATGTATGTAAGTCTGCAACATAGATTGGTAAAAAGCAAATCAACATGTCTCCTAAATAACCCGTACACCTTGAGGTTATAAGGATTCAATTAGGAAATTTTTATTTTTACAAACTTGTGTGTAGAAGTATCTTAACTGAAGTTAAAATTACTCGCAAATAAGTTTTCATAGTTATTGTGACCAAAAATAGCCTTTCATGGCAATTTAGTTGCACCCTCCTACTTACTGATCTTTGATGACAGTTTGGTTCTCGGCTTTTTTACTTGCAACGTGCTTGCCTATGAGTGCTAGTTTCGTCAGTGATATTAGATTATAATTTAGATGTCTGAAAATTTAGCAGCGGTGGAGGCCTAAGTAGGTACCTACCTCACAATACTACCGGATTGTTAAAAGAGACTCAGCAATCAAGATTTTTCTTAAATGCGCATGTTCGTTCGGTTGGAAAGTATTGTAGTGATAGTAGTGATGCGTTCCGCTCACTGTTTGAACTGTGTAATATTGATGAAGTGACTTTTTCTTCTCTATAGTTTCGTTCGCGGTTCCGATTCGGGATTGACTCTGAACCACTTCGCATGCGTACTTAAAAAATCGGGGTTCGCGGTAAGAAAATTCTGAATTTTTAGTTACAGTTCTGCATTCTCGGATCACATCGAATTGGTACAGAACTGATTCCGAATTGGTCTTGACGGTTCTCAGATTTTTGGTGAGACTAAAGGTTCGATCTGGCTGATCATGCGCATTAGCATCGTTATGGACATTTGATATTTCATCTTCCGCTGCCTCTGTTCGGGTTTTAAGTGTTTAACCTATTCTGTAAAAATCTGTCCCTTGTGCTTTTTAGTGCTTGCTGTTTTAAGTTCTTAAGATTCAGTGCTTAAGATGTTGTGCTTAAGATGTCGGACCATTTATCGTTTAGTGATGATGATTTGGAAGAACTATTGGAAGTTATTGCAATACCTAAAACCGTGGACTACCTTGAAGAAGTGGTACCCCAATTCGACGACCATCAATTTGTAGAACATTTCCGATTGACTCGTGAGATGGTGGAGGAGCTATCGAAGAGATTTGCAAATCCACAACATTATAAATGGCAAGAAGGAGATTCGGAGAAGGTGAATCCACTCAAATATGTAACTGTTCTTTTGTGGTTTGCTGCTAACGAAGCAAGTTCCTTCAGAGATGTTGCTGATAGATTCAATATTACGAAAAACACATTATTTAAAATTGTGAGACGAGTCACATACTTTCTCAGCAACCTTTCTCTAGAGATAATAAAATGGCCCAATGATACATAGAAAGCAGAAATTGAGAGGTCATTGATGGCACACACATAAGAATAGACACCTACAGAAGATCCTGACTGTTACCTCAATAGGAATCATTTATATTCTATTCAGGTAACATCATCATTGCAAATTTCTATATAAGTTGAATTGAAAAGTGAAGATAAGAACCTAAGTGCCAAATTTTCAAAATTTAGTTATTACATTTGAAAGCTGCTTAGTATCATCCTCCATATCATGACAAGGGATACAAGGAAAAGTGTTTATATGTATTTCTGTGTCAATGTGTGAATAAACCTTCAACAGCTTCATAATGTTTATCTCTAGTATCTTGAGATAATGTTTCTGGCACCTATCCTCTTTGGTGTTTTCACTCTTCAATTGAAAGTTTAATGAAACCCTAACAATTTTTTTGAATAATAGCTAAGCTCTTGGCTTTCAAAATGGTTTGTGTCATTTTCCTGCTGCCCAAGTATAAACTGTTTATGGTCATTAAAAGTTTATATATAGGTGAAAAATTAAAGCTTCCGCCTTTTGTTAGGTACTTCGACAAAATTTAAGCAAGGAGGACTCTTTATACTTTTTTAATCTCTCTAGCTTTCAATGGTCTTTGCCATCATCATCAGGAGCTGCAATTACATTGTGAAAAAGTAGCAACAATTGTGCAAAATGAATTCAAATTAACTTACAGTATGTGAGGATGTTGCTAAATGTTATTTACGTTAAGGATGAGGGAAACAGCCAGTAAGATGGTGAAAGCTGGATACATGGTACAATAGTCAAAATTATACAAACTACGCACAGCTGTATGACATTATGTCAGCCATTATATCCGCATATTCGGACACTTTTTGACCCCTGCCTGTTTGTTGGTATTATCAATAATTTTTTTTTTAATTCTTTTTTAGCACTTTCCAGCGATTTTAGCAATTGCTTGCTGAAATGCTAATATTAGTGGCCTGACTAATTTCTTTCGCGATTTTCTCAAACATTTTTTTTAAATTCTTCATTCTTAGCGATCCTACTTGATTCTTATATTTTAATGACTTGTCTCTATAGGTGTCGGGAACGTAAAAAATTCACAAAGTTCCTCAGAAAAAAATTATTTTGTTGTCAGTTCAAAAACGAACTTATAGACTATATATACCTCTTGCTAGATCATAGTCATTATTTGATTTTTGTTATAAGAAATTTTGGAAAATCAAAATAGCAAAATACAAATGTGATCTGTGAATCACCTGTACGCTGTCAATAGTGTCAATCAAATTATCGAATAGCAGCTTGGCAATAGCACAAAATGGAGGGCAAATTGCTAATGTAGTTTATACAATCTTTGTAAATAATCTAGTCACTTTTAATAAGTGTGCTTCCTTCTATGCCTTGAATTTGTTGGCCTAGATGGGCGAAATTTTGCTATTCAAAAATTAGAGCTTTATATACTCTGCTGATATTACCATGCGTTATTCAAATATTGATGTCAATACAAAAAAGCTCTCGTCCGTTATATACCGGTGCTAATTAAAAGGACTATAAAGAGGCTGATTCCTGATATAACTATTTAATATAATTTTAAGTAATCTACCAACTACATCACGTCGATATGTTGAGATCACATCCTACCTGTAGCACTTTATGACATCTACATCTCCCACGATAGTCACAATACATTTAACGTATAGCATCACAACAACTGATAGTGTTGCTTTATATATTATAGTATTCTTAACTAAGTATCTTCGAAAGCATCAGCGTTGAGATTCAGGGTGTTAACCATAGCAGGCCGTAGAGAATCCTGTTAAGCATCACGTGACTCGATGCCGGTAATACAGTTTCCTTGATTGTTCCGGAATTGGTTCTGGACTAACTTTGAACTGCTTGTTGGAACAAACCTATCCTATTGAGGGTTCAGGGGTACGGGGGGATAAAAGACAGAATGCGCACACACGGTAAATTCGTTCGGAGTGATGAGGCAAACAGGCATCGGGAATCTGTTTTTGATATCTTAAGAATAAAAAATGACATAGAGTAGGTTGACTCTGCATTTCTTAGGCATATTTTCTTCCTACAGCCTCCCAGAGAAACTGTCTTGGCTCCGGCATGGTTCTCCTTACATATCATCGACATCCTTTCTTGTACGATCAACCCGATCCACAGCTTTGCTGACAGTACTCTACATACAGGAATCCAGATTTAGAAGCCAATCGCTGCCGATCAGCTAGAGAAAGGAAGACGTAGCAATTTCTCAGACGAGAGACCTGCAGGTTCTTTATTTATTTATTTACCCTCCTACAAAGATATACAAATGTATATATTTAAATGTAAGGGCCCTTACTAAAAAATAAATTACAAACACAAAACAACATTTTAAAATGACACAATGGAAAACAGAGATAAATTATATATATATATATATATATATATATATATATATATATATAAATATATAAAATAGTATAATATACAGGGTGTTCCTTAATGATATGCGAATATTTAAAGGTGTGAATCTGAAGCGGTTCTGAAAATATCAATTAATTTCCATTTTTTTCCTACAACTGCAACAGCCCGAGTTTTTGTAAGGAAACATTTTTGGACCATAGCTTATAAAGCAAACTAACAGTAATTTTTCATTTAGATGCACACCCTTAATTTTCGCATATCAACACTACAGGAACACCCTGTATAATACTCGTACTAATGGTATCAAGGCAATGTGCTGTTTAGAAACACAGCCTTGATTTGTCCTCCTGATGTACAAGAAAGGTATAAATCACACCGTTGCATAAAAATGTTACATTCGTACATCATCCTATTTATAGGAGAGCTATGTACTTAACTTTTGACACTGAAACCATTTGTTTTTTCTTATTCTTAGCAACAAATAATACATATGTATATAAATCACATTTCTCATACTTCAGCATCACTCAAACGTCGCCTATCAGTTAATTTGGCCATTTTAAATACATTCAACATATTCTTATATGAGTCCATAAAAGGATGTACGAATATATCATGTTTTTTAGAATACAAATATCTAAGAAATCTCTTTCGCACTTTCTCAATCATTTCTATATGGTTGTGGTGACCGAATAGTTGATGCATATACTAAATTAGGACTCACTAGAGTGTCGTACAGAGTTATTATTGTATTTATATTCTTGAAATGTTTTGTATTTCTAATTATGAATCCAAGGAGTTCATAAGATTAATTCACAATGTTTTCATAATGCTGGACAAACGTTAAGTTTGAAGTAAACTCCAAGATCATTGAAAGTGCTTTCTCTGCCTAGCTGTAAACTTTAAATCGTGTATGTAAAACTTATGTATTGTTTTTTACGTGTAAAAGTTAAAACATGGCATTTGTCCATATTTAACGACATCTTATTTTCGTGAAAAAAATTGGATACCAAATCTAAATCCTTCTGTAGTATATATTTTAAAGTTATCATTGCTTGTTTAATGCTTCTAAAACACAGTACTGTAAGCCGTTCATTTCGGCTGATCAGTGTCCAGATCACTGAGGAATTGACCCCGGCATAAACACATCTCGTCAATAGCGGCAAGGAAAAAGTTAGAGTATTTGTTTGTTAACACGATTGAAGAAGACATGCACAATAAAATGCCTTTTTTACAAAAATACTGGCAACATTATTTTTTAGTCATCTCTTTACACACCATGAAATAATCAGATGAAATGGACTTAGAATACTGCTGCAAACAGGTATTTGAAATACAAAAATCGAAAAAAGAAAAGTGCGACCTCAATTTTCAACGTTAACGGTATATTTGCGATTGTTGAAAATGTATAATATCTTATGTGAATTTTGAGGATTTTACACTCACGTCAGTATAGACACAAACACTGATTTGGCTTCCAATAACAGCAAAATGTAGAACAACCTAATCACTAATAATAAGAAACACCTCCTGAACATTACAATAACCAAATTCAAACACCCTAGAGCAGCCATACAGTTCTTCGCAACCCTTCGGCTTTTCATTACGATTTTCAAACAACTTGAATCGCTGTAAAGCCCTACCGCCGAGTCTCTCACTTGGCATCACAGTTCAAACAATTTCGTTAGTGTACGAGGAGTGGTGAGGGTTGGCACCCCTGCCGCGATAATTTAGGATTTTAAAGGGTGTCTGACCGCGCTAAATTGATTTGCGCTAGAAATTATGCAATGACGATGTGTAATTTTCTTGGCGTGATACGCGCCTGGATATAACGCGAGGTATTAACTTTTGAAAAAAATACTGAGAAGCTTATACAGAGTATTACTGAATGGCCCTCTGTGACTTCTTTCGACCCTTTTACGTTCCTCGACTATGTCTTATGGAGGTACATCTAGTAATGCTGTTTTAACTACAGTTCAACTTTTGCGGACTACTTCTCTACTATCACAACATTGATCCCAACTTAATGCTTTCACATAATTTCAAATCTAAAGTTGACATGCATTTTGTAAACACTGATGTTAAAGAGATAATAAATGAAGTTATGAGTCTTCCTTGGAAATTACCGATTGGCCCTGATAATATTCCTTGTATTTATTGAAGAAAATAAATACTTATGTATATTTACTTTGGCGAAACCATCGTGCTGTTTGCTTAATAAATCACTGCAGTTGGGAAATTTCCAAATTATTGGAAACTAACATTTTTAACGCCCATTATTAAGTCAGAGAATAAGAATACGAGATTGTTGAAAATTGTTGTGTAGTGTTGTTCACTTTATCCTGAAATTGATGATGCTTGATGGATAAGACTCTACAAAATGAATTTAAAAGCATAATTGTCAATTAACAGCATGGTTTGCCTCACGTTAAGTCAACTTGTACCAACTCGATGTTATTCAGTAACTATTAATTTTTATAAAGCGTTTTATAGGGTTAACCATTCCAAAATTTGCAACTATGGTGTGTAGGGTCAGCTCTTGAATTGGATAAGTAGTTTCTCATCTGAAATGGTGAAATATGGTGGGTGTATATCTCGTAGTATATAGCCATTGGAGTCCCGCAGGGTTCCCACTTGGATCCGTTATTATTTAATATAGTCATTAACGATGTCGTGAGTTTAGTACGCAGCAAAATTATCCTTTTATTTGCGGATGATGCCAAGATTTTTTGAACCATTGGGATCAAACATGATGCCGAGTTGCTGCAAAGAGACTTAGACCATATATCTCATTGGTGTGGAGTGGACGTTTTACTTTCCAATCATGCAAAATATTTCAAAATTACATTTAGTTGGTCTCGTTCTCCTATTATTGTTATAGCATCAACTATAGATCTTTACAAACTACAGATCAAGGACTTGGAAGGTACTTTTGACTCAAAATTTAACTTACATGCTGAAAAAACATGCAACAGTGCATGTAAGATGTTAGGGCTTACCAATAGTCTCCTTCAGAAAGGCTGGGATATTTCTAGATTTCTACTGTTCGGTGTCAGGGTCAGCGCTCTCCTATTGCCAGGCTATGTTTTCTTCTTGAATTGTAGGAAATTTTGGGCTATATAACAGATGAGATAAATCAAAAGCATGAACAATTTGATTCAAATAGATATTTGTAACATAACCTCAAAATAGAGCGCAGACATGGAAGAGTAGAAAACTAAAAAAATCAAGGAGGCCATAAAGGCGTCCTAAAATTGTAGGAACGACGGACAATATGGCCCTAAAGCGGTAAATAAGATTTCTCAGGTTAGTTATTAAGACAATATATCATGCATCTTATTGCAACACTCCAAATGTATCACACACAATCGTAGAACACAAAAAGAAATGAGTACAAGGAAAGCAACGTTTGGAATTTTTCTGCCACATACCAGCGTTCCTCAACGAACGAAAGGCACAACTCTGCGTTTCCCTAAAAGTCTCGAAGAATATCCGTAGAAAATCCTACAAAGAAAGCATCGTCTGTAAGAGAAAGTTGCGAGAGTATAAAAGTAATCTTATCGAATAATGAAGTCATGTTTATCAGCCGAAGGATCGATTGTTGGCCATTGTAGTCGCCCTAGTCCAGATTTCTGGGCTATTGTCGTGATCGGCAACCGGGGGAAATGAAAATAGCCCGTCGTTCCTATCGCTTTATCGAAAAAGCAAGGAGCTGGAATTGGTACGGTAGGACAGGGTTGAGGAGCGTGCCGTTATGACAACGAGGACTGGGAAAATGGGGCGATTTACAACATTATCGTTTTGACAGAATATCTACATTTTGCACCTGAACATTATTATATTCTAATTATTTTCCCTTTTTCCATATACTCCAACTAAACCTAAACAATTTTAAGGCCCTAGGGCGGTGGTCGCCAACCCGTCGATCGCGAGCTACCGGTAGCTCGCAAAGGCAATTCTGGCGGGTCACAACATATTTTAAAAAGGTGTAAAATCATAGAAGCTTCCGTAAATTTTGTAAATTCTCATAATACACACAAGCAGTGGCAACGCTGCGGTGACCGGTGAGCGATCTGTTTGAGAACAATCTCGATTACTTTGAACGGAATAAATACGCAAGGCACGGCGACAGTGCGCTCAGTTTAAAACTGAACGGCACAAAGTCCAGCGGTTGGATTAGTGTTGGCCAGCAATCAATTAGAAACATTATGAGCAGTAGTAAGCAGATGAAGAGTTATCATTTCCATTCGGATGGGAAAAACAATATTTCTTTACAGAAATTAAAGGTAAAAATGTATGTTTGTTATGTAATATATCTGTTTCGGTTGCTAAAAAAGGGAGTATCTAGAGGCACTTTTTAGAAGCTGCAGCTTCATTATTTGCCGACTTTAGAAATAAAGACGAGATAGTGTCTGCTATAAAATCTATGCAACTTTCTGCTAATACAGTGATGAGACGAGTTGAAGTAATGAGCAATGATATAGTTTTACAGCTAAGAAATGACTTCGATAACTGTGCTTATTTTTCATTGCACCTGGATGAATTCACAGATGTCGTTGACACCTCTAGAAGGCCGTGTTCGTCAGGATGGTTTTTAGTGTTTTTACGATTAAAGATCTTTTGAAGTTTATTCCACTAAAAGGATAGACTACTGGGCAGAACTTGTTTTGCTTTTAAAAATATTATTTGCTCTGAGGAAATTCTAATATCGGAACTATTAGACTTGACAACCGATGGCGCTCCACCTATGGTGGGTCGTGATTATGGTCTCGTGTCATAAAGATGAAAGTTTTCCGCAATTTCTCTGTTACCACTGCATCATCCATCAGCAAGCATTATGTGAACCTTTTCTAAAACTAAACAAAGTTATGAAATTGCTCGTAAAAATTGTGAACAAGACTAGAGCTCAAGCGTTACAACGAAGATTTTTCAAAACATTGGCCGATGAAATTGACTGTCAATACGGGGAACTACTTCTTCACTCTGAAGTCCGATGGTTAAGTAGGGATGATTGCTGAAACGTTTTAATTATATCATATCTGCCATAGTTTAATTTTTCAAACTACGTGATGAACCGATTCCGGAACTGGAAAATTCAATCTGGCTTAGAGATTTTGGTTTTCTTGTAGATATTACAGAAAAATTAGATGAAGCCGATTTGCAGCTTCAGGGGAGATACAGAGAACTATCAGAAATGATTTGTGATATAAAAGCGTTTATCTAAAAGCTTAATCGATGCCGATATCAGGCATTTTCCTGTTCTTTCAGAAAAGATATCTCAAAGTACATTAGAATCATATAACAATAAATATCATGTAGAAATAGTCTCTAACTTGAGGGATAACTACAAAAAACGTTCCAAGGATGTCAACGAAAGTGCTATAGTAGCGCAACTTGTTGTTTCACCCTTCACGGAAATTGATATCCAACAGTTTGCAACTTCTGTTACGCAGAATTTTAGCGAAGACATCGCTGCGACAGAAATGGAAGCGATTGCGTTTCAAAATGATTTAGCTTTAAAATCATTAGTCTCAAATACAAAATGTATGTATCTGGCCTTCAGTAAGTAAAGATAAATATTCAGTTTTATGTCGTGTTGCTTGAAAGTGGAATCGTTATCATTAAGTTCAACCTATTGTTTTTTCAAAGGACGTTTATTAAAAACAAATACCGTAATCGACTTACAGATGAACATTTGGATAATTGTAATGGCGGTATCAAATTCAGGCTTGTCATTGAACACGCATTTTTATCTGGAAATTCTTTTGTTTAAAATAGTGCGCTGCTTTTTTTCTTTCTAGTTACCTTTATTAAATCGTATGTGACATGCCATTGTAGCTGACGAGAAATTTTGTTTATTTCTCAGACACCTACGATTGGTAGGAGTGGATGTAGTTATGTAGTTTATTTAAGTTTATTAGTATGTATTAGTACTAGTAAAATAAACACATGCATGTCGCATACAACTGTGTATAATTTCATTTAAGTTGGCTAACATTGCCTACGACTAGGTAGCTCACTGCTTATTCCAAAATTATCAAAGTAGCTCAACACACTGAAAAGGTTGGCGACCACTGCTCTAGGGTATCCCTGTATACTGTTATGTAAAACAAATGCCTGTATTTCAATCACAACTTATTTGTCTACCACCTGCTAGCGGAGAACTATTGGGAAATGTTTTGAAAATGAGATATTATGTTTTTTTTTGTTATATGACATGTACATCACGGGAAAACCATGTCACTCATTTCCATCAGTTTGCAGTCTGTCGGTCTGCCCCCTAATCTTATAACCTCCTACAACTTGAGAAGTACCGTTCGGATTCCGATGAACATGTTGCTACTATGTAAAATTTTTGAAAAAATTGGCATAGAGGCGACAGAGAAAATGGCCAGAAACAAAAAGAATACAAATTTTAGGGAGGTGGAGATAGTTTATCTCATTCCTTTTTATGTTATTACATTTATGCGCTTCCTACCTTGGTAATTCTATGCATATGTTTGGCATATTTCACATATTATAGATTTATCCGTTATGAACGTTTTATCCAGCGGACGGATCGCGTACTTACCTGCCGCGGCTGCTGCTCCCGGTGACCCGACGCTGCCCTTGGAGGGTGTTGTTGTTCTGGTATGGTATGTTACACGTATTTCTGCCGCACCACGGGCCTTAGCACAGTGTACCCTATCAAGTGTCAGGTAGAGCAGTGAAATGTCTATGGACTAATTGTGTGGACCTCTGTTTGTCTGGGGGTCTAGTTTATATTGAACATAATCTTTTATGAACTGAGGTAAAAAATTGGTCAATGAAGAAGACAGTTATTCAATTTTCATAAAAAACTTGGGAGCATGGCTGCAGTAAAGGAACAGGGTCAGAAATAGAGGGATTGGTAAACCGAGCGAGGCACGTTTCAGCTTATTGGCTTCATCAAGTCCACATTTATGTGTTCGAAAACACCGAAGTGAAAACATATGCCCATTACATCTGGATACGGATGTAGCCTGAAGGAAAACAAGGATGGAAAGGGAAATACTTGCCTGCTAGCTCTTCTTGGTGGCTTCTATTGGTTTTCTCTCTCACGTCAGAATATCTTGTTATACAGAGCCAGTACCTGACTATAGTTTGCGACAATTGATGTTGACGTTGGGTTTTCGTATACACCACTATTAGTGACTAACGTATGTCCTAAAAGTTTTGGTACAAAATTCACTCAATTTAATTTTAGCAAACACAAAATAATATCAAGTTGCCTTTGGAAAAAAAGTTTATTTACTTACTTTACTGTCAGTTGACATTTATTAATTTTGAAGTTTTCGACTTTAAGATGTCATATAAGTTAGAAATAAGAAGAAGTATCTATTAGTTGCCCAAAACTGAAATTTGTCGAATATTCCGGAATGAAAACATCTCATGCAGAACCATTTATCGAACAATAGCGGAGTGCGAGCACGGAATATCATGTCTGAACCTCCCAAAAAGTGGAAGACCACGAGCATTTACTGCACCGATGCCAGAGAGATCGGTGAGAAGAGCAAAAAATAAGGTTGAAATGTCAACAAGAAGACTGGCTCGTCAATACAGATTTTCTAAGAGTTCGATACCATTGGAATTAAATATCGAAAGAGATATGAGTGCCCCAAATACTCTCGAGTGCAACTCCTCCGTATACGAAGATGCTGTCGTCAACTGAGGTGGGTACACTTTGCCAATTGAAAAATCATTATTTTAGATGACGAAAAGTATTTCACTTTGAGAAATTCTGAAATGAATGCAAACGACGGATTTTATATGGATAACGTAGAGGAATGCCCGGACAATGTTAGACACAAACGTAAATCGAAGTTTGCAGATAAAATTCTTGTCTAGTGCGCAGTTTCTTTCTTCTATCGCAATCTTTTGTGGGAACAGTGAGGGGTGACGCTTTGAATAGTCAGAGGTATATTCATAACCGCCTTTCCAAATTGCTTCACTTTGTCCACGAACATCATGCTAATAGCCATATCATGTTTTGGCCGGACCTAGCATCATGCCATTACTCAAGGGATACCCAAAACTGGCTTCGATAACACAATATACCTTTTGTTCCCAAAAATAATAGTAATTCTCCAAACTTTCGGCAGGCTCGCCCAATAGAGGATTTTTGGGCTTTACTGTCTAGGCAGGCTGAGAAATTGATTTGAATTCCGTCCAAGGACATCATGCGAGACATTCGAAGAAAGTTACGACTGGTAGAGCAGAATTGGCCATTTGACAGTATAGTTCAGTTGAGTATTGAGTTGTAATTTATGATAACTTTGTTAGTACTTAAATAAATTTCTTTATTAAAAAAAAATCTGTTAAACATTTTGTGCCAAAACTTTTAGGACATACGTTATTCAAAGAAAACTACTTGTGGATTGCCGTCCATAAAAGGGTGATTTGTCAAGCAAGAACTGCTCATCCTGTCAGATAACGTCGAGGATAACGTCCGTTCAACCTCAGACACTCTTGGCCAGTCTTTTACTAGACTGCCATTACGTTTCACGTCTCTATTGTGTGGTTATACTGTTTTGTTTGTGGCTATATCACTCAGTGTGATGCGCGCTCAGTAAATAGGTTCTTAAACGCAAAAAAGGTTCTTCCTGCGGCGCTGTTCTGCTTCACGACAATGCTCGGCCTCACGTTGCGGCAAGAACACAATCGCAACTCGACAAGTTTCGTTGGGAATTACTGAATCATCCACCACGCAAACCTTAGAACCATCAGACTTTCATTTTTTTGCAACAAGGAATTTTTTGGTGGGATGCGATTGAAACACGATGACGTTTTGAAAGAAACAGTTACTAACTGGTCTAACAGTCAGGCGGCAGCGTCTTCTGACGACCAGGTTCAAAAACTGGAGCAACGATTTGATAACATTTTTTCATTTTTTAACATATACTAAGTGACATATCAATCCGAACACCCAGTTTAAATGGTTTTATTTTAATAAAATTTTGTATAAGTACTTAATGAAGCATAATAAGTAAATGATAAAAATTTCAAAATGATTGCACTGCTTTAAAGCCCTTTGACCTTTAATAATGTGTGGATGCACCCTGATGTGCTACGCATTCTCCAACGCGCCTAGGCATGCTTCTGATCAGGTGGTCAATGTCCTCCTGTGGTATCTCATTCCAGGCAACCACCAACTCCTCTCGAAGTGCTTCTAGAGTCTGAGGAGGACGTTGCAAATTGAGCAATCTCCTACCCATCATATCCCACACACATGTGATATCGTTATGTTGAAAGAAGTCTATTGTGACTCTTGCAACATGTGGTCGGGCATTATCTTGTTGGAAAGTTGGATCTGCCAGGGTGTCAAGATAGGGTAAAATATGGGGTTCTAGAACTTCGTGGATATAACGCTGCGCGTTCATGTTACCTCTGATGAAGATTAAAGGTGACCTGGAACCATAAGCTATAGCACCCCAAACCATAACTCCAACAGTGTGTTGAACATGTCTTTCAACAAAAAACTGTGGATTCCTCCTTTGACCACGTCGCCTTCTAACCCTGGCACGACCATCGTGCATGCCTAAACAAAATCGAGACTCGTCACTAAAGACAATACTGTTCCATTCCTGATCCCAGAGTGACCGTTGTCTGCACCACTCAAGGCGATTACGTCGGTGTTCTCGAGTTAAAGGGAGGACCGAGTGTGGCCGGTATGAAAACAAGCCAAAACTTCTCATTCGTCGGTAAACACTTCGCATGCCAATAGGTCTTCCGTGTTCTGCAAACCATTCATTTGCAATGGACCTGGTAGTGGAGAAACGGTCCCTTAAGGCCAATAATCTTAGGCGGCGATCTTCACGGTCTTCTCGAAGCCATGCCAGACAACACCTAACCACAGTGTCTACACTTTGCACTCTAACTGCAATTGCCCGAAAAGAAAGTCCCACTATACGACCCCTATCAAACTCACTAAGTTGACGAAATCGTACAGGTCTCCGTACTTTAGGCATCGTAACCGATCGTAAAGGATGTCAAGAACCAAAATCCGCCAACGTTGATTCTTTACTGCGGCTGAAATATTCATTTTTAGAGCGTTAGTGAATTAAAAAAAAGCAGTATAAAAACCGGAATGTCCAACTGATAAGGCTGAAAAATTTTTCACTTGTTATTTACAGTAAGATAAATACATTCACCAACTTTTATTAAAATAAAACCATTTAAACTGGGTGTTCGGATTTATATGTCACTTAGTATATATACAATAAACACTTGAAAAAAATGTAATAAATTAAATGTAAGGTGGCCTAAATAAGTGCATTTTTGTAAAATATCTCATTATTAGTACATAACTAATTTTGTAATTATTGTATCAAGAAGAAAGAGCTTAGTTTGATAGAGGTTGAACTATTTAATTATTCCTATTTAGTAATTATCGCACACAGAAACAAGTTAAGGTGGAATGGATTATAATGTATTATCATTAAGTTACTTCTCTAGAGTTATACAGGGTGTTCCTTAATGATGTGCGAATATTTAAGGGTGTGAATCTACATGAAAAATTAATGTTAGTTTGCTTTATAAACTATGGACCAAAAATGTTTCCTTACAAAAACTAGTGGTGTTGAAGTTTTAGGAAAAAAATAGAAATTAATTAATATTTTCAGAACCGCTTCAGATATTCCACTGATATTTAGTACGTAGTAGAAGTTAATAAAGCTGCATATTTTCCAATGCAAAAATAATTTTTAGCTTTAACAATGGCGTGCGTACGGGTATTGACTTCCATATTTTTTAAGAAAAAATGGTACGCCAATGGTTTTTTGCAGAAAATTTTTTTTTTAATTCCCCGTTCAATTTAAAACAGATAATCTCTCCTGAATTGTTTTCCTTCGATGCGCCATTTTTGAGTAAAGAAATAAAAACCGTTCTATTGTCTGAGAAAATTAATGTAATAATTGATGAATGCAATTTAGCAATAAATATCTAGTTGCTCTGGAATATGTCACTGGCTTTTGACATCTGACAAGTCTCTGTTATTCGAATCTGTGCGCTGTGACATCTTATTAATTATTTAGATTTTATAATCTTGTTAAAAATCGTGAATTATTCAAATGCAGAAATAGCGGAAATGCATTAGGTATTTAGCCTTGCCGACGGTAATGGTGAGCAAGCCCGACGGATTTATCACCAGAGATATTCCGATCGTGCTTTGCCAGATAGTCGAACCTTTTCTAATATTCATCATCGTCTTGTTGAAACGGGTTCTGTCCGAAAAGGAACATCTGAAGGTAGACCGCTAAGTGTGAGAACACCTGAAATTGAGGAAGCAGTCGAAGAACATCCTGAAACGAGTACGAGGAAGATCGCTAGACACTTAAATATTTGCCATCAAATTGTT
The DNA here is from genome assembly GCA_963669975.1 of Acanthoscelides obtectus. Classification (NCBI taxonomy): domain Eukaryota; kingdom Metazoa; phylum Arthropoda; class Insecta; order Coleoptera; family Chrysomelidae; genus Acanthoscelides; species Acanthoscelides obtectus. The sequence goes on along the minus strand of CAVLJG010000003.1, from coordinate 88,106,735 downwards.
TGGAGAATTTTAGTGGAATTTTTGTTATATCCTTACCATATTTTAAGAGTACAGACATTACTTCCCATTGATTTTCCAAGGCATGTGACCTTTTGTCAGTGGCATCTTCAAAAAATTACACAAAATCCGCTATATGAATCGATGATTCTGTTCACGGACGAAACTAATTCTTCTCGAAATTCAGAATTTCTACAATAATCATTTGTGGGCAGAAAAAAATCCCTATGCCGTAACCGAAACCCATTTCTATCACTAATTTTCCGTATGGGCAGGAATTATTGGCAACCACTTTATTGGCCCATTCTTCTTGTCGGAACGCCTTGACGGACAGACTTACCTCAATTTTCTTTGCCTTTGCTGCTCGATGATGTTCCGTTAGTAATAAACAATATGTTGTACATGCATGATGGTACACCAGCGCATTTCAGTGTAGCGGTTCGTAATTATTTACAAACTGTTTATCCAAATCGTTGGATTGGCCGCAGTGGACGTCAAGAATGGTCACCAAGGTCCCCACACCTCGACAGTTTAGATTCCTCTTTGTGGGGCTATCTTAAGACACTAGTGTATACAAGTTCCGTGAACGCTGTAGAGGAATTAAGATAAAGAATAGTTGCAGCTTGTGATAGAATAAAAAACAGGGATATTTCCACGAGTGCTCAATTCCATGTGAAGGAGGGCGGAAGCATGCATACTAAGTGAAGGGGGCCATTTTCAACAATTTTTGTAATCATTTCGTTGGTTTTAATGTTATGTTTATGTTGTTTCTTATTGTTGTTCATTACCCCTAATGTGTTCAATTTTTCCAATTATTTTAATAATAATTTTGCAAGTTAGACAATAGAACGGTTTTTATTTTTTTACTCAAAAATGGCGCATCGAAGGAAAACAATTCAAGTGAAATCATTTGTTTTAAATTCAACGTGGAATTCAAAAATATGTTTTATTTGGCAAAAAACCATTGGCGTACCACTTTTTTTCTTGAAAAATATCAAAGTCATTACCCGTACGCACGCCAGTGTTAAAGCTAAAAATTATTTTTGCATTGAAAAATATGCAGCTTTATTAACTTTCACTACGTACTAAATATCAGTGAAATATCTGAAGCGGTTCTGAAAATATTAATTAATTTCTATTTTTTTCCCAAAACTTCAGCACCCCGAGTTTTTGCAAGGAAACATCTTTGGACCATAGTTTATACAGCAAACTAACATTAATTTTTCATGTTGATTCACACCCTTAAATATTCGCATATTATTAAGGAACACCCTGTATAAGGAAGAGAGGGGGTGGTTCTTCCTAATTATGTTATTGATAAATGTCCGGAAATTATAATAAAGAAAATTAAAAAAAAATAAAGATGTTAATATCTCAGCTTCTGAAACAATGTACCTTCATAACTAAGGTTTCTCTGACTCCATTACAAAACGGTTATTGGAAAATGACTCTCGTACTTTGGGTTACTGAAACCAAATGTTAGGGTCGAATCCCTAGCACCCTGTACATATAGACCGCTAATTACATAATACGCAAGCCTTAAATGGCCGTGTATGGTGCATACCCAGTAACTCATCCGCGGCACGGAGAGTCGCACACACTGGTCGCACACCTCCATAAATCTGCAAACACGCCGCACAATGTCCCTCTCCATGGCTTGCTTTGATATACGGCACTACCATCTGATAGAATGCCACAATAAACTGTAATGTTTTATAAATACGTTCCTTCGACATATAAAAAAGCTTCGTCGTCGATTCCTCGCACCACGGCGAAGTACCCGAGTATTTATGGTTTTATTGCGCCAGGTGAGGCACCAGTGCCGGACGATGGTACCGAAGACAGTGACGTACGTTTAAAAAATCGTCTTGTTTTGGAAGTTGGGAATGCTCTTCCAGATGTCTTACGAATCCGGTACTTTCCCAGAAAAATGTTCTCATGTCAAGCCTGTTCCAAAAAGGAATCTAACACCGACACTTACAGATACAGGCCTGTAATAGTTCTGATTGAGAGGTGTATAAGTCGGGAGCTTCTAGAGTACCTTGAATATAACGGATTAGTTCAAATTCAAATTATTTATTTTCCTTTTGACACATTTTCTTATACTTGAACATATGGGTACCGTGAAGCTATAGGGGGATACAGGGGAAAGGGGAGTGCCACACGGACTCTAGCGAGGAAACACGTGTGCTTGCAACGTGCACACATTCTGACCGCCATTGAAAGGTTCGCCGGTGGTACCTCCGCGTTCGACAGTCAGGATCATCTACCACCTATGCATAAACATAATTGTGTAAATGCAATATAAGATAGAATAAAATACAAACATATAAACATCAACATCAATTTAATTCAACTCTGCTTCAAAATACTTCAAATTATCACAGCACTTGCCAGTTACCGATGACATGTTAAAAACTTTTAGGCCTAAAACGGCCGGCGATCTACTACAGTTAATACCAAATGTAGAATAGGGAACATAGATCTCGTTTTTCTGGCATATATTGATGGTATGCACATGAAGACGCTATCTATTCAAAAATGTATACACACACAGTTCAAAAAGAAAAAGTGATACATTAAATATTGAAATTTGATATTAACTAAAAATGGCCTTACAGGTAGAACAAAGCGTTACCCCGGTTATGCACTGTATTATTCTTTTCTGGCATAAAAATACCTTCTGTGCCTCTGTAGAATATCCCCAGAAACACGCTCCATACCTCAGCCTCGACGTTACCTGGGCGTAATATGATGTAAGCAATCATTGAGGTCGGTTAAGTTTTTAATAATCATGTCAATAATAATAGAGGGTCTTTATTGGAATATAAATATACATAGCATCTCATTCCTGATAGGCGCAGTCTGGCTATATCTATTCCACTCAACCTACTCCAATAACAATATCGGTAACTAAGGAGAATATTATATACATATAAATACATATACATATAAATATTGTGCAGCAAACAAAAAATATACATTCCAAAAGTCAATAAATATGTTAGAGGAAGAGGATACTATGAAATTAAATACAATAGATGATTGAAAAACAAGATTTAGTAAAATAAAGAATAAGAATAAACTGAATAAATCTGCCAAGGTAACGCTAACGATGTAGAAAAAGCCGTTTTGGCTTGTTTTTTTATGCCATCCTCTGACAAAGTTTACAAATGTTCGCCTGCATCTTATATTTTAATGGAGTTATAGATAAACGACCGACGGAAAAATGTACTACTGTAAAGAGGGATTTCTAGGCGATTTTCAAATCTGAAATTGAAATCCGCCCTACTATGGCGAGTTAAAAACTTTTGATAAAGATAGGAAGGGGATTGTGTAATCAATATTTCATGGGTAAGAATGAGCATTTGATATTTGTAAGCTTCGTTCATACATAACCACCCGAGCTCACTAATGTAACATGAAATATGATCATACTTCTTTAAACTAAAAACAACTGTTTTGCATCCTGTTCTTAGTGGCAGCATCGAGGCACGAGTAATAAACTACTCAATAATAAGTCAGTATAGGAAAGATTAGCGTCTTACAAAGTTTTTTCCTAGTTTTAAAATTCAATATACGTTTAAGAACAATATAGCCTTTTTCCAAAATATTAGCAACGTGCTCCTTAAAACGTAAAGACTCATCAAATATTGGTCCTAAATTCTTTGCTGTATCTGTATGGTATAAAGTTGGACGGAGACTATTAGAACAAAACAGCATGAGATTACATTTATCAGGATTCAACTAAGGCTATTACCTTAAGAATATCTCACAATTTCTTCCATATTAATTTCAGGAACTGCTGGATGTGGAGATTCGGGACTAAAATACCTATACAGATGCGTACCATCGGCGTAAGTTACTAGAGAAGAATGAGATATAACCATACAAAAAATCAGCAAACAATATTGGACTGAGCCTTGAGGAACAGCAGACGTAACAAGGCAAGGATTAGAGTATTGGTTATCCAAGTGCATCACTTGTCGACGTCCAGAAGGATATGTTTCAAATAAATTTAATGCTGTATTATTAAAACCATAGTAGGATAGTTCAGAACATTAAAGTGACTAGTCTATGGTGTCGAAGGCTTTCGAGAAACCTAATAAAATAAGAGAAGTAGCTTTACCATCATCTTGTTCTCTAACAATGTCACCTGAGACATGAGCCAGAGCTTTTGTAGTTCTATAATGCACTATAAATCATGTTTGGCATTCAGGGAGAATATTATTCGCCATAAAATAATCACATATTTGAGTTTCTCTGAAATTTTCGAAAATACAGGTATACGGGCGATTGGCCTAAGATCTAAGAAGTTTTCAGGTTCACTAACGTTCAACAAAGGTTCCACTATAGAAAGTTTTCATGCACTTTGAAGATACCCAACTTGTAAACAGTAGTTCAAAAACTTCAATTGCAGCCTGTGGATATAGGTCTAAACTCAAAACGATAATTTTGATTGCATATCGAGGACCTAAAAGCAGCAGCTGTATCAGCAAAACAACTGTTGGGAGAAGTAAAAACAGATGAAAAGTAATTATTGATAGCGTTAACATCCTTCAGATGGTCTGGAATTTTTATGCCGGTATTAGAATTGATGGCAACAGAATTAGTGGCCTTTCGGAGGTCTCTAGTATTCGACTGCGACGCTTGGAAGGACAAAAAACCACGTTTTTCTTGCCGAACTGCATTAAGAACAGTGTTCCTAAAATCAGTCTTTTATGTCACGCGTGTAAGCGTCGCATCGCATTCTTTTTAATCAAAAGTTTGACATTTGGCGTGAACCATGGATCATAAGGTTTCGTAACATGTGATGTGTGTTGTTAAAAAATATATTTTGTCTTCTGTATTGTATAACACAATAAATAAACAGTACTGACTATTTGGCTTCGTTTTGAATTCATGGCGTTCATCAATATATAAGCATTTTGTTATGTTAGTCTTAGCTCCAAAGACGCCACGCTTTTTTCTCTTTCACGAAATCGCAGAATGAATGTTTTGTCTGAATTTAAATGAAGCTGCTTCACCGAAAACCAATCATGATTTTTTAGTAACAAATTAGCACACATATGCAACAAGATCTTTTTACAGGCACTAGACATAGTGATGGATCATCAGCATCACAAAGTGAATTTAGCACCTGGAAGACAGTTTTCAATATCATTCACGTAGAATGCAGATAAGCGACAGGCATTATGGTTTCCGGAACCAGCGATCAACGGGGAACCTAGGAACCTAGCTTACATCACGCAACTATGGCGAGGCTCGTGCCGTTGTTTTTGATATCTCGAAAGCTTTCGATTAGCTGTGGCATGAATCCCGATTATGAAAACTTCCATCCTATAGCCTCACAATTTTTTCAGATGGGTTTCTGCCTACGTGGCTGCACTGGTATAGAAAAGTATCTACTGTAAATGCACAGTCCATTTGCCAAGAATTGTGTAAGATGTATAGAGTCAATCTATAATACTTGACGCTATTTTTTGACATAAGCTACTCCTCTATATTACCTGAGACAGTATTGTATCGCCTTTCTAGGAACCAAGTCCAGGTGCTAATGCAGAATCCTGTCTCTGCCATCCTAGCAAAAAATCCTCACACCTTCGCTAATGTCCTCGCGTCTCTTAACTCTCTCACCAGAGAATTTATCGCTATCCAAACCGGCGGGGGGCTCATTTACGGCTACTGACCCCCTTGCCCCACTTCTTGGTACACCCGTCTGTGGTCGACACAATAGGAATTCCAAGTATGGAAATTATATTTTAATTTATCACTCATTTCTCTATTGTCCATTCACGGTGTAGCGCTAATTTTGTTTATTTGTTCTATTCGTTATGTCTTCTTGTCCTACTGCTTGCTTTTGAATCTTCGGAATTTCTTTATCGGTTGATTACGCTGGTTGTTTACACATGTCATGGAGATTGAGCCAACATATCGTCGCTTCAATTAATAAATAGGATTTGCCCAAAATGCAACTTTACAGAAGTGAAAAACCTAGTAATATAGCTTTCGTTCATCCAACCACAGGCGGCCTAGTACCAAAGGCTATTCGGCAACTCATCAGAATGGTGTAGGCTGGTCTCGGCGGACAACGGTCGACAGCTAAGTAACTCTATCCAGAGCATAATGTTTATCAAAATAGGACAGCAGCAAGATTAGTGGTATGGTTCTGTGGGGGGGGGACCTATTTCGGATAATGATCATGGGTTCATGTCTGGGAGGTCAACAGTCAGAAACTAGACCTGTTCGAAAGGCATTTGATTAAATAGAGCAATTATTGTTATTAGATAAGCTAGAATCTGCCGTTTGCTGCTTCTCATAATGTCATATATCCTGGAAAAGAGCATGTATGTGGAATGTGGCTATCAATCCAAGGCTTACACTGCAACATCTGGAGTACTACCTCAGGGCTCCAATTTAGAACCTTTGTTGTTCGTACTGTTCATCGATAATTTATCGCTGTCTTTGCCATACATGCATCTAGTTTATGTCGATGATTTGAAAATTTATAGTGTTATTAATAAACTCATTGACTGCATTCTGTTGCAAAACTGGGTGAACTTTATCTACTTATGGTGATCTAATAATCAACTTTATATTAATATTTCAAAATGCAAGGTAATGTCATTCACTAGAAAACTACATCCTATATATACCATAACTGTAACATTGATGGTTTGATTGAGCGAATCTCGACCTTCAAGGATTTGGATGTCTTTTTTGACGCTAAACCGGCAGATAATGACTGCACCCTTCATATGGTGAATACAAAGCAAGAGGCTATTGGGCTTCGTCTATATAGCAACACTAAAGATCCTGTATTTCATTTTTATTAGGAGTAAGGTGGAGCACGCATCTGTCATCTGGTCTCCTACGTATCAACACTACACTTACGTGCATGCAGTGCAAGGCACTTAAATATTTTTATTTTAAGTGTCAGGAAAATACCCCTGGTTTGCGAAATAATTGTAGAGTCTGGTTTTATTGATGCAAGTTGTCCAAGGGGGTATTTAAAACATGGACGCCTAAAATGGGTACGCTAATTTTTGCGGGAAAACTTTTTTTCGACAACAAAGAATGCTAAAACCCGTTTTTTGGGATTCAATCGAAAGTGTTGACAGGAACGGAAAACCTCCTCAAATAAGATTTCTAGGTATATATGAGACCTACAAAATGAAATCATAAAAATATACCACTAATAGTTAAAAAGTTATGGCCGAAAACTGGGGAAAAATGCAGGTTTTGGCACTTGTTGCTAATGCGACGATAATTTCACGCAGCTACTTGAAACACACAACAACACAATTAGAGTCGATTGGTCAAGCAGTCTTTGAGAATTTCTGATTGCCTAACCCAAAACACCTGTCTTTCGATAATCACTACTAGTTTACAGAGCAATATACAGGGTTCGTTCAAAGGATATTTTGTAGCAAAATACACGAGTTTATGTTGCCGACAAACCATTCCGAAAGATAACTGTTATTTTTATGCGAAAATAGCGACAGGTGTTTTGGGGTAAACAATTAGAAATTCTCAAAAAATATTTGACCAATCGACTAAAATTTTGTTGGGGTATTTTTGAAGTATGAAGCCTATGGATTTGAATAATTTCAAGTAGATGCGTGAAATTATCGTTGCATTAGCAACAAGTGCCAAAACCTGCATTTTAATAATAACTTTTTTACTTATAATCGGATCATTTTACATGTTGTTAAATTGTTGATTCACCTCCGGACTTGGTATATTTCCTGCAATTGGGTATATCTTGTTGAGAATTATAATAAGATAAATAAAATGAACCACTTTTGCACGTTGCCAAATTGTGGGAACAATTATAGCCGGACTAAAGCATAATAATTACACAATTCCAGAAGGCTACAATTTTTGTAACTAAAGCCCACTGACTCTACTTCTAGCCTCAGTTCTAGTCTTTTTTCTGTAATAACAATGCTTAACACTGGTTGAATTGAATGCATTGGGCCATCGAACAAAATAGCGATCAATCTAGAAGCTATGTGGTATAGCGTATAGCATATCAAAGTGATTCGGCATTATCATGTGTACAAAGATGCTTTCAGTGGTGTTCTACCCATCAAGAATACCATCCATTTTCGAACAACGAAACTTTCGTCGATCGGTTCTCAAGTAATTTCCTGTAGTTGCTTCTGCCTTGTCGATCATCCTATTAATCTTTGTGTTTGTGCTCGTTATACCACTAGTCAGCAAAATCGCTCTAGCTGGAAATCGACAGGGTTGAGCTGCAAGCTTGGAATTAATATGCATTCCTTATATTCAAACATGGGAAAACTTTATTCAAGTAATGTCTTTTCACGAGTGTTCATTACGGTAGAATAACAGCTGATTATCTAGTAATATTTAAAAATTTTCCAAATCGACAATTCTGACCGATTCCTCAACGGCGGGCAGACAGAGCCGTATTGTCTTGGGTTTTTTGAATGCTACGGACTCATTTTGTACTTGCTAAAACCTTCTTTATTTAGTAAACTTCCTTCGCATTCGATAAAAAGCTACAAGCAAAATGGCTGCTAATGATCATGAATACATTTGAAGTCAGGTAGCAATAAAGTAAGATAAACAGTTTTTGACTGTGTTAATCATCTCTACTTTTCAGAGTTTAAAACATATGATCTTAAAGGCCAATGAACTATTTCCAGTCTTAATTTCTACCAATAATAAATGCAGAATTATGAATTACAAATGGTTTCTAGATGGAAAAATTGTATGACAGCCCTGTCAGCAGTTTTTTCGAGCTTACCCTCGGCAAAACTTGATAGCTGTTGTCACCAAAAATTAGAATACCTACCTTTGATAACAAGAAATTATGGTCTCCCAGGGCACCAGAAAACGTTACGTCAAATAGTTTTTCTGATTTTATTGTCAACAAATTTTGTAATATTGTAAGCTATGTGTATGCAGAATAATATGTTACTCATGAAATAGTCTTTTCAAATAGCATTCGGGCATCTAATTTTTTTCTGTGAAAAAAAAAACGAAAAACACAATGCAAAGTAATATTTAAAAAAAAAAACATTCGTGCAGGGGCAAAAATCCTCGTCTTCGACTCGGAGATCGTTGTTGCCACCAGCACTCATGCTTCTTCTTAAAATATTACTTAGCAACGTGTTTTTTCGCTTTTTTTTTCGGAGAAATTAGATGCCGTTATGATTAATTATTATTTCCAACATTACAAATACAAATATTTCACTTGCTGACCAGATGTTCACCTCAGTAGACATCAAAACATAATGGATACTCGTGAAATAAAGTTTAGATTGACTGTATGTATACTTTTTCAAGCCTTCGTTAACGCTTCTGATACAAGTATCCATGTAAGTTTTAAACGAAAAATAAAAAATGGCGTCAAGTAGATCGCTCTGCACTTCCTGCGCAACAAAAATACCGTTTTTACTTTCCAAAGTCTAATTTACATAGTTGGAACTAATTTATGACATCTTTATAACCATGTCGACTAGACTATCTTGCCGGGTCGGTCGCTGTTTGTTGCGTGTTTCTTCCATCGGCTAAAACAGTTTTTTTTTATACCGAAGCAACCGCGAAGGCAGAAGCCTAAATGCCGGGACACCGAGGCTGTTATGAGGATCCCAAAGAAGTTCCTCCTTTTGTAGATTGTTACACAATCTCGACACCCTCGGGACAAAGCAGCGGTCGTATCGGCCAGTTCGACACGGTTATGATGGGAGGCCAAAGTCAGCCGGGCTTGTCTGCCAGGCACATCGCGCGGAACATCATGGAAGAGAGCCCTGAGGAGCAAAGCCCGTTGGTGTAGCGGTAGAAGACAGCTAGATCGCCGACGGCCTGCAGGTGCGAAAGGGTTCCGAGACAGTCTGTTAGATACGAATCATCGATCAGTCGGAAAGCCCTCCTCTGGACAGCATCGAGCATAAATAGTGTAGTTGGGGCGGCAGCACCCCAAACGTGTGACCAATACTCGAGGCTAGGCCTTATCTGTGCCTTGTATAGAGTGAGAAGGCCATGCGGAGAAAAGTACTTCTTAGCCCTAAACAAATAGCCTAGCTTTTTCCCAGCAGGTGCCGCTATTGAAAAGATGTGTTCGTGCCAGATCAAGTCCTTGGTGATCTGAAACCCGACCAGCCGAATGAACGGGGCAGAACTCGGCCATCCAGCGAAACCGTATGAGCGCGAAGACGCTTTTTGTTCGTCAAGGTGGGGTACCTACTGTGTTTTGGAAACATTTAACTGTACAAGATTTTTACGTCCCCAAGCAGATATAACCTCCAGGTCTCTGATCAGAGAGGAAGTCGTCGCTAGTCTTCGTTTTACCAGCTCAGCGGCAGAGATTAGCTTGTCAGTCTGAATTCCTGCATGTCGTCAGCTTCAGCGAAGCTGCGGATTGGGTTGATCGTGCAGGAACGGAGGTCATTAATATGTAAGAGGAACATTGTCGGAGCCAAGACCGATCACTGGGGAACATCCGCGTTGTCGTTGTGGGATGAAGAGGAGAACCCGTCAACTACGCCAGATAGAAAGTCAGGCACCCGTCTGCAAAGCTTTTCTGGGAGGCCATGGGATGGAAGTTTGCATAAAAAGGCAGCGTGTCATGGCTGATCGAACGCTTTCGTGATGTCCAGAGCAACGACGTGAGCCTCACCATATGACTGGATGAGTTTACTCCACAATTGCGTGACGTAAGCTACGAGGTCCTCTGTCCCATACTGCCTATCGTTAATCAAGCCGTGACCTTCCAGATAGTCAGAAGCTCGCGATATATGCACCTCTTCATCACCTTACTTATAACAGAGAGTAGAGCGATAGGTCTGTAGTTGTAAGGGTCGGTCTTAGATCCTTTTTTGGGATGGGTTGGACATGAGCAAATTTCCAGATTTCTACGAAAGTGTCGGATTCATAAGATATCTGGAAAAGACGCGAGAAAATTGGAACATTTCCCCACAACAGCCCCAATCATTCCTTACAATTGCAAACTTTAGGTCACACTTCATTAAGAGGAGAGTAAGATTTGGTTTGAAGAGCTTTCTGTCCGCGAAACGTATAATTTTAACTTAATGACATAAGAGAGAAATTATTCGTAAGACATGTGATTTATCTTCTAGTTGGTTAGTCTTAGGGCCCTATGCGGGAGATTTACAGGATTTAGTTTAGTATAGAAAGAGAATTTTTTATATAACCTTTGTCATTGGAGACTGGGGCATTGCAGAGTAACCGTCGTGCTTTTTCTCCACAAAAATGTGTAAGATAATCACAGCTAGAACAATCGGCCGGTTCACATCAAAGGTATAAAGGTGGATCAGTTTTATGTGGATAGATGCAAGTCATAAGGATCAGATCTAGGAGGTTAAATTGCATAACAGAAGACACGTATTCATATGACGCCAATATGGTCGGTAAGGAGGGCGTAGCTCTCGAAAATGTAGCGTGCGTGGAGCTTCTGCGCATAGATAATACACATGCAGGTGAAAGAGAGAGAAATGCAGACATGAGATAGATACCACATGCCCAGAGCCTGAAGTAGATTTCTGACTCAGTACTGAATCTTAACATCACTCTTTAGTAAACTTAAATTCAAAGTTTCACAACAATACCTGCAGTCTTCTCACTACAGTGAATTTTTAAGTCTCACCAAGTCATTAGAAAAATGGAACTCAGCCGAGAACACTTTCGCGCCATAATTTATTACAACTTTCAGAGACAATTATCGCAACAAGAATGCCTTGCTGAGTTACTGTCTGTTTTCGGCAACGAAGCGCCACATCAGTCGACAATTTCCCGTTGGTATGGACGGGTGAGTCTGTAGCGACAATCCCAGGGTGGGTGCACCAAAAACGGCAGTCACCCAGGAAAACGTCGATGCTGTCCGCCAACTCATCATTGAAGATAGACATGTGACATATCGCGAGATTGAGGCGCCCTTGAAGATCGCAAAGACCTCAATTCAAAAAGTTTTACATGAAGAATTAGGAGTAAGAAAATCAGTTTCTCGTTGGATTCCCCACCTGTTGACTGAAGAGCAGAAAGTCAGGGTTAACTGGTGTCAAAAAACGCTTCACCGTTTCAATTCTGGAAGCTCAAAAAATGTGTACAGCATTGTCAGTTGTGATGAATCGTGGATTTACTGTTATGAACCAGAAAATAAACGACAGTCGGCTGTTTGGGTGTTCCAAGGTGAAAAAAAGCCAACAAAAGTAATTCATTCTCGAAGTTTTTCGAAAAAGATGGGCGCGACATTTGTGTCAAAAGCAAGTCATATTGCAACAGTTCCTCTTAATGAGCAAAGAACTGTTACTGCGGATTGGTATACCACCATTTGTTTGCCAAAAGTCATCACCGAGCTTCGAAAAATCAACCCCGAAAGAAGAATCATCCTCCACCAAGACAATGCAAGCTCGCACACAGACCAAAAAACAAGGCAGTATTTATCGAAAGAAAACGTGAAATTATTGGACCATCCTCCATATAGTCCCGATCTAAGACCTAACGATTTCTTTACTTTCCCAATAAATTAAAAATAGACTGCGTGGTCAAAGCTTCCAGTCACCAGAAGAAGCAGTTGACGCATTTAAAAATGCCGTTTTGAATCTGGTAGCAAACAAGTGGAATAAGTGCTTCGAAAATTGGTTCGAGCGCATGCAGATGTGTATTAATCTTCGTTGAGAATACTTCGAAAAACAATAGTCATATAAAACTACCTACCGTGTTGTTTTATTTCCATATGAATAACTTAAAACACATCCCTCGTATAGTAGATTTTCATTCTCGACACGGCAAGTGCGACTCATAGGAGATCCGTCCGCTGATAATAATTTTAATTGTTTTAAAGGCAAGTGTAAGGAAAAATCAATGAGGTGTAAAATATATGTCTATTGGGTGCGTAGAGTTACCAAAAAAATTACAGTATATTCAGATAAGAGATAGACCGGATGTAAACAAAAGGTTCGGGTGATTTTCACGCTAACGCCGCCGTCTCGACGTAAAACAGGAGCCCTCATTGGTCAATTCGCAATTAAATGCCTATGCCGAGCGGCAGAGCAGTCGTATCAAGGCAGAGTCACATTCAGGTTCAGACGTGTTACGTATGTCGTGTGCATCATTGCAATTTGATATTTCTTTGGACGTTTTCGTTTGTTATCTTATTAAGTTGTTGAGTTTGTCGTTGTTATTGTTATACGTTGTTATTGATTGTTATTGTTATCAACTGCTTGCGCAAAATGCCCAGTAGTACAGATACTGCCGATGAAGTTGTAAACTCCTGCAGTCCACCTAGGAAACCCTCTAAAAAAAGACACCTGAGTGCAGAAATGAAAGAGGTCATTTTGAATATATATAAGATCGAGCGCGAGGAGAACGAGGCATCAACCATCAAAGAAATTGTTGTGAAGGTTTCTCACAAAGTTGGGGTATGTCGCTCATCAGTGTTTAATGTGTTAAGACAATACAAAAAAAATCACACCTTTTCTGAGCCAATGACCAGTAAACATCGCAAAAGTGTTGTTAAATCATTGGATGAAGCTGATAAGCATGCGATTAGGAGGAACCCATTTTGGCAAAACCTATTCAAGAATCTACTTTCTGACAATGTTCAACCATGCACATTTTTTTACGTTTTGAACGTTTTAATTTGGTTACAAATTTGCCTAGAAATCAAAAAATATACTAATCAATATTCTAAAAGCAATTTTAAGAGATATACGATTATTTTCAATTTAGGCTAATTTAAACGCCATTTTGAGATTATATTCGACTGTATTTCACCAAACATCAGGCGGCATCCGAAGCTGGAAATCGAAGCGAAAATTTTGAAACCCTTATGTATATTTACATCATTATATATTTCTTACCCCACCCCCACATGATCCTATATCCATCACCAATCGTATACACATCGAATTGTGCTAATTTACTACAAAGTTACGCAAAGCAGCATCTACTATCTAAAATATGTACTGCGTGACTCTTAATACGTCCCTGCCGAATGTTACAGCGTTCGATGATCACGTGGTCTTGTTTATGTCCGGTCTATCTCTTATCTGAATATACTGTAGACTTGATTTTTCCAACTCCCCTACAACCCCACCTCTATAATTTTTTCAAAAATGATCATCGGAAACGTCAAAAGCTGGAGATTAACCGGTTATGTTTTTTTCGTTTTTGGTTTTTTATCCTCCGTAACTGGACCGTATTTTCAAAAACTACAAAGCTTTTTATTACAGTCAGACCGACAGACAGGCCGACAGATAGACCGACAAAGAGACCGACATTCAGACAGACAGACAGACAGACAGACCGATAGACAGACCGAGAGGCAGATAGACAGACCGGCAGACAGACAGACAGACAGACTGAAAGACAGGTCGAAAGGGAGACCTTCAGACACACTGAAGGATAGACCTACAGGTAGGCAGATACATTTTTATTAATGTTATTGAAATCAACACGAGTGTTCCGCAGGGACTGGATTTTTCTCAAACACTGTTGGCAAGTGACTCCTCCGATTTTGGTGAACGTAAGTTCAGCAAACTCTCCTTAATGTCATTGTATGTTTTGTCTGGATGATGGCTGATATATAAAAACATTGTTCATATCTGCAGTGGAGCAAATCATGTCAAGCCATAAAACATAAAAGCTGTTTTGAGATCATAATAAGCGTAACATATTTCGAACGCCTCGGGAGCGTTTATCATTGAGGCGAAATCAAACACGTAAAGTGAGCATAGGCTTCATTAGCATTCCGAAGGAGAAGATAAGCATCCATTCTTCTGAACGTCAAAAAGTTTTTTTTGTGGTAGCAGATCGCTAAACGTTCAGGCAGCAACGATGCACACTCAGAGAAACTAAGAATGCTGTCTATCAATTCAAGAGGCAGGTATAATGGTGAATTGACTTGAGACGTATCTGTGATTCCTTTTTTGGGGATCAACCGCCTGTTCACTCGATACAGTGCCATGCGAGAGGGTCACGCTATACATGCATAAAAAAACGGTGTCAGGTAATGTGAGCCAAGCAGCTTTGAAGGACTGACGGCTTATGAGTCGTGGCCCATACCGTGCAATTAATTTACAGTTGAGATTGGATTAGTTTCAATGTGTACGAAAGAGAGAGGGAGAAGCGCCAGAAGAATACCACACATACGTTAGAAAGAGATAGATAGAGTGCGCCAACAAGTAATCACTACGTTTCCTAACATGAGACTATTATTAGAGAAGATAAGCCTACGGGCATGCAGTCAGTCTATGTTTTTAGCTTAGCAAGCGCGTCATTACAAAAATCCACAGAGACGGTTGACAAAGCTACTGTTTTATATGGCGATTTCGCGTGTAATCTGTGATTAGTTTCGTTGGATTGTTGTCTGGTGTGTTTCAAGTAAGTATCTGTCTGAAATATAATTAAGAAGCAGTGAAGAAAATATTTAAATATGATGTACTGTGCAGTGATGGGTTGTTCAAACAACAACAACAACAAGAAAAGCTAAGACTTTCTAAAGAAGAAACAAGTTTGTGAATGGGTTTTGAAGTGTTATCAGCAACACAAATTTCATGTACAAACCACAAGGATGTGTTCAAATCATTTTGTGGAAAGTGTGTGTTTAAAAGAAAAAACTTTGGGATTACCTCAAAATAAATGAGAGCTTAAAAATGAACACCTTCTCTTCATCTGATGAAATGCCAACCTTTTTTTAGATATAAAATGTCTTTTACAATCCGGATGTTGTTTAGAGATATAAAAAAAATTAGAATTGGGAAAAGAAAAATTATAAAAATTGTAAAACTAAACTCAATAAAAGCGTTTACCAATATGAAACAGTTGTATTAACACTTCCCTTAAAAAATATTAAGAAACCGTTTACATTCTTTTTTATACAAATACATAAATATGTCATATATGTATGCTGTATTCTGTTCTCTATTCTACTTACAACAAAAGTAATATATGTATGTCACTGATGCACATTATTTGAAACCATTGGAATCTCGGAAACTCTAAAATATACGAAGTTGCTTAATAGGGGGCAAAGTTGCATATTCAGGTGAGTAATCAGCAAAATTCCGATTAGAAGGTTTGGAAATTAATACTTCCTGAAAGAGACGGATGCAACAGAATTTTCCCAAGGCCTTTTTAATTGTACCTGACCTTATTTGTAGTGAAATCTCAAAAAAAAAATTGCACAACAACCTTATCTCCTCTACAAGATGGCTTAATTAGAAATGCAATATGACGTTTCGTCTCTTATCTTGCCAACATTAACCTTTAATTTTTTCTTATGGACTCCATGTTGGATTTTTGCACAAATGAATAGAGTTTTGGTTTAAAAAATGTATAATACGTCATTAATCGACATTACCATCTGGTCCCTCTGAAACGTAAAAAAATAGAATTTGAGCGATTTTTTTACCCTTAACTCCACCGCAACTAGACCAGTTTTCGTCATAGTAGCTACCTTGTATGAAAATTGTATCAAAATCCGAGCGGTACTTCTCAGGGACTGGCCAAGGATTAGCGGACAGACAGACCGGCGGAAATGAATTACTTGGTTATTCGTGATATACATGTCATAATATCCAAAAAAATACAATATCTCATTTTTGGAGAGGAATACATTCTGAGGCCAAAACCTACAGAATCGAATTTTTCGGACGGAATCCATGTTATAGACCTGACGCCAGACGACTTCTCCTTATATACTAAATAACATAGAAAGTGCAACACCAACTAGCAGTGCTACAATTTTGAGCATACTTGACAAGTTTTAGGTCTACTGATAAATAGAAAGTGAGTAAAATTTTAAATCTAAATTTCGCATAATAGCTGAGATATCCCACTTTAATGTTAATAATGTGTTGAAGCTCCTCTGTTGCTACACATTCGTTATGTCATCGCGGCATTGATTTGACTAGGTGATTGATGTTTTCTTGGTGTATTGTATCCCAGAACAACAACTATATTTGGTTTCTTTGAGCCTCTAATGTTTGTGGAAGGTGCGGTGACTTTTTCAACTTTCGATGGAGAAAAGGTCTGGAGATCGAGAAGGCCGTTGAAGCAGATTTATTCCGAACGCTTTTAAAAAGTCTAAACTAACACGTGCGACATGAGGTAGTGCATTATCCTGCTGAAAAAGAGGATCTTGGAATTTTTCCGAAAGGGAAGCAGACGTGGTTGTAAAACTTCGTGGTTATAGTGCTGGGCAGCCATGATACCTCGGACAAACACTAGTCGTGACTTGCTGCCGTAAGCAATGGCACCCCATACCATAACACAGTTCGATTAATATGCGTTCGATTGAATATTGGACGTTACTTCACCATCCCTTCTCTTACTCCTGCACAACCATCATTTGTGCCCAAACAGAATCTGGACTCATCGCTAAACCACGACTGACTTCCATTCCATATTCCATTCAAGTCTCTCCTTACTCCATACGGGGGGACGGTATGAAAATAGTTCAAAAGATCTTATTCAGCGATAAACTGTCGTCACTGTTATTGCCCTTCCAGCAGCATCAGATCACTTTTTCACAACTGCCCTCGTTGTGGAAAATCGATCTCTAAGTGTTGGTTGCCCCAAATAACGATCATATCGCTCTATAGTCTGTCTTTGACGTTCAGTACCTCTAATTCGTCGATTTCGGCCTTCTTGGAACCACGCTCGATAACATCTCATTACAATAGCTTCGTTCCGATTCACCCGACCAGCGAGCAATGAAAGAACAATCAAACAAATGGACCCAACACAGAAAAATCACTGAATATTAAGTAAACAAGTTCATATTGATCCGATCCTGATATGACAAAAAAACCTTAAAAAGTACGGCTCGGGGTACCTTCAACATTTTATCAGCGTATACTTCCATGACAGCGAATATGTTCACAAGTTTTTATCAAAATTCAATAAATAATTCTGGGTGTTGCATTTTATTAAATTATCGAATACACCGACTCAAATACATCCTGGACACCGGTTCAACCCGGATATTCATAAACTGATTTGTGATATAAACTAAAACAGTCATTACGGCCATTATAAAATATGTTGGAAACAGAAAAGATCAAATCTATAGCCTATAACACAGTTTTTACGGCTATCGCACATCTTTATATATGTTGGTTGATGTCCACCCCATGTCTCGGAACCAATTACTCCACAGAACAATCGGCCTATTTGTTCAGGAATTTTCTATTTGGGAGATAAGATGTTCTGTCGGTGTACCGTGTAGCAATCGGTGGGAGTCTTCAATGGCTGAGGACAGGCGCGGACTTGAATTGTTTAGTGGAAATTGCGTGTTACACGCTTTTTATGCCGGAGCAGCCGCGTATGCAGAAGCCTAATTACCGGAGAACCGCGGCTGCCATAAGGAGCTTAAAGACGATTTGTTAATTCGATTTTTGAATTTCTCAAGGTTAGTAGGACTGGGAAAAGCCCCCTCAGGCAGATTGTACCACAATCTCCACAGCCTAGGGACAATGCGGTACCAGTTTTGGATCTACGATGTTCGGCATGATTAGGATGGGAGGCTGAAATTAAGTGGATCTCTCTGGCAGGCTAATCGCGCGGTGACCTCGTGAAGGAGATCTCTGAGGAGCAAGACTTGTTGTCATAGCAGTAGCAGCAAGGTCGAGCATGGATACAAGTCGGGAAGCAGCACCCCAAGCATGTGAGCAGTCCTGGGTCTGGGTCTTGTATAGACTCTGGAGGTTATGTTCTTAGCCCTAAACAAATAGCCTAGCTTCTTACTAGCACCTGCGACAATTGACGAGTTGGGTACGTGCCAGATCAAGTCCTCGGTGATCTGGACACCGATCAGCCGAAATAAATGGCTTTTTGGTAGAAGTATGCCATCCATCTGAACCGGATGCGCGCTAGGGCGCTTCCTGTTAATCAAGAAAACAATACCGCGTTTTAGAAGCTCTCTCTCTCTCTCTCGTCAACGAGGTAGTCGCTGCTAGTCCCCTTCTCTCCAGCTCACCGGAAGACATCGGCCTGGCATGCTGAATTTCTGCATGTAGAGTGCTGTCAGCAGCAAAGCTGCGGATTAGGTTGATCGTACAGAAAAGGAGGTCGTTGATACGCGAGAGGAACAAGATCGGAGCCAAGACTGATCTCTGGGGAACACCCGCGTTGATATTGTGGAATGAAGAGGAGAACCAGTCACGAGGTATATCTTTCAACGTGTTTCATTTTACAACTCCGTCAGCGTCCAACGCCAAAACGTGCGCTAAGTTCACATTCAGAATAGATAGTAGATCGATCTTTATCTGAAGTCTTTAAAAGCTTCATCAGAAAAGAAACCATGGAAGTGCTGGTGTCCAAGCAAACAAGTTAGAGTTCAGAATCGATACCATCAGGACCGATTCTTAGGTTTTGGAGTTGCCAAAATCAGAATCAAAAGGAAACGGGGTAGAAGGAATTGTTTCAGAGACTGAAATCAAAACCGTGGAATCATATCTCTAAAATGACGATTTGGACCAGCTCTTTCTTGGATTGCCTCGGACCCCTCAGAATTGCCTTAGCATGTCAGTTCTATTTGGATTGCCTCAGATATATTCCCGCTGGGACAGAAAATCACATTGGAAAGCGTAACATATCCCGAAAACGATGAGTTAGAGTGGGAGAAAAATAATAAAAAAGCTATTGATGAATTGGATGCCGCAAGTAGACCATTAACAAAAATATTGAGGAGCATGAGAAGATTGACATGTCGAAATACAACTATGAAGTTCAATACCTGAAGCTACGATTATTGAAATTAAACACCTCTAATAGGCAAAAAGCACATACCGTATATATGTAGAAGCTCAGAGAAATAACATAATCACAGACTCAAAATCTAAACAAGAATTGTCACCTTTGATTAAAAATCAAGTTGAACACTGTGTTAAACTTGAGCTGCAAGGAAACATTTCAAAAAATAAAAATGCTCCATTAATAAGACATATTTCCTGCGACATACTCCCAGACAGTCAGTCAAAGATTGCATCTTAAAGAACGCGTGGAAAAGGGTCGGCAGGCATCTACAGCTAGATAATACACGGTCTGTCAGAAAGAACGCATGTTTTTCGAATGTCAGTACTGAATCTTAACCTCGCTCTTTAGTCAACTTAAATTCAAAGTTTCACAACAATACGTGCATTGTTTTCACTACAGTGAATTTTTAAGTGTCACCAAGTCATTAGAAAAATGGAACTCAACCGAGAACATTTTCGCGCCATAATTTATTACAACTTTCAGAGACAATTATCGCAACAAGAATGCCTTGCTGAGTTACTGTCTGTTTTCGGCAACGAAGCGCCACATCAGTCGTCAATTTCCCGTTGGTATGGAGAATTCAAACGTGAACGGGTGTGTCTTAGCGACGATCCTAGGGTCTGTGCACCAAAAACGGCAGTCACTCAGGAAAACGTCGATGCTGTGCGCAAACTCATCATTGAAGATAGACATGTGACATATCGCGAGATTGAGGCGTTCTTGAAGATCTCAAAGACCTCAATTAAAAAAAATTTACATCAAGAATTAGGAGTAAGAAAATTAGTTTCTCGTTGGATACCCCACCTGTTGACTGAAGAGCAGCAAGCAGCCGGGGTTAATTGGTGTCAAAAAACGCTTGGCCGTTTCAATTCCGGAAACTCAAAAAATGTGTACAGCATTATTAGTGGTGATGAATCGTGGATTTACTGTTATAAACCAGAAAATAAACGACAGTCGGCTGTTTGGTTGTTCCAAGGTGAAGAAAAGCCAACAAAAGCCATCCGTTCTCGAAGTGTTTCGAAAAAGATGTTCGCAACATTTGTGTCAAAAGCGGTTCATATTGCAACAATCCCTATTAATGAGCAAAGAACTGTTACTGCGGATTGGTATACCACCATTTGTTTGCCAAAAGTCATCACCGAGCTTCGAAGGATCAACCCCGAAAGAAGAATGATCCTCCACTAAGACAATGCAAGCTCGCACACAGCCCAAAAAACAAGACCATTTAACGGAAAAAAAACGTGGAATTATTGGACCATCCTCCATATAGTCCCGATCTAAGTCCTATCGATTTCTTTACTTCCCCGAAAATTAAAAACAGACTGCGTGGTCAAAGGTTCCAGTCACCAGAAGAAGCAGTTTACGCATTCAAAAATGCCGTTTTGGATCTGCCAGCAAACGAGTGGAATAAGTGCTTCGAAAATTGGTTCGAGCGCACGCAGATGTGTATTAATCTTCGTGGAGAATACTTCGAAAAACAATAAAGTCATTTAAAACTACCTACCGTGCTGTTTTATTTCCATATGCAAAACTTACATCGAGAGGGCTGGTCCCGTGTCTGTGGGGACGGGCGTGTTGGATAGTGGGAGAATGCCGTTTCAGTTGGCAAGATGGTTTGGAACGTTGAGCATCGTGTGTTCACTGTACGTCGGTACTTTCAAAATGGCGAGCCTATCGTTCAAACGCAACGTGAGTTTCGCGTTCACTTTCGTGTTCGACGTCGTGGGACAGTACCATACCGTAACACTATTTTGAGAGGGTGGAAGCTTTCAACACAACAGGTAATGTGATGAAGGAAAAACCGCCAGGGCGAAACCGTACTGTTAGAACCCCCGAAAACGTAGACGGAGTGAGTTGACAGGCTGCAAAGCCCGAATCGTTCCGTCCATTTCCCGGCCAGTTCCCTAGGGATCCACGCGTCCTCTGTACGTCGCATCTTGAAGAAGAATTTAGTGTGCCATCCTTACAAACTCCTAGTTTGCAAGCCATTGTTGCCATGGGATTATGTACAACGTGTTAATTTTGCACAGCCCATGATTGAACAGTTGGATAACAATGACACGATGTTGTTTATGAGTGATGAAGGACATTTCCAGTTACATGGGTACGTCAATAAACAAAATTGTCGATATTGGTCTCCAGTGAACCCCCAACAATTGCACCCCCTGCATACCCCGAAAGTTACAGTTTGTTGTGCAGTAGGCCCAACGATGATTATTGGCCCTTATTTTTTTGAGTATGATGGAGAAACAACTACTGTGAATTCGAATCGTTACATCCACATGCTGAACAACTTTCTTTCCGGAACTTCGACGTCGACGTGTCCGTCTCAGAACAGTGTGGTTCCAACAAGAAGGGGCAACATCTCACACAGCTCGCACTTCGATGGAACTTCTTCGGCAAAAATTCCCAGGACATCTCATTTCACGTCATGGCGATATTCCACGGCCCCCTCGCTCCCCGGACCTGTCAACGTATGATCTTTTAAGGGGCAAACTGAAATCAAAAGGTTTCCAAAGCAAGCTTCCGACCCTCATCGATTTGAAGGAGGAAATAAGGAGAGAAGTAACCCGAATTCTTGTACGGTTGCTGGCCGATGCAATGGGCTTATTTCGGGAGAGGCTTGATTCCTGCATTTCGGCTCAAGGGCGCCATATGGCCGACATAGTTTTTAGAACGTAAATTTTGTTTTACTCAAAAAAAAAATGGCATGTACATATTTCTGAGTATTTTGATATAATAAGAAATTTTCCCATACTTATGTTGACTGTACTATTCATTTAAAAAACATGCGTTCTTTCTGACTGACCCTGTATAAGGAACTTATATCCAGAAATAATAAGCGGAGAATAGGAAATACAGGCAAAAGTGAAAGTGACCTGAAAGAAAGGTATTTGGCCTCATAAGCGGTAAGAAATCAAAACAAAAAAGATACCATAGATATCCCTATATTCTGCCTATTTGCCCTAGACTCGAACAAAAATATAATATTTGTATAGGTCGTTTGCTTAATTGATTCTTAATCAATTGTTAGCATAAGAACCTTCACTTTGGAAAAATACAAAAACATGACGTATATGTAAAAACTCTTGGCATGAACTTAGCCTTGTTTCAGATTTCTCTGGTGTGAAACCGGCAATCCGACCCTGATTTCATTTGGCCAGGTGGCATTCCGGAGGCTGTCTTGACGGCCCAGGC
Source organism: Acanthoscelides obtectus (assembly GCA_963669975.1). Lineage (NCBI taxonomy): Eukaryota > Metazoa > Arthropoda > Insecta > Coleoptera > Chrysomelidae > Acanthoscelides > Acanthoscelides obtectus. The sequence continues at coordinate 88,083,788 of CAVLJG010000003.1, read as the reverse complement.
GGCGGCGAAGACAGTTGACAGTCGAGGCGTTCCTGGCTCAAACAAAAAAGCCCGCGATTACATAACAATGGCCGATCTACGCCTACTAACAGGGGATAGTGATGTTCCTGACGCGACGATACCATCTAGCCAGCGTGGCATCTCGATTTCGGCCTCTGCTGAACGTCGTTTCTGACTGCTCGATGCCGAAGTAACACCTGACGGTGTCATGGACTACCAGTGGCGGAGTTTCTCCTTTTCCTCATCAATAGCCTTCAATTATTTTCATTTCCATTTTCTGCAGTATACCATTTTCCAACTGGGGTTACAATAAACAACATGACATTACTGTTGTAACTGGAGAAGAGATGAGCCTAATGCGTTAAAAAGTACTTGGTAGTATTTGAGGAAAAGACTGGAGACATGCAATCTGGTTGAAAGTAGGCATTTTGAACGGTTTTCGAGAATTAAAAAGCATGAAGAGCTTTTATTATTTTCGAAAATTTAGTTCGATCTGTAACAATCAAATGAAGCGGTTTTCCAACAAGTATAACATTAGAACAGTTAAAAGAACTAAATCAAAGTCTTATCTCATGTTTTAGCCAGGTTAAGAACAATGAAAAACTGAGGAGATGTATTAAATTGATGTGACTGTAGATCGAAATAAGACCAGGAATAATTTGCGCTCCTAATACACAAATTCGTATGTTTTACAATCACAGCACGTCTCGCCTTCGTCAATTATACACGTTCTGCTCAAAGTTGCGACTTCTATACAGGTTGTTTCAGTTTATTCTTGCATAACTTTAAGATTCGATAGAACTTTTAAAATTAATGCATAAAGTCTTTAAGTGTTTAAATTTACTTTCTAAAATACTTTTTTTTTAAATATTTCGAACAATATTTGATGTATAACAGTGAAAATTGGTATACGAGGGTTTTTTGGTACGCCAAAAGGAACCATGGGCATAGTTTTACTGTAGCCGCTAGAGGGCGCTCTCTATTGTACCTGTAGTGTATTAAAATGACCGAAAATTTTTCTTATTGCAATTTTTTGCTTTTTAAATAAAAAAAACTGTTTCTTCGCAGTTTTCAACATAAAAAAGCTCTCTTGTGAATTTTCGTTATAGTTAGCTGTTTTTGAGATATTTCGATTTTTAAGGTTCGATGCATTTTTAATTATTTATGATAAAATAACGTTAAAAAGACAGTATCTCGAAAATTTTTAGAAGTAGGCAGTGACTGCAAATATTTTTGAAATTGGAAGCAGAATAAACTTAAAAGGTCAATTAGTTGACAGTTAGTTTTGTTGTCTGTTGAAACCTGAAACGTTTCTTTGCAATTGTGAATGCACGAAATTTAGTTTCTTTTACCTGTTTTTTTTTAAGTTTTATAAAAGTGCCATTTTTATTCTCCAATCAAGAGTTAGCGGATATTAATTTTGTGTATGGCTTTGTAAATGGAAACGCAGCAGAGGCAGCCAGAGAATACGCACGAAGATTTCCAAACAGACGACATCCAACTCGCTCAGTATTTGTAAGAGTGCATCGCCAAATAATTGAAGATAGTTTTGGAAATCTCCAAAGGGATCAAAACATAAATGTTCGTCAGCGCAGATTTACCCGTATGACTCTGCGTGAGTTTGATAGAGATCCGACCACAAGTGTTAGGAGAGTTTCTGGTGCCTTGGGAATTTCAGCAAGCCATGTTCACCGTGTTCTTAGAAATGACCATAGACGTCCTTACCATTTGCAACCTGTGCAACGACTACAGCCAGGGGACGGAGAACGAAGAATCACATTTTGTCAGTGGATTCTTGATAGAACTGATAATAATAGGGAATTTTTAAGTAACGTTTTATGGACCGATGAGTCATGCTTCACTAGACGTGGAGTGGTAAATTTTCAGTATGAATTTAGTGTGAACGTGTGGATTGGTATCTACCGTAATAGACTATTTGGACCCTACCTTTTGCCTGCAAGGTTAAATGCTGCGACCTTCTTGGACTTTTTAAAGGCTGGACATGCAAATATGTGGGATGATGTTATGTTAGATTTAAGAAGATTGGCCTGGTTCGAGCTTGATGGTTGTCCAGCTCAGTATTCGAGAATAGTTAGAAACTGGCTGGACCAAAATTATCCAGTAAGATGGATCGGCCGTGGAGGACCGTCGCCTGGCCTCCACGATCCTCTGACCTAAATCCATTAGATGTCTTTGTGTGGGGATTTCTAAAAGAAAAAGTTTACCAGACTCCCGTAACCACAAGAGAAAAGCTAATAGACAGAATCAGGAATGCATGTGATGAAATAAGGCCTTATTTGAATAATGCTATACCACGTTCGGTCATTCCTAGATGTGAATTGTATATTGAACAATTGGGTTTACATTTCGAGCAACTACTTTAGATTTTGTACGTTTGTCCTAACAATCCAATAGCATTTTAGTTGTAAATAATTAATTTAATTTGTTAAAAATAATATTGGAAAATTAAACAAATTAATATTCTGTTTTTTGTGTTTATTTGGAGTTAGGAATTATTGCTGTGTTTAAAAACACAATCTAAACGATCATCTTGATTACTTGAAATGCCCAAATCGAAAATGTAAAAAAAAATATTATTTTCCCATAAATAATTAAAAATGCATCGAACCTTAAAAATCGAAATATCTCAAAAACGACTAACTATAACGAAAACTCACAGGAGAGTTTTTTTATGTTGAAAAGTGCGAAGAATCAGTTTTTTTATTCAAAAAGCAAAAAATTGCACTAAGAAAAAATTTTCGGTCATTTTAATACACTACAGGTACAGGAGAGAGCGCCCTCTAGCGGCTACAGTAAAACTATGTCCATGGTTCGTTTTGTCGTACCAAAAAACCCTCGTATACTAATTTTCACTGCTATACATCAAATATTGTTCGAAATATTTAAAAAAAACTATTTTAGAAAGTAAATTTAAACACCCTGTATTTCGGAAGCCACGCATTTTTCGACCCATGTTTATATAGACTTTATGCATTAATTTTAAAAGTTCTATCAAATTTTAAAGTTATGCAACAATAAACTGAATCACCCTGTATGCACAGCGTATAGGTGATGCAGCAATAAACAAATACACCAATGCTGTAAGATAAGGAAGAGATCATGTTCCTACGTAAAAACGTAAGATGTTTTGTGGCACAATATACCATGGTCAGTATCCAAATCCTGCGTAGCGCGATTTGTTGGGTAACCTAACTTATTTACAAATTGTATTTGAAAAACCTAAATTGGCATATTCCTATAGCAAAGACATAGTTATTGATTTTTACTATTCGTTTATATATCCTATTATATTTATATATATATACTATTCGTATATATCCTATAAAAGCCATGTGGGTGGAAACAGTAGGAGACCTAGGCAGCAAAAAATTAAAAAAAACTCGTACCTATTTTAAATTGAGCAGCGAAAACTTCAAGCACTTATTACAAACAAAACATGTGACAGGGCAATAATTGGAAAGCCGTACAAAATAAATCTTCAGCATTTTTACGTTTTTGCTGCTGTTTAACCGTATATTAACTTTGTCATTTCAAACGTAGATATATTTGAAAAAGAGTCCCAACTTTCAGGACACCCTATAATTTCTGATGCAACGATGTTCTTTCGTGTATATCATGGTTTGAATGTTGTTTTAAAATTTACCCACAATCCAAGCAATCCCTCCTATAATATACGAACCAATTATTTTTTCCCTATTACTCTTCCCTAACCGATCGTCAAAAATCTTGACTTAGATGCTATATGTGCTGGATATTCAAAGTCCATTTGTCCGGACTTCCATGCAAAGTACAGAGTCAATTTACTAACTTGATGCCGTTTTTTCTATCACATCGACACGTTTTGAAAAATCTAGCCGTTCAAATTTAAGTCCTTTTTTGCGTTAAATTTGCAGCAATACATTCCAAAAATGTTCTTGAAGGTAATCAGTAATTGCATTCGAGAACCGAAATTGGCACATTCCTATAGCAAAAACGTAGTTACCGATTTTATATAGTTTTACTATGAGCGTCTTCAAGACCCTATTAATAGATACTTCGCACGTGAATTCATAACGTTGACCGCACTGTTTCCATTCGCAGCTGCATCGGTTTGTTTATATCATGCCAAAGCCGTCTGGTGGGATACAGTAGATCTAGACAGCCCCAAATGTTTTAAGTTTAGGAAGAAGTAAACAAGGACGTGTCTTCAAGCAGTATCCACGAACAAAATATGTAACAGGGCCTTACTTGAAATTCCTTCGAAACGAATAGAGGGTACCTACTTTTCCTGATTTTTTTTTTAATATAAATTGACAAGTTCAAACATAGTTGCTTCAGAAAAGGCAAGTTCCAAATTTCAGGAGACATTAGTATAATTTAAGCATAAGTATTGTTTTGCTCCCTCCTATCTATGTGGTATGAGAAACAATACATTCTGAGCAGATGTTTATTCATCGCGCGGCACCGCTGCCTGTTCATCTTCTGATAAGGCCGTATCTTCGATTCCGCAGCGCCCCTACACAATATGAAACACCACCGACCTCAAAACGTTCATTCTCTTCCGACTAAAAAGCACCAGGATTAAAACTGACACTAATCTCGTACCCAAAAAAGCCCATGAATACATAGGGGCTTACAAAAATAAATATCGAACAATGGAAGACTACTTGCACGTTGCCGACCCAACAATGAAATGAGACACGCTCAATAGACATCGCTAATCCGGCCTGAAAACATCTAACACTTCGCCAGAAAACAAAATCCAATGCCCTACAGGGCGTTCTGTCGAGCGCGAAACACATAATTCGCATGGACAGCGATGGGATTTCTTGTTAGAGATGCGCCAAATGGTTCCTTTCCGTGATTCCACCGTAACGCAGCTTGATGTTTTCAACTTTCGCAGTGGTCGATTCTGGTAATAGCTGGGCACTTTGTGATGTCTTATTTCGATATCATGGTTTCATTTACCTGCTAAAAGCTGATTCCTTTGTTTTGTTCAGCATTCCTATTGTGCTTCCGATTCCAGCAAATAGGAAGATACGATATTTCTGTTCTACTCTTGTAACTCGCAGCCTTTGCTATAGATGTGTCAAATGGTTCTTTTTTCTGATTCGATTTTATAGTTTCGATTTTCTTCTAGAAACCGACATCTTCGTTTTGTTTATAATTCTGATCGTTATTCCGATTCTCGCAAGTGGGAAGATACGATATTTCTGTTATACTGTAATTCGCATGGACATCGATGGGATTCTTTGCTCGAGACGTGCCAAACGGTTTCTTTTTCTAATTCGATTACATGATCTGGATTTCCATCTAATTGTTCGTTTTGTTCAGCATTCCTATTGTGATTCCGATTTCAGCAAGTGGGAAGGTACGATATTTCTGTTCTACCTGCGTAATTCGAATGGCCAGCGATGGAGGACTTTGCTATAGATGTGTCAAATGGTTCTTTTTTCTGGTTCGATTTTATGGTTTCGATTTTCTTCTAGGAACCGACATATTCGTTTGGTTCACAATTCTGATTGTGATTCCGATTCTGGCAAGTAGGAAAATCCAATTTTTCTCTTCTAAATTCATAATTCGCGTGGAATAGGTCCTTGCTGTAGATGTGTCAAATGGTTCTTTCTTCTGATGGTTTCGATTTTCTTCTAGGAACCGACATCTTCATATTGCTTATAATTTTGATTGTGATTCCGATTTTCGTAAATGGTAAGATATGATATTTCTGTTCTACTTTCGTAGTTCGCATGGACAGCAATGGGTGTCTTTGTTTTCTGTAGTTCCACTTCATGGTTTCGATTACCTTCTAGGAACCGATTCCTTAGGTTTTTTCACCATTCCTATTGTGATTCTGATTCTGGTCGGATAATACAATATTTCTGTTCTACATTCATAAAATTCGCGTGAACAGAGATGGAGGTCTTTGCTAGAGATGTGTCTTGTGTTCTTTTCCTGATTCGATTTTCTTCTAGAAACCGACATCTTCTTTGTGTAGCACAATTCTGATTGTGTTTCCGGTTATCGCAAGTGGGAAGATACGATATTTCTGCTCTACTTCCTTAATTCGCATCGACAGCGATGGAAGTCTTTGCTAGAGATATGCCAAATGGATTCTTTTTGTGACTCAATTTCACGGCTTCGAATTTCTGGGAATCGTTCCTTTTTCTGATTCGATTTCGTTGTTTCGATTTCATTCTAGGAACCGCTGCCTGCGACTTGTTCCCCAATTTCCCCCGCTAATTGGAAAATACGAATCTCTACTTTTGTTTCCATTTTGAAGAGCTCAACGTAGAACGTCTATAGTTATAGAGATTTTCGATTAATCGTTAATTATTGTTCACGGTTATAAAAGCATTGTTGGATAAGAAAAAACAATGCAGTGACCGTTCTTTGACGATTTTCTAACATGTTATTTACAGATGTCTACAGCAGTATCGTTGCTTTGTAACGACCCGTTCTGTACCTACCCAGCTCTAGATGGGATATCTGCCCTTCGTCGATGGGGTTTAGATCGGGCGGATGAGCAGACCGATGAACAGATGATAGCCGTGCGTGATGTTTGCATGAATGTAGGTTCAATGTGCCGGCACTAATTTCAGACAACTTGCATTAGCGTCAGCATTGGGCTGGTTTGAACGTACCCATCGTTGCATAATTTTGATGAAATTATCTTTGAATTCTGATATCTGCATTGGAAACGTTATTTTTTATATACTTGGGCAATAACGAAGGTAAAAAGAAAATGCCAGAGAAGCCGGAGTGCCATGATAAAATTAAGGAGAGCTGGATGACACAAAGTCTTTTTCTAATTAAACTTGCTGCTTACGTCCGTCCGACCAAAGAGAACCAACTATGGGCAGCTGTTTCGTGTTTTTGGCAGCTCATCAGCGTGGTCTAGGCTTGATCTTTGAGACAACGAATCAAAGCATAGCAACTAACATCTATCCAAGGTGTGAGATCTATCGATATATGCTAACTCAAATCGCCATCTATTACCAGAATCGATCACTGCGAGAGTATATAGCATCTGTCGGTTGGAACTATAAAGATCTTAGTTCAGATACCATGCCTAGACAATGCTGATGAGTAGCAGAGAAGCACAAAGCTACTGTCCATGGTCGGACTGACGAACGCAGCATGCCTTGTTGTTCAATGACGAGTAGGCCACATCTACTATACCGCCCAGATCATCAGCTTCTAGTGGACACAGTGGTGAGTGGGCTATCAAACGCGAACTGCGATCTTCAGAGTTCCAACTGATAGCTGCTATGCACTTTCGCAGTGGTCGATTCTGGTAATAGATGGCGCTTTTCGATGCCTTATTTCGATGAAGTTTGAATTGTCCAACATAAGCAGATCAGGGAATAGCTCAATCTAGTGGCGTCGTGTCAATCTATTGTAGCAGATTTGACCCATGTTTCTAGTAGGCCACAAATCTTTCTCCTCGATTGGTGGAATCTGCGTCCGGATACTAATGAAAAATAGGTATTTGTTGATGAATGTGATATATGTGTGATATATGAAGTATTTCCTGATTCAATATAAGAGTTAGGAGCTCATCTTACACAAATAGTAAAATTTATCTCTAGTTTGAGTGACATATTACAAGAAATCGACCAAATTCATTAGATCTATTACTTTTGAATCATCAGCAACTTAGAACGATCTGACAGCGACAATAATTTCCCAAAGGTTACCGACACACCTACCAGTTTCTGCGGTCCCCCCTCAGCATTTCTTCTCTTGCATTCTTTTGCTGAAGCGATGATATTAGATCTCAGTTATATTTAGACAACTTCCTATCATATGTTATTACCTTCCATTCCATCTATGGGCACTTGTTCCCAGGATAAGCTTTCAGAGGGGTCATGTACATAGACGGGTATAACGGTCGCCTCTAAGATCAAATAGTACGCGTTATGAACGTCACTACAGTGCTGCTGTGCTATTGATTGTAGTGTTTGGTTACCTGGAAGTTGATCAATCACTCAGTATTTTCAGGCAGCAGCGGTGACCGCAGTAGTAGACTCTTCGGTCTCCTGATCAGTCGCCGTGCGCTGTCGAACGCGGAGGTACCACCCGGCGGATCTCGTAGGCGGAGCCAGAATGTGTGCATGTTGCATGCACACGTGTTCCCTCGCCAGAGTCCGTGTGGCGTTCCCCCTTTCCCATGTATCCCCCTATAGCCCCACGGTACCCAATGGGTGCTTAGGCCTTAGGCCTTCGTGGTAGTTGGAGTATAAAAAAAAATTCCTTTATTCTACTGTACTGCATGGATTTCTATCTATAATACTTTTATATTCATGGTAATTAATGTCGTAAGCCATATTTATAAAGATGCTTTCATTATATATCTACCTATATCTCTATCATTGGAGCTCAATAATTGCCGATAATGGTGGGCAAATTAACTGGCTCATACAGGAGTGACGCCTCCCATTTCTGGGGGTTGTTATGAGACTTTCGGAGCCGGGTTGTTGGTTTCAGGAGGTTATGTTCTTTGCTAGTGATGATGATGATTTTCTTGAAATGCTGTTAGCAGTCAGGTGTACACGCGGCTTTACTCTGCTGGGCGTTACCGTCGAAAACCTACTTTTAACGAGCAAAAGGGACCGCGTGGGGAATCCCAGACGTGTTTATTTGTATTTTTTCCTATCATAACCTGCAAGCATCGCAAGCGAATGACAGTATTAGAAATTAGAATTATTTACGCTTGTTGAACGGTTCAAATTCTGGAATGCCTGCGTCTAGCGCGGCTACCGAAAGAAGTTTCAGTATATTATATGGTTTCATACATTCTTCAAAAAGAAACCGACTGACAGCTGAGGGAGCCGGTAAAGTTACTTCCATAGCTCATAATTTAAAACTATCGGACCAGGATCAGGTATCAGCGACGTCCACGCGGTCCAGATATGAAGAAGAGGTGTACTTTGCACTGCCAGCCGAAGGAGGGTATTGAAAAAATAGAGGCAGTGAGAATAGTATTGGTGATGAGTCGGAGGCGTCAGAGAATGAAAACAGTGAACTGGACGTGTTTCTGACTCAGATTCATTCTCTTAGCTTCATTTTCTTTAAGTCGATTCAAGTTTTTTTTTGTTCTTTTGTGAAAACGAGAACATGTTTATTATTTATCTCCGAAGATGGAACATAAGTTATTCTATTTTGTTTTTGTTAATATTCAATAAAATCTAGGATTTTATATTGGTTTTAATACTTTTGGTATGTCGTTCTCAGAAAATTCTCATTGCTGAGAATATTCCCGAGAATATTCTCAATTTTTTTGTTCTCGAGAATTTTTCATCACTATTCTTTGCTTCTCGGTTTCCTCTATCAGGGGAAAGGGGAGCGTTTTTAATGTTGATACGACAGCTTTTGGCTGACGGACATCCGGGTCTGTCTGGCCCCACTTGGAAATCGCTGGAGTCTGCAAGTATCTCATGGCAAGATGTGCATGAGGATTGTTACTTTAAGGTTGTCATGTTTCTCGGTTATCTCTGAATCAAAGGTAACTTCGGAGCCTTTGGGCATTGACACGGCAGCGTGATAGGCTGGTTTCTGGACTGCTAATCGTAACAATCGTTAAACTCAGTATATCTATCTATACACCTGGGTATCAACATAGGCCGTTGTCTGCTTAAATACTATGTTGAACACTTAGGGTGCTGTGAGCTTATATCCTAAGAAGACGCCTGTCTGCCCTAACATAATCCTAAGGTAGCTGTGCATGTTATTTATTAATCGGTTGGATACGGGAGGTACTCAAATCATTTTTCTAAAAGTAGCTGTTGGCCCAGACAATCCGGTCATATCGCCCTTATCGCTTATCAAAGGAGGATGACTCATTGTCCGTCCGCCATGAAGTAAGTGGCTTAAATACTATCCTGACATTGTTGCCCATATCGAATTATTTACACACTGCCGTTGTAATAAAATAAAATAGTACATGGTGGTACTTGGTAGGACGAGTTCCTTCTTTTTTTTGACGTTTATCGTTTAATCATCATCTTACATTCATTCGCTCCCTTTCTTTCTTCACCAGTAAATAGCATTCGGTACGAACGAAAAATAGAAAACAGCAATTTCCTGGCAAAAGCGAGAATTCCATCATCATCGTTACACCAACCATACTATCAGCCGTGCGCGATCTTCTTTCACAGAAAATGGGACTGTAGAGACAATGGAGCCCTTTGTGCAGGTAAATACCCTCGCCGCACATCGCACACAAACGTATTGTCACTTCAGAAAAAGACCGTATGACAATATATTATATCAACCATTGAATTCGTCCTAGCACAGTTTTATTTCATATTCTATTCATAGGCCCTGACAATAGGTATGCCGATGTACCGGGGTGAATGTATAGGAACGTACAAGATATATAGAATCAAGTTATTTTATGGAGTTTTACATTTTATTCGTAAGAGGGAGTGGAAAGAGAGAAAGACATACTCGCCATCTATGGGATTCGAACCTTGAACCACCCGAATTCTAGGCGAACGGTGCCAAGTGTACCAACGACGTTAGGTAGAGTGTATGATGTCATTCAATTCTTCTTCCAGCCTTTCTGGTCGATGCGCGGATGAAACCTACGAATTGTTTTGTGTGGTATATCGCGTAGAAAATGTTTTTTATGCATTCACTAATGTTTTGAAAATATAACAATGGTGTCGTACTTAGGTAAAAGACAGTCAAGTGTAAAAACCGAATCAGAAAATTGAGTTTATAATTCTGGATTTTTTCTAAATAAGTAGTATTATTACGCTACAAGTGAATGGATATTGCAAAGTTACATGATTTTATATACAGTCATTTGAATATGATTTTGGATCGTGATTGTTGTCGAGGCCCAAAATAAACAAAATTCCGTCTAATTATACGTACGTTATAGGTACATCGGACTTTTATCATTTAAATTTACCATTATTACCAGGATCAGAAGCTTCTTAATGATAGACTGCATTTGTTTCATACTAAGGACGTTACATTTACAACCCCCTACAACTCCCAAGTTTCAACCCGGAAAAAAAATTTCTGAAAATGATCAGGAAGACCTGAAACATCAAAAACAAATTATAGAGGATTTTCATTTTTTTGTGTTTTTGCTCCCAGCTCCACTACCATTAGACCGATTTTCAAAAACAACAAAAATGTTTTATCCTTGGCTTAGTAGTAACCTTGTCTAAAAATTCCGAGTGGTACTTCTCATGTTATACGCAGTCATAAGATTAGAACACAGGCCGATGGAAATGAGTGACATGTTTTTTTTGTGATGTTGTACATGCCATATCACATCTAAAAAAAATAGTATCTCATTTTCGATAACTTTCGCAATTACAATATTTTCCCGCCGGTATGTGTGGGAAGTAAAAACTGAATAAGTAACATCATGATAGGTTATAAAGGGTAAAAAAGTACTGTATCATACAGAGATTAAAAGCAGTATACTTAGAAAACTACTTTTTTTACTGTGCTAAATTGATTTACTGCTTTCATGCTTATGAAATGTAATTAATATGAAATGACAAAGTGAAATTTATTTGTTAAACAGCGTGATCAATGATACATTTTGTAATTGCAATCACAAAAGAAATCTTTGTCAAATTTTAAAAAAGCAGGAAATGAACTTTCCTGCCTGCTTCCTAAGTACGGCAGTATTAATTGTTCTTGGACAATATCTGACAACATCGCCTCATTCATTTGCCTTGCATCCTCTTATTGGTCGTCAAAGAATACTTGATTGTAGCCCCGTTTACCTTCCCTTCCGGACAATCTTTTTGACGTACCCCGGTAGAAACCTCATCGTCCCAGCAGTTCTATTCACGAAATTCCAACAATGCCTCAGCGAAAATATACACGCGTTGCTAATGCCGAAAAGACCAAAAAGGCATTGTGTGTCCCATTGTGGGCGGCGTTTTGTGCCCTAGAGAAGGAAGTACCGAATGCCTCCGCCGGTTTTCCTGAAATTTCCGATCGACGACAATGCCAGAGGTGTGCGCAGGTACTGTTTGGGTAATTATGTGGGTACAATGCGCCTTTCTTGCAGGCTGAATGGGGGTAACAACACACCGGGGGTGGTACGTTGCCAAAAGCGAGATGAGGTTTGACAGTCACCGGTCGATTGACATGTCGAAGTACGTGCTAGAAGCAAGAGGAAACATCTGATTTTGAATGGTAGAAGAATGGATTAAATAAGGTTCATATTCAGTTAGGCACGGATCCAAAATCACGTCTTAGGGAGGGGGGGGGGGGTCAAGAAGTGTGGGCAAGAGGAAATATCGGATTTTGAATGGCAAAAGAATGGATTAATTAGGGTTCATATTCAGAATCATCATCCAGAATCACGTGTTGGGGAGGGGAGGGGGTTAAGGGGGCAAGTAGTGTGGGTTGCCTGCCTTCAGGGGGTATTGTCAATTCGTTTGCGTTTATCATAAGGTAATTAAGAAGGAAATAATAAGGAACAGAATGCACATTTATTTTAAGATTTTAAACAAAAACAATGTAGTCTCTCCTACTTTCCATTTCCTCATTCTTTTGGCAATGGCACCGTTTCCCTCGACCCTCGCCTGTGTTCTATTGGACACAAAATGAAAGCATAGGTTTTAAGTAAATGTTTACTCCGTTCTGGCAATGCCACCAAGGGCATTTTCCAAAATAAAAAAATAGTATTTTGAATTTTTTTCAAACCCTCCAAGCAATGTGATAATGAGCACGAATCTGTCAAACGTTCTAACAGTGTGTTCCAGTGACTTTTATTTTTTTGTCCGTAGCTCCGCCGCCACGAAATCAATTTTCAAAACGACTACCTAAACGATGTGTTAAAATGTGGTATCACATGACATCTCATACCATTCAAAAACAAACCAACCGTCATCTTGAAACATCCAACTGTAATTCTTACGCAAAATATAGCGTCTATGCATCAGTTCACCCGGAACTTCAGCTTGTCAATTTGATCTATTAAAATAATCAATCGGAACATTTTCTTGTCAACATGTCCGCCTTATTAATTTTTGGAAGACCGTTATCAAATTCATTGCTACTGACCTTCAACACATAAAAAGCTCGAATTTAAGCAGAATCACTTTTTTGCAAACATTTCCGCCATGTCTACTCACAAATTCTATACAGGGTGTTCCTTAATGATATGCGAATAGTTAAGGGTATGCATCCACATGAAAAATTATTGTTAGTTTGTTTTATAAGCTATGGTCCAAAAATGTTTCCTTACAAAAACTCGGGGTGTTGAAGTTTTAGATAAAAAAATGGAAATTGATTAATATTTTCAGAACCGCTTCAGATATTTCACTGATATTCAGTACGCAGTGAAACTTAATAAAGTTGCATATTTTTCAATGCAAAAATAATTTTTAACTTTAACAGTGGCTTGCGTACGGGTATTGACTTCGATATTTTTTAAGAAAAAAATGGTACGCCAATGGTTTTTTGCCAAATAAAAATTATTTTTGAATTCACCGTTCAATTTAAAACAAATTATCTTTCTTGAGCTGTTTTTCTTCATTGTGCGATTTTTGAGTAAAAAAATAAAAACCGTTCTATTGCCTAGCTTGCAAAATTATTATTAATTTCCTCATGGAATTGCACACTCTATCCCTGGAGTGTTTTTTATTCTATCACAAGCTCTACAGTGTTAATGGGACTTGTGTACACTAGTGTCTTAAGATAGCCCCACATAAAGAAATCTAAACTGTTGAGGTCTGGGGACCTTGGTGGCCATTCATATTGTTTCTTATTACTAACGGAACATCATCAAGCAGCAAAGGCAACGGTTGTTCAATAAAATTGAGGTAAGTCTATCCGTCAAGTCGTCCCGGTAAGAAGAATGGGCCAATAAAGTGGTTACCAATAATTCCTGCCCATACGTTAACCTAAAATTCATGTTGGAAATGGAAATGATTATTGTGGAAATTCTGAATGGCATTTCGAGAAAAATTAGCTTCGTCCGTGAACAGAATGATTGATACAAATTTGCGGATTTTGTGTAATTTTTTGAAGATTCCACTGACAAAAGGTCACACGCCTTGGAAAATCAATGGGAAGTCTGTCAAAAGCCTATACTCTTGAGGTATGGTAAATATATAACGAAAAATCTACCAAAATTCTCCAAACAATTTGATGGCAATTATTTAAGTGTCTAGCAATCTTCCTCGTACTCGTTTCAGGATATTCTTCAAGATTGTAAAAACTAAATAATGAAAAAGATGCCACAGCGAACAGATTTGAATAGCAGAGACTTGTCAGATGTCAAAAGCCAGTGACATATTCCAGAGCAACTAGATATTTATTGCTAAATTGCATTCTTCAATTAGGTATTACATTAATTTTCTCGGACAGTAGAACGGTTTTTATTTTTTTACTCCAAAATGGGGCATCGAAGGAAAGCAACTCATCATTTGTCTTAAATTGAACGGGGAATTCAAACATAATTTTTATTTGGCAAAAAACCAGTGGCGGACCATTTTTTTCTTAAAAAATACCGAAGTCAATACCAGTACATACGCCACTGTTACAGGTAAAAATTATTTTTGCATTGAAAAATATGCAACTTTATCAACTTTCAGTACGTACTAAATATCAGTGAAATATCTGAAGCGGTTCTGAAAATATTAGTTGATATCCATTTTTTTCCTAAAACTTCAACACCCCGAGTTTTTGTAGGAAAACATTTTTGGATCATAGACTATAAAGCGAACTAACATTAGTTTTTCATGTAGATTCACACCCTTAAATATTCGCATATCATTAAGGAACATCCGTATAAATGAAAATAATAGACCAAATTATGGATCACGTTTTCGCAAAAATTATAGCACTACAACAGCACTCTTAAGTGTTGTAGATGAAATCATCAGAGCATGTTACAGAAGATTAATTTCGACAATAACCGACATTATTGGACAACTCAAAGGCGTTTGAATGTATAGACCGTGATCTCTTATGTGCTAAGTTAATCATCTGTTGTATTTAATTTCATAGTATCCTCTTCCACTAACATATTTATTGACATTTGGAATGAATATTTTTTGTTCGCTGCACAATATTTATATGTATATGTATTTATATGTATATAATATTCTCCTTAGTTACCGATATTGTTATTGGAGTAGGTTGAGTGGAATAGATATAGCCAGAATGCGCCTATCAGGAATGAGATGTTATGTATATAGTAAGTGACATATAAATCCGAACACCCAGTTTAAATGGTTTTATTTTAATAAAATTTTGTATAAGTACTTAATGAAGCATAATAAGTAAATGATAAAAATTTCAAAATGATTGCACTGCTTTAAAGCCCTTTGACCTTTAATAATGTGTGGATGCACCTTGATGTGCTACGCATTCTCCAACGCGCCTAGGCATGCTTCTGATCAGGTGGTCCATGTCCTCCTGTGGTATCTCATTCCAGGCAACCACCAACTCCTCTCGAAGTGCTTCTAGAGTCTTGGGAGGGCGTTGCAAATTGAGCAATCTCCTACCCATCATATCCCACACGTGCTCAATTGGGGATAAGTCGGGAGATCTTGGTGGCCATGGTAACAATGTGACATCATTATGTTGAAAGAAGTCTATTGAGACTCTTGCAACATGTGGTCGGGCATTATCTTGTTGGAAAGTTGGATCTGCTAGGGTGTCAAGATAGGGTAAAAGATGGGGTTCTAGAACTTCGTGGATATAACGCTGCGCGTTCATGTTACCTCTGATGAAGATTAAAGGTGACCTGGAACCATAAGCTATAGCACCCCAAACCATAACTCCAACAGTGTGATGAACATGTCTTTCAACAAAAAACTGTGGATTCCTCCTTTCACCACGTCGCCTTCTAACCCTGGCACGACCATCGTGCATGCCTAAACAAAATCGAGACTCGTCACTAAAGACAATACTGTTCCATTCCTGATCCCAGAGTGACCGTTGTCTGCACCACTCAAGGCAATTACGTCGGTGTTCTCGAGTTAAAGGGAGGACCCAGTGTGGCCGGTATGAAAACAAGCCAAAACTTCTCATTCGTCGGTAAACACTTCGCATGCCAATGTGTCTTCCGTGTTCTGCAAACCATTCATTTGCAATGGACCTGGTAGTGGAGAAACGGTCCCTTAAGGCCAATAATCTTAGGCGGCGATCTTCACGGCTGTTGTTCTACGGCGGCGTCCAGTGCCCCTTGCTCTTTGCGTACGGCCTTCTCGAAGCCATGCCTGACAACACCTAACCACAGTGTCTACACTTCTTTGCACTCTAACTGCAATTGTCCGAAAAGAAAGTCCAGCTTCCCGAAGTCCCGCTATACGGCCCCTAACAAACTCACTAAGTTGACGAAATCGTACAGGTCTCCGTACTCTAGGCATCGTAACCGATCGTAAAGGATGTCAAGAACCAAAATCGGCCAACGTTGATTCTTTACTGCGGCTGAAATATTCATTTTTAGAGCGTTAGTGAATTAAAAAAAAGCAGTATAAAAACCGGAATGTCCAACTGATGAGGCTGAACATTTTTTCACTTGTTATTTACAGTAAGATAAATACATTCACCAACTTTTATTAAAATAAAACCATTTAAACTGGGTGTTCGGATTTATATGTCACTTAGTATATTATGGCTTTAAGGACTACTTGGTGAAATTCTTCAAATCCTACGTGCAGGATCGCAAGCACTAAGTGTCAATACACAATAGGGTTTCTTCTGCCTTCAATCTCCAGGGTTTCTACAAGACTCAATTTTAGTCCCGATCGTGTTTTTAGTATGTACATCAAATATTCAAAAGAATACAAATCATTCATAGTTGCAGATGTTTGCTGATGATACACAAATTATACATAACTTCGATCCTGACTCTTTGTATGGGGCCATGACACACATCAGTAATGATTTAGAATCTATATATTATTGTTCTGAAGCACATAATTTGAAATTAAATGCAATTAAAGTCTCAGCACTCAAATTGTTCTGAACATGTAAGAATAAAATTAAAACAGCTCTGAACATATGTTTTTGTAATGTATCTAAAGTTTTAGAGCTACGTATTGACGAACAACTTCGTTTAAGAGAGCACGTAAATATTTAACTTAAATTCGAATTCGAACATTGGACAATGATAAATTTATTTTGAATTATGCATTAAACAAATAATTATGCGAGTCCTTAGTTTTTTCCATTCTCAGATGTGCGTTTGTAGTGTATTTTCTTTGTTTGGGCGTAGTTAGTAGAAACCGAATTCTAATGGTTCAAAATCCATGTTGCGATTCATTCATGGACTGAGAAAATATGATCATGTTTCCGAGAAAATTGAGACCTAAAATCGATTTCCTAATTTTTGTACATACATTAATGAATCAATCCACATCTCCATACCTCCATATATAATTAATTTTCAGATCCAATCCCATAATCTAGCTATGCCTTTCCACTCAACAAGTCTTTCAGTCAGTTTTTCATTTCAATGCACTCCCATTGGAAGTTAAAAAATTACTAATACGAAAATTTAGAGTAGCACTTAAAAAATATATACTTGATATCTATACACATGTAAAGCATGAGATACAAATAGATAGTTTAGTATAATGTAAAAATATATTAAATTTGAAATTTACAGCGGCTGATGATCAGGTGTAAGAGCAGCTTTGTGCTAAATCTCGCCTTTTGTAGTTCATAATAATACATTTTTAAATTTATTATTATTAATATTATGGATTCAACATTTTGATATTTGGGTTAAATCGATACTACATTTGTTACCAGCGACCCTTAGAACATTAGAAGCTGGAATTTGAGCGCAATCCTATTTTTTTTTGTAAACATGTCCGCCATGTTGGATCCGCCATTTTGATTTTTTCCAAATGGATATCATATTCATTATCAGCGACCTCCAATATATAGAAATGAAATGCAATTTAGTAAATCTTTTCAGTTTTGGCCAAATAAATGGGTTGCCTATGATGGGTCGTGAGGGTTCACAACTTAGATTGTCGATTAGTCTTACGTCACTGATGCATCTCCCATCAAACGACACAGATTGTGGGAAAGCAATAATAACCCATCACCTGATAGAAAATCGATCCGGGGCCCACCCATTCACCCCAAAAAGCACTTAATCGAACAATTCCTCGACGACATCCTTACTTCCTGCATCTTAATCGAATCGATTACACCGACAAATAGCCGTCTGTCTGTCCGTCCGCCTGTTGACGAGATAGAAGAGAGCGTACTTGAAAAATTATCAGCGGATGCCCATGGCGAATTCCGACCAAACACAATTAATCTTCTGGTGAACAGAACACCCCGAATTAGTGATGGCACATTAAGTCTATAGTCGCGCAAACACTCATCGTCATCTGCCCCATGGGCCTATCGGTGCGCCCGACCTAAACCATATTGAACGTAAGGGTGACGTTAGTCTGCTCGTATGAATGGGGATAAGCGTGCATTTTGGAAAATGCAAATGGTTGAGCCGCTATATGGATCAACATTTTTGTATTGTATATCGATGGAAGAAGAGTTAACAATATAAGCTTCAAATCGATATTCTATAGAAAATCGATCTTATTGGATTTATACCGAATTTGATTGTCAGTCCATATTAGGAGGAATAGAATAAAGATTAATCAATTTTAAGCGATCTACTAATCATAACTGGTCGTGTTTGGTTTCGACTAGGGATTTATCAAGTGAAGTGAAGTGAAGGCTTGAAAATAAAATTACCTAATACGTTAATGTTTAACTTGACTTAAATTTTTATTGTTCTACTTGACTTCAGGTCAAGTATTTTTAAACCACTTGATATTTGATGTCCAATTATGTTTTTGTTCTACTATTTTAATGTAAGTAATCACGTGTGGTGGAAAAGCCACGAGAGTATATCCTAAATCTAGTTTTAATAGCACGAGATTTTTTCACCACACCTGCACTAACCAGTACGGAACTCCGCAACAGATTAAGCAATACATCGGTTAGGACCCTAATGGTTAGCGAATGAAAAGCTAATTCAGATTTCTTAATTTTTTGTATCAGCTGATAGAAAATGTTTTTTCTATTTGAGGCAACAGTTCTATTGTTCTTTTATTTGTTACACGATGAACAATTTGTTTTGTTCAATATTTATTGTTTTCTGTATCACATTGTGTATTTATAATCTACTTGTACTCATAGGTATTACCAAAATATCAAGGCTTCTTGAATTTTCAAGTAATATACGTAAAAGCTACTTAACTTGATTCCTTCATTGCTAATATCTAATACTTGCCATTATCTTGATATGATTTTGAGTCAAGTCATGTATGTAGTTTGTTAATTAAATCAAGAAATGAATCCCAAAGTGTCATCTTAAAATTACAATGATGGCTTTCATTTCATTTCATTTCTTTGTTCATGCACAGAATTTCTTTACAATCGTCGTAACACAGAAGAATCACCAACACGGCGTTGAGGCTGGTCTCGCCGGAAGCGACATATTTGGTGACAATAATCAATGCGATGCTCAAAATCCACTACTTTCCTGAGGGGTGGAAGACTGTTGAGGTCATCATAATTCTCAGGATTATCGTCCCATTAGTCTGCTGTCAGCTCCTTCTAAGCTCGCTGAAAAGGTGATTTATCGTCACCTTGAGAATTTTTCGTCAAATCACCATGTGATTCCTGACGTTCAATTCGGCTTTTGGTCCGAGCGTAGTACCGAGCTACAGACAGTCAGGCTGATAGAACATGTAACCAGAGGATTCACCCTTAGCATGAGTAGTGACATCTTGCTTTTGGGTATCTCAAAAGCCTTCGACAAGGTGTGGCACGCCTGAGGGCATCTATAAACTAATCCAACCTTTTTGGCTTCTAAAACTACTGTAATTCTTCCTTGAAGGGAGGAAGTTTCTGATCAAAATTAACAATGTTGGAAAGTAAGGACCGGTATTCCTCAGGGCTCGGTCCTAAGACCAGGTCGCGCAATAAGCGGAGGGGGGGGGAGTTTTAGCATGTTACAGGATCATTCAGACTGATGTAGTAAGACACTGAATAGGAATGTGTAAACGAAAGTAAAAAATAAGTGAAGTGTCATCTGAAAGACATAAAACAAAATATATTGTAAGGATTCTTAATTATGAAAAAGGTCACCATTGGAACCAAAACGTCGCATAATAGAGGAATTCTAAACATATGTGGTTTGATTCAGCCATAAAATCACGAGGGGTTATGTAACAACCTGTTTGGTGTAAAACACAAAATAACATCAAGTGTTCAGTAGTCACTGACAAATGTTGGTAATCTTTAACATTTTTTCAGCATGCCCATTTTTTGTTTTTGGTAACTAATCCAAACCCATTTATAGCGTCGGTAATCCTCTCTGGGCATAAACAACCCGCCTAACGTCCAATATTTTACAACCCCGCCCAACTATAAATACATTAAAAACAGGTTTCAGCTAGAATAAAAAACGTCCTACACTGCAAGAACAATGTACCGGTTCGTGTACATAACGGGAATACAATGTATTAGATGCAATAAAATTAAAGTACGGGCTGTAAAAATGGTTGTACAAAAAATGACCCTCGGTAGATTGTGCGGCGACTTGCAAGGGCCAAGCTGTCTAGAATGCACGGGGCGCAGTAGCGTACTCAGCAAAGTAAAATTTCAATGGACATTATGGAGATTCACTGTCGTAGTTTTTTTAGACCGAAACGGCCGAGTAGGCAGAAGCCTTTGTAAATCTGATTTTTGAACTGCCTAAGGCTAGTAGAAGTAGAAAAAGCCTCCTGAAGTAGATTGTTCTACAATCTCGATACCATAGAGACAAAGGAGACGACGGACAATAAATACTAAATGTGCTGTGTGCGTGTCGACACCGTTAGGATGGGAGACCGAAGTGAGGCGGGCCATCGAAACCAGATGAGCGCTAAGGCGCTTCTTGTTAGTCAACGTGCAATACTGTGTTTTGGAAGCCGATGCTAGTCTTGTTTTGTCTATTTCACTGACAGAGATTGGCTTGTCAGTGTCATCAGTAATGCTGTTGATCGGATTGATCGTACAAGAAAAGAGGTATTTGATATGTAAGAAGAATAATGTCAGAGTCAAGATCGATCACTAGGAAACACCCGCGTTGACATTGCGGGGTGAAGAGGAGAACCCGTCAATGACGACGGACATCTTGCTGTCAGAGAGGAAGTCAACTAACCATCAGCAAAGCTCCCTGGGAGGCCACAGGATGGGAGATGGCATAAGAGTGCAGCATACCACCGCTGATCGAACGGTTTCGTGATATCAAGAGAAACGACATGAGGCTCACCATCAGACTGGATGAGTTTTGTCCACAGTTGCGTGAACAAAGCTAGAAGGTTCCCCGTGAATTGCTGGTGTCAAAAACTATACTGCCTGTCGCTAATCAAGCCGTGACGTTCAAGGTACTCCAGAAGCTCTTATAAAAGAAAGCAGTGTTATAGGCTTGATGGGCTGATCATGAGCAAATCTCTAGTTTTCTGGACAATTCCGAATATATCAGGGAGAGACGCGAAAGAACTGGTCAAGCTCCACTGCACATCTCTTCAGTACAATAGCATGAATCAAGCCCGGAACAGAAGCTCTGCAGATGTCGAACTTGTAGTATTAGGCCTGAAGGTTAGCTCCTGCATAGTATAGGAAACACTTTGAATCGACAGCACTCGGGTGTTGGTAGGGACGTCGATGGTGGAGTTGGCATCAAAGATCTTGGCAAGCAATTGTTCCATCCTAATATGAGAGCGATTTCTAGGATATCCAAGAAATTCGAGGAGATCTAGGCTAATTTAAGAAGTTAAGACAATGTCTTCATCTGTAGTGCAGATGGTACGGTCCACAATCCCGATTCTTTTCCTTGGATATAGGATCCAGTGGGGCGAAGGTGTATCTGGAAGGTGAATGCGATCATTAAAGCTCCGCACTTGAAGCAGGCTTCCAGGCAAAGATATTTGCTACCTTAATGTTGGCAGCCCTGAACATCCACAAGAGGTGGTCCTGCGCTGGGGCCCCGAGAACAGTGGGGTAGGCACCGGGTAACGAGGTAGTGGATTATATGGCTAGGTTGGAAGCCAAGGCCAATGTTTGGGAGTTCAAACCATCGGCGAACGTGCAGTATCGCATAATTTACAGGACCGATCTGCGCACTTCTGTCCTTGGATGCGCTGGCGTCGCCGGTCCGCAGAACGAATTCGATGCAGAGGAACGGTTTTGCATTTTCTCTCCCTCGGACCTGATTAAACTGGTCGGACTGGATCCACCGCAGGACTCGCTCAATCGGAACAGGTGGGTCGCGCTGGCTACTGGTCAGAGGTAGAGAATCCCACAATCTTTTGGTGGCGGTTCTCACCGGCGACGGCAGACCGAACAGTCGCATATCCCTTCAAAGGGTAAAAAGAGATCTCCTATATGTGCTAGGAGGAAGACAGAATTCCACCTTCTACGCGTTTGCCCTGTCTATTGCAGCCCAAAAGCGAATTTAGATGACGCGCACCAAACCTCGCCTCGTATAGTTTTTGTTTTGGATCCCACAAGAAACCGCGTCACCTGTACAGAGCAAAAGTTGAAGATACTTTGCTTGGTCGATTTTCCTTTGGCCAAACGAACCGACTGATCGCGGCTCATCCTGAGTTCAACTCGGGTAAGGCGCTTCAATGCGAGGGGACACATCTACACGATCGAAGGAAATAGAAGCGAGGCGTATGCGCACGTTGTCTAAACCCGCCTCGAGAGCTAAGATAATCTAAGCCAGTTCTATGGCGAAGTTGCATACTAAAGAATCAGTTTTGACAGCAACGCTTATGTTACTAAGCTTTTTTAATAAGATCCCCTTATCGTTTTTGTAGCATCCGTGTCACCCTATTTCAGATCTTCGTTCTTAGCTACTTGACTACAGAACAGTGATGAATTGTCACTACCCTACGCCACTGTCTCTGGCATCCATGAAGACACTTTTTCTCACAATTTGCCCAGCACTGTATACCGGTAGGGCCACCGCGCTGCATAGGCATGATACATCCCCTGGTAGGAAGTCGGAAATCGCAGGAAAGGGACCCCTAACAGATCAATCATAAGTAATGTGACATGACAGTAAGCACGGTATTTTTGTCTATTGTAATCTGCCCATTGTTGGGCTGTGTAACCGGTGCTTTGGAATCGGCGTTTTTTCGGTTTTCCTCTTGTAGGGTCATTACGGGGTTTTGTGAGTGGAAGCCTGGGCTAATTGAGCATTGTGTTGACTAGGCTGAGGTCTGGGTGGTAACACCAACCACCACACCACCCTGAAGGAAAATTAAAAGTGAATAAAACGTCCTTTGTTTCGATATATTCCAAATTCTTAATCTTGGAACGCTACGCCGTTCATGCAGCTCAAGTTAAACCCTCTGAGAAAAAATTAGTTACGAACATCTACAATAGAGAAATTAAATAGATCAACTCAGCCAAACTGGCCCATGAAATTAGTCCACAGACATTGCTTTTCAGCCCTACTGGTAGTTACCGTCCGTTTGGAAACGTTGCAAAGCTTGTCGTTTTGGTTCGAGACAAGCTGTTCCTAAATTCAAAAAATCAATCATACTTTTAGATGGTGCCATTATTGAAATTGTAGAGGAAAGAAAACGTTTAGGAATACTGTTAAATACACATTTAAGTTTTGAATGTCACGTTATGAATAAATTCAAATTATGCGATTATATATTTATATTATATTATTATGGTATCACAGTTTATTATAACTTACTCGCGAAGAAATGAGACAAAAATAAATTTTTATGTGAGAGAAGATATTTTTAAATACAAATACATTTTATTGCTTTTTTCGTGCAATATTGTATAAAGTTTTGAGATATTAATCTTTAAATTATCTGTATAATGTTTTTGAAAAGAGATCCTCTGTTCGCCATGTTTTTCTAAGAAACGGTGATTATTACAATATTCCACTTAACATCCAAATTCAAAAAGGCTTTCATTTACACAGCACCCAGGTTTGTGGGATAAATATACTAAGTGGCATATAAATCCGAACACCCAGTTTAAATGGTTTTATTTTAATAAAATTTTGTACTGCCGCATCGTGCTATTAAATAAAAGACCTAGAAAACCTCAAAAAAAATCGGCGAAATGTCAATCTTGCAGATTACGTAGTTTCTAGGGTGCAAATATACTAAGTGACATATAAATCCGAACACCCAGTACAAATGGTTTTATTTTAATAAACTTCTGTATAAGTGCTTAATGAAGCATAATAAGTAAATGATAAAAATTTCAAAATGATTGCACTGCTTTAAAGCCCTTTGACCTTTAATAATGTGTGGATGCACCTTGATGTGCTACGCATTCTCCAACGCGCCTAGGCATGCTTCTGATCAGGTGGTCAATGTCCTCCTGTGGTACCTCATTCCAGGCTACCACCAACTCCTCTCGAAGTGGGTTCTAGAACTTCGTGGATATAACGCTGCGCGTTCATGTTACCTCTGATGAAGATTAAAGGTGACCTGGAACCATAAGCTATAGCACCCCAAACCATAACTCCAACAGTGTGATGAACATGTCTTTCAACAAAAAACTGTGGATTCCTCCTTTCACCACGTCGCCTTCTAACCCTGGCACGACCATCGTGCATGCCTAAACAAAATCGAGACTCGTCACTAAAGACAATACTGTTCCATTCCTGATCCCAGAGTGACCGTTGTCTGCACCACTCAAGGCGATTACGTCGGTGTTCTCGAGTTAAAGGGAGGCCCCAGTGTGGCCGGTATGAAAACAAGCCAAAACTTCTCATTCGTCGGTAAACACTTCGCATGCAAATAGGTCGTGTTCTGCAAACCATTCATTTGCAATGGACCTGGTAGTGGAGAAACGGTCCCTTAAGGCAAATAATCTTAGGCGGCGATCTTCACGGTCTGTTGTTCTACAGCGGCGTCCAGTGCCCCTTGCTCTTTGCGTACGGCCTTCTCGAAGCCATGCCTGACAACACCTAACCACAGTGTCTACACTTCTTTGCACTCTAACTGCAATTGCCCGAAAAGAAAGTCCAGCTTCCCGAAGTCGTACAGGTCTCCGTACTCTAGGCATCGTAACCGATCGTAAAGGATGTCAAGAACCAAAATCCGCCAACGTTGATTCTTTACTGCGGCTGAAATATTCATTTTTAGAGCGTTAGTGAATAAAAAAAAGCAGTATAAAAACCGGAATATCCAACTGATAAGGCTGAACATTTTTTCACTTGTTATTTACAGTAAGATAAATACATTCGCCAACTTTTATTAAAATAAAACCATTTAAACTGGGTGTTCGGATTCATATGTCACTTAGTATACTTAGAACTTTTCCAAATTATCTGCAGTCATAACTTTAAAAATAAGTTTAAGTGCCGATTTCACAATCTAACGAACCATAATTTTACACCAATAGGGTACGAGTACCAACGGACCCTCAAATATACCCAATCAGCCTCAATATCTCTCCGTCAGATTTTTGGCAGCAAATAGCATAAAAGTATTCAAAACAGAACACTGTAAAATATGAAGAGATAGCTTGTCCTGGAAATGCTATCAGTTTATTAAATATTATGAAATTATATATGATTGAGCTAAAATTTAAAAAAAAAACGCTTGATGTCTGAGTAAAATCCATTTTTCAGTTTAGCTGAAGGTCTCTCTATGTTTATTGCAACTTTTGTAATACATATGTTATTATAATAACATCACCTACGGTGTGTTTATAGTTTATCATACATTTGCAAACTTGCACTTCCAAACCCTTACATGAAAAAGCCTTTCCACTCGAATGTTTGTTAGGTGTTGCGTTTCAACAAATTCATATACTTCGTTCCAGTTCCTCAACGACATTTTGACACCATTGGTCCAAAACTGTTCAAGATTTTCAACATTCGTACATACAATTGCAGCTGGTTTTTTGTTTGGATTTCAGTGTACTCGTATAATCAGTCGCACCATCGCATCGGTGCGAGGATGGTACATGATACACTCAACATAACCACGTATTTGGGGGTTATTGTGATTTAACGTGTACACGACAATGTAGAATGTAATTCGGCACAACAAATTTTAGACGGAGCACTTTTTATGTAGAAATTTGATCTTCCAAAATTCCATTTTCCATAAATACCTGGACGTCAAAAATAGCACAAAGCATAGACTACAGTGACGTTGGAGAAGGAGAATAGACTACAGAAGATCGATTATCGATCACAGGGTGACATGGATGCGCTGCGTTGCCATATCTCACCACCTGAGAGGTGTATAGTATAGTCACATCGTGGTTGACTGATTTTGAAGTATATTAACATGTGAATCATACACCTTAGAGCTCAAAATTTTATTACAATGAAAAAAATAAAGAGATATAAAAATTATGTTTTATATATACGTACATACATATTTCATTTATTATGTCGTTTTATTAAGTACCATTTCAGTTTATGTTATTAGTTATTCATTTATTTTAAGCAAACATACTTTTTTTAATTTTCAATGTCATATAACTTTTTAGCTGTAACCGTGTATAATTCACATGTTAATATATTTCAAATCACAGTCAACCACGATGTTGACCATACACCTCTCAGGTGGCGAAATATGGCAACTCGGAGGTGTCAAAACTCGCATCCATTCCGTCTCGTGATCGATAATCATTCTCCTGTGGTCTATTCTTCAACATCACTTGTTCTGTGTTGATATTTGACGTCGAAGTACTGCTGGAAAATGGTATTTTGGAAAAATTAATTTCCATATAAAAATTCCCCGTACAAGATTTTTTTACTGCAAAATTACATTTTACACTGTCGTGTACACGTTAAGCCTGCAATCCCTAAATACGTGGTTATGTTAAGTGTACCATCACCAATCTACGATTTACAGTAACTACTATTTTCACAACATGCTAGATTTTTCAACCAATTTCTATATAAATATTGTTGTTTTAGTATTGAAGAATTGACATTTGAAATTAGTGTCTCATAATGTTAGTGCTGGGAGAACGCATTTGTGAAACAGATTTTTCGTTCTTTGTCCCTTTCTGCGTTATTATGGTGAATTATCAAAAAAAAGAATTTTAAATCACAAGAAAACAGCATTCAAAGATAGAATTCAAAGCACAAGACAGTAGAAAATACCAGCAGGAGATGCTTCAGGTCGTGAATACCTAAATCTGACTTCTAAAAATGTTCCATGCGTGTCAGATGAAATTCTTATTTAACCTTTCCTTTTGGTGCCTGAGACAAATTACTTTCCCCACTTGCAGTGCGGTAAGTATTTTCGTCCACCGATCAGTATGCATTAAATGTCCCATCACTGTCCTATGAGTGATCTTACAACAGCTCGTGTTATTAACATAGCTATTTTAACATCCAAAAAAGCACTCATTCGTCACGATAGGGCAAATTGTAAATAACACATGCTATTATATCTCTCATATCCCACCAAATTTCTATATACACATATAAAACTTCAGCAATCTCAGATTTATATGTTGAGCTGGATACGTTGTGGGGTATTATTGCACAATCTGGCCACCATGACGCACCCTCAGAAATGGCGGCTGACATGACATGTCAGGCGAGTTGCCCTTGAATAGAGTGGACCGTGGAATTAAACCTCTACATTATATATGTTTTGTGTCCCCAACAGTCTTAAACTTAACGACCAATATTTTATTACTATTATAATTCTTTTAGCTCTTATTTTTGAGTAATTACTAATAATTCTAGGTCTATGTCTACGACAATTCAATTATGCACCACGGAGATGTAGGAATTAACACGTTTTACAGATACCGGTGTTTTAGGATGGAGAGTACATAATGTTTTGATTGCTTCGAAGAAATTCATTAACCCATAAATCGATAATAAGTAATTATTACTATGATTTAACGAAAGATGAGGAATTGATCGGAATACTTTTTATATTCTTTTTTCATGCAAAATACAAACAAATCCGCATATTTCAACAGTAGTAGTATGTAGCTATAATGATAACATATAAACATTCAGTATATTGAAATTAACAAAATCGAGATTGCCATGCATTAACCTATCAAATTTAACAGCTAGAA
Source organism: Acanthoscelides obtectus (assembly GCA_963669975.1). Classification (NCBI taxonomy): domain Eukaryota; kingdom Metazoa; phylum Arthropoda; class Insecta; order Coleoptera; family Chrysomelidae; genus Acanthoscelides; species Acanthoscelides obtectus. The sequence goes on along the minus strand of CAVLJG010000003.1, from coordinate 88,055,729 downwards.
AATTGACATATTATTTGCCGCATTCCCATTTGCTAATGGGAAAACGGTCTGTTATATGTAAATTTATAAGAAAAAGCAAAATACATGAAAGATAACTTGTCTCTGAACAAAAGCATCATGTTTTATTCAAAAAGTGCTCTTGTTTATAATAAAATTGTTTTTTTCACGATTTTATTCAATATTTTAATAGAAATCACTGATATTCAGAGCTTTAACAGCTTCCGTCAAATTGATTTCAATAAGGTCTTTTCCCATTGGTCCAAACTGACGATCAAATATTAATAATGGTGAAAGTGGCCCGAAGAAGGTGTTTCTCCAGTTACAAGCTTTAGGCCCGTATCGTCAGTCGTCCCTACAATTGTAGGGCGCCTTTATGGCCTCCTTGATTGTCATAGTTTTCTACTTCTCCGTGTCAGCGCTCTATTTTGAGGTTATGTCACAAACATCTATTTGCATCAAATTCTGCTTGCTTTGGAGTTATATCATGTTTTATCAGCTTGAAATTTGCTACAATTTAAAAAGGAAACAGATCTTCACAATAGGAGAGCGCTGACGCTGACACTTGACAAGTGTAATCTAGAAATTTTTGAAGGAGAGAAAGGAGTATGACAATCAAGGAGGCCATAAACGCGCCCTACAATAATTGTAGGGACGACTGACGATACGGGCCTTAGAAGCTACAGATTATTCCCTAGCGATTTACTATTGTATTTTATTTACATTGGTACCTCAATTTTGTAGCATTACTTAGCTCTATACAGGGTGTTTCAGTTTATTGTTGCATAACTTTAAGATTCGATAGAACTTTTAAAATTAATGCATAAAGTCTATATAAACCTGGGTCGAAAAATGCGTGGCTTCCGAAATATAGGGTGTTTAAATTTACTTTCTAAAATAGTTTTTTTAAATATTTCGAACAATATTTGATGTATAATAGTGAAAATTGGTATACAAGGATTTTTTGGTACGACAAAATGAACTATGGGCATAGTTTTACTGTAGCCGGTAGAGGGCGCTCTCTACTGTACCTGTAGTGTATTAAAATGACCGAAAAATTTTTCTTAGTGCAATTTTTTGCTTTTTGATAAAAAAACTGATTCCTCGCACTTTTCAACATAAAAAAGCTCTTCTGTGAGTTTTCGTTATAGTTAGCCGTTTTTGAGATATTTCGATTTTTAAGGTTCGATGCATTTTCTATTATTTATGGGAAAATAATATTTTTTTTTACATTTTCGATTTGGGCATTACAAGTAATTAAGATGATCGTTTAGATTGTGTTTTTAAACACAGCAATAATTAATAACTCCAAATAAACACAAAAAAAAACAGATTAATTTGTTTAATTTTCCAATATTATTTTTAACAAATTAAATCAATTATTTACAACTAAAATGCTATTGGCTAGTTAGAACAAACAAACCCAATTGTTCAATACACAATTCACATCTACGAATGATCGAACGTAGTATAGCATTATTCAAATAAGGACTTATTTCATCACATGTATTCCTGATTCTGTCTATTAGCATATCTCTTGTGGTTACGGTAGTCTGGTACACTTTTTCTTTTAGAAGTCCCCACACAAAGAAATCTAATGGATTTAGGTCAGGGGATCGTGGACGCCAGGCGACTGGTCCTCCACGGCCGATCCATCTTTCTGGATAATTTTCGTCCAGCCAGTTTCTAACTATTCTTGAATAATGAGCTGGACAACCATCAAGCTGGAACCAGGCCAATCTTCTTAAGTCTAACATAACATCATCCCACATATTTGCATGTTCAGCCTTTAAAAATTCCAAGAAGGTCGCAGCATTTAACCTTGCAGGCAAAGGTATGGTCCAAATAGTCGATTACGGTGGATACCAATCCACACGTTCACAGTAAATTCATGCTGAAAATTTCTTTCCCGAACTGCATGCGGATTTTCATGCGACCAAATATGTTGATTATGAAAATTTACCACTCCACGTCTAGTGAAGCATGACTCATCGGTCCATAAAACGTTACTTAAAAACTCCCTATTATTATCAGTTCTATCAAGAATCCACTGACAAAATGTGACTCTTCGTTCTCCGTCCCCTGGCTGTAGTCCTTGCACAGGTTGCAAATGGTAAGGACGTCTATGGTAATTTCTAAGAACACGGTGAACATGGCTTGCTGAAATTCCCAAGGAACCAGAAACTCTCCTAACACTTGTGGTCGGATCTCTATCAAACTCACGCAGAATCATACGGGTAAATCTGCGCTGACGAACGTTTATGTTTTGATCCCTTTGGAGATTTCCAAAACCATATTCAATTATTTGGCGATGCACTCTTACAAATACTGAGCGAGTTGGATGTCGTCTGTTTGGAAATCTTCGTGCGTATTCTCTGGCTGCTTCTGCTGCGTTTCCATTTACAAAGCCATACACAAAATGAATATCCGCTAACTCTTGATTGGAGAATAAAAATGGCATTTTTATAAAACTTACAAAAAAAACAGGTAAAAGAAACTAAATTTCGTGCATTTACAATTGCAAAATAACGTTTCAGGTTTCAACAGACAACAAAACTAACTGTCAACTACTTGACGTTTAACCCTTTCGTCCCTGAATTCAAATACCTTAGTCCAAATAATAAATAGTATAAAATATTATTGTTAGGATGTCTTACAATGAGTTTTTATTAATATATATTTTTTTCATTGGTCAGGTAACGGTGGAGGGGGTGGTTCATATATGTACCAGCAGGTATTTATGGTGGTACACATGCGTACCAACAGGTATGATCGGAAAATTCATAAAAACAGAAAAAACAATGGTATAATAATATCTATTTAGAAAAAAATACAAAAACAGCTTTGCAAAGAAGAAAATGAACCTAAATAACTGTTTGGTATGATACAACATAAAACAGAACTTGCACAATGGAATATAGCACTCCTCGCAAAGAGTTTTGTTCTTGTTTGTTTTTTCTCTCAGAACATCTACTGGATCTTCTTCTTGTTGATCCCTCCACAGGAAGATGTAATGCTGATGCACCATATAATTTTCTTTTTCTTGAAGGGGCGCCTTGTTTTGGTAATGGTAGGATTGTATTTTGTATACCTTCAGATATTAATTCTTCTGCAAGTGTGGTGAGGAAAGAAAGAAAAGAAATATTCTCATTTTTACGTCTCATTTCACCTTTTTCCACCACTTTGCTGATTTTCGGTCATGATCACATAGCCCAATGAATTGATCTGCCCGAGCAACCCCTTGCATTTTTTTTCTGTAAAAAGATATGTCCTCTGGACATTGGATATTTTGTTGTTCACCGGTTTTGCTTTTTTTGATAACTGTTGTCAAATTGGGCTTATGACAGGCTTAGCAGGCTCAAATGTTTCATCAGGAATGACCCAGTCAAGAACCTGGTTTCTACCAACAGTTACCTGTGGTGAAGGCGCAAAATGGATGCCTGAGTTAGACATATTGAACGTATCACTGCCTGCTTCTTCATCGGAATCTGGTTCAAAATTGTCACTGGAGTCAGCGGAAAATGGTTCCGAATCTGAGATTTCCTCAATATCTTCAATAAGCGCTACCAGCTCTTTTTGTGCAAGCGGATGGCTGCGATCCATATTGAAGCTGAAACTGAATAAACGTAATTAGAGACCTGTTGGTATACATGTGTACCACCATAAATACCGGATGGTACATATATGTACCACATGAATATTACACGCAAAAACACAAAAATAAAACATAGTTTTCACCTACCTTTGTAAAAACACTAATTACAGTTGAATAGCAAATAGAACATCATCAAAAAACTGCATAAATAAGCACTTTGAGTGTCCTAAATAACTAATTTTATTATAGTAATACTGCCGCTACTACATACACGTGATAACTAAATCGACATAATCACAAAATATCCACAATGCATGTTGTAGGTACACTGCGGAAGCCTGATACACCGGACCGGTATAGATTTATACCAAATAAAATGCTTCATTTCACAAGCAGGGATTTTTAAATTTGCCTGGTACATATGGGTACCGTTCGGGACGAAAGGGTTAACCTTATTCTGCTTTCAATTTCAAAAATATTTGCAGGCACAGCCTACTTCTAAAAATTATCGAGATACTGACTTTTTAACGTTATTTTATCATAAATAATTAAAAATGCATCGAACTTTAAAAATCGAAATATCTCAAAAACGGCTAACTATAACGAAAATTCACAAGTGAGCTTTTTTATGTTGAAAAGTGCGAAGAATCTGTTTTTTTTATTCAAAAAGCAAAAAATTGCACTAAGAAAAAATTTTCGGTCATTTTAATACACTACAGGTACAGTAGAGAGCGCCCTCTAGCGGCTACAGTAAAACTATGCCCATGGTTCGTTTTCTCGTATCAAAAAACCCTTGTATACCAATTTTCACTGTTATACATCAAATATTGTTCGAAATATTTGAAAAAAAACTATTTTAGAAAGTAAATTTAAACACCCTGTATATCGGAAGCCACGCATTTTTCGACCCATGTTTATATAGACTTTATGCATTAAGTTTAAAAGTTCCTCAGCCTTTTGGAGTGTTTTTTTAATATTTACCTTTATTCTGTATACTCCAATAAATATTATTATTATTATTATTCACATATCGTCAGATACAGCAGCGCTCACCAAAGCACCGGCTGAGTACGAGCAGAACAATCAAGCAGATCGTTACAGGCGCTTAGCCCACGTAGCAGAAGGAAACGCCTGTCGAAAACATGTCTCTATCATTCAAGTTTGACAAATATATGGGTAGCCTATGATGTGTAATATAAGGCTAATAGCTGCGTAGAATCCCTGAATCCTTGCAGGCTCTCTTCCCAAAGAAATTTAAGTATAAGTCAGCACGTCATTTCTGTCGGTCTCAATGTCTGTTGTAGATGATGATGGACTGTGGAATTGCACATGATTATGGAAGTAGATGTGAACCATTCTTGTCATTGGCAGATCATGGTGGTTTGCTGTGGAGCCCATCCGGAAGGTCCAGCCCGTTGTGTAATAACAGATTTATCTATTTCGGGCTTTTGCGTCATTAGCAACACAACTTGATTTCAGGATGAGTAACTTTATTCTGTCTAAAAATGCCTATTGATAGGTACTGCAATGTACCTCGGTCATTCCTCTGCCTAGCGCAGCATTTCCGGTGAATTATATTACTTGAAATACCCAACAAGTTTCTAATAACAATATATTATATGGTAATCTTACCATAGTATAGTTCAGACGTGTGCGCCAGTTAGTTGAGTTCCGCCTTTGTCGAGTTTCTTGGAGTTACTTGGCGCGGGAGGGGGCCACGATGCGAAATGACCCACTATAGGCATTGGCTTGATTCTGCCGCACTGGTGCAATATATAAGTCTGAGGCAGGATGTTGTGCTTCGGTCTCTCTATTACCGAGAATGGCACGAAACTTCCTCAGCTCACAGCCAATAGGTCGTCTGGGGCTGAACTTCTTGTGGCTGCCTTTTGGTGCCGGATTCCTATCGTTGACTGGAGGACTACCTTGTTGAAGTCTGGTATCTTGTACTGTGTCGGTGAATTCAGCTCCTTGGCGGCTTCGAGCCTCTTCTGTGGCGTAGGCGAGGTACTTCTTGTAGATGGGCTTGCCCCTAAGATGACGGGTCTAATGTTTGATCAGCCCCCATATCTTGCAAGAAGTACTTCTGGTCCAAAAGTAGATTGGCTTCGACGTTGGCAAACCTGATAAAAACTTCTACTTCCTTTTCGCTGGACAGCTTGACCAAAAAGGCGCATTCAGCATTTTTGAATGATTTTTATTTTGTCGTGAAGCAACAAAAATGCTTTGAGTTTTGGCTAGTAATTCAAATTTACTATTATTCAGTATCCGGTGAAAATAAATACAGAAACCGACGACTTGAGACGTTTTTTTTTTGTAAAGAGAAACTAACTGTTACAGAAATCTGTCCTTGCAAGGTTTCATTTTGAAGACATTCTCATCCCATAGAACCTTGGACCACCAATGCCACCAGTAATTTACAACTATTTGACTAGGTAAAAAAGTAATTTTTCCAGCTTTGACGTGTAATAAAAGAGTTACCCAACATAATCCTTTATATCTTTCGGTAAGGACATTTTAATATAACCACAATAATTCCGTTGTAAAACAGGTAATTACATTTTTTTTCTAAAGTAGGGTCTAAAGTCTAAACTCTAATGCATATTCTCTATTATACAGGGTGTTCCTTAATGATATTCGAATATTTAAGGGTGTGAATCTACATGAAAAATTAATATTGGTTTGCTTTATAAACTATGGTCCAAAAATGTTTCCTTACAAAAACTCGGAGTGTTTGGGAGAAGGAAGGCGGAAGCATGCATACTAAGTGAAGGGGGCCATTTTCAATAATTTTTGTAATCATTTTGTTGGTTTTAATGTCAAGTTTATGTTGTCAGTTGTTGTTGTTCATTACCCCTAATGTGTTTAATCTGTTTACTCAAAAATGGCGCGTCGAAGGGAAACAGTTCAAGACATATCATTTGTTTCAAACGGACCGGAAAATTCAAAAATAATTTTTGTTTGCCAGAAAACCATTGTCGTACCATTTTTTTCTTAAAAAGTATCGAAGTCAATACCCGTACGCACGGCACTGTTAAAGCTAAAAATTATTTTGTAGTGAAAAATATGCAACTTTATTAACTTTTACTACGTACTAAATATCCGTGAAATATCTAAAGCGGTTCTGAAAATATTAATTAGTTTCCATTTTTTCCTAATACTTCAACACCCCGAGTTTTTGTAAGGAAACATTTTTGGACCATAGTTTATAAAGCAAACTAAGTTTAATTTTTCATGTAGATTCACACCCTTAAATATTCGCATATCATTAAGGAACACCCTGTATACATGGCTAACCTGGTTTTTATGCTTCGCCTCTTCTATATTATTATTTTATTACTACTACCACATCAAAAACCATCCAATAACAAAATCTTTTTGAGCCTGAGGTATAGAAGTACCCGTCAGTTATAAAATTATCAGTTTATCAAAAAAACCTGATGTAATTATTTACAGTGTTCAAGTGCCTACTCGTAAGGCTCTTGAGAAAAAAGCCACAATCTTCCCAGCTTCTAAATTGAATAATATTTATGAAAATCCTTAAAATATCACACTACAAAGCTTGAGATTCTACCCGTGAACATAAATAACAACATCCTGTATATGAATGGAGTGGCAGTAGTTCATTAAAGAATTTTTAATATTAGTCATTCAAATGATAATTCCCTTTCGAAAAGAGCACCATTTGTGGCTATAAATAAGTTTGACTACTGCATTAGCTAGGTCATTATAAAAGTATCGCTTACATGATATATCGAAGTGGACATCTTCGCTGCCAAGCGTAGATACAGGTTGGGAAAAGGGTCCCAGAATAGTACATTACATACCTAGGTGGAGAAATAAGCCTTGGTTGGACGAGCACCTTTATAAATGTACTGGACATTGCAAATTCGACTCTCACCCTGGGGATACTGGAAACGGTAAGAGATACGATGTCGGTTAAATAGGAGCAAAGTTGCGCATTTAGGTAACTATAAAAGTGAAACTTAGAAAACTTGACGAAACGAATTTCCTCAAAAATTTTAATTTTTTCCTGACTTTATTTGAGCTGGAATTTTATTATAAATTGCATATTAACATTTACACTCTTTCTTCTTTACAATTGGAATTTCATTATGGCCTTTTGTATCTTGTCCTCCGTCATCAACATTCTTTTACCTTATGACCGCACAACACTGAGAAAGAAAGTTTAATTGACCCAATCAAAAATTTAATTGACTACGTGACAGCTGACAAGTTAAATCCGTCTAATTAAACTCGGGTTCTAAAACATTTAACTAGAATCTGTGAAACTAGTTTAACTGAATCAAAACAGAATCGTTTGATTATATTTACTTAACCGTTTTCTTAGATTGAGTACATACGTTTTTTTTTTTAATTAAAGAGTTATTAAAATGAGTTTACCTGACCCAAGTGAAACAATTTAATTATATTTATTAAATAGTCTGACTACTTATAATTAATTATTTTATTTAGACTTAAGAAGATAGTTGGATAATATTTGGAACTTTAAAGAACAAACATTTGACCATTATCATTCAAATTTAATTGATTTGTAAGTACCCTTTCTACACAAACTAGATTACCTAAACTTATTAAGCAGTTTAATAAGACAGTTACTACATAGCTTGCAATTTTAAAGCAAATTAATTAAATAGTATATTACTTTCAATCAAACATGTTCAAGAAAATTCGATTTAATTAAATCGAATAATTTAGTTACTTAAAGTAATTAAAAACCTTATAACGGTTAATGAAGCAGAACAACTGTTGAAATGACCACGTTCTTAGTATACATATATTGTGCCTACTACACATTTTTGAATCAGCATCAAAAATTGTAAAAATCCGGTATGACGTTCATAAGAAAGAATTATGTTGATAATGGGGGGCAAGATACAAAAAGTGACATTAAAAATGCCAATACACTCTCATTGCAAGCCTAAGTTATTTCAAAAAACTATATTTACTTAAATGCAAGTTGCGTGCATTGGCTTAGATATGACGGATATAAAATGTGTTTAGCAACTTGCATCGTCATCGATACCTTAGCTTACTCTGAAATATTCAGAATCAGATTACCATTGGTTCTTAGTACCCTTTAACAATATGAAAAAGTCAGCCTTTTCTTAGCAGTTAAGACCACATTTGAAGTCTTATAATATCAGTCCATGCCATGATATGTAAAATATCACATCATTAGAAAGGAGGGCTTTTCCTGTCCCAGCTCATGCAGGATTGCTTGGTTGGCGACTTTCGATACAAATCTAAGATAGGTCTAGAATGCTTCGTTTGCGAAATACCAGGTGTCAAACTTTTTTCAAAGCCTTTTTTCCCTCCAGAAAAAATGTTTTAGCCTTCGTTAAAATATGTTTAAATTCAGAAAGTTACAGGCAAATTTGGAGGAAACATGATATGAAAAACACGTCAATAAAACTCAAACTATTTAAGTAAAAAAAAAAAACGCTAGATTCAGATCAGGCGATCTAGATGGCCGTGGCCATTCGTGGTTTTGATAAAGTGTTTTTCATCATTGGACTTAGCTATGCGCCTGTATTCGCTAAATTTCAATGAGATTTTTTCGAAAAAGATTCTTGAAAACTATATCTATATTTATATGAATTGTTATTCACCTATGGAGTCACTCCTTAAACTTTGGCTAGGTATTCTAATAACACTCTGTCTTTTGGCAATATTTTGGCTTGTGTTGTATGAATTATGGTCTATTGATATCTGGTGAGATCAGAAAGTGTATCTTTGACCATAATCAACCACTGCGAGAGTGAAAACGTCTCTGTGACTGCTAGATGCCTCAATTCTGGTTCTATAGTAGATACGGTCTACTCGCCTTTGAACAAACTAATAGCAAAGAGTAGTTATATAACGAGAAGACAGACAGGGCGAACAAAATTAGGAATAGTAAGAGATGACTCCAAAAACATGGCGTCCACGAAACAACTGATAGCGTCTGGACACGGCTGTTCGGTTAATCGGAAACAAATGCGTTGTTGCTAGATAGATAATCCTTTTTGGATGAATGTATTGATCATAACGCATTTTTTGTACAAATTTACTTTTGTATGGACATTTATTCATGGTTGACATATTTATCATTAATTTGCAACTTAAGAAATATATTTTTCTTTCAATGAAGTTATGAATCATACTTTTCGCGCGAGAAGCTATCCTCAAAACCTGTAAGCTGTTTAACTTAATTTTGTAATGAAAGAAGTACGGCAGCTTGAAATTAAAAGGTTTTCCAACTTCGAATTGCCTATTTGACCAATCGTTAGTCTATTTGACATAGTCGCAAGTTATTCAGACCGCCTGGCCTTGAGTCGATATGCTTATTCGGTTCATATGACTTTTTGACGAAAACACCAACAACGGTGAAAAGCTGAACTCCAGTATGCTTGGTATAAATGTAGCGTTTCATGGATATTTCATGACAGCTTTGCAACACCGCCTCAGTAGCCAACGACGGTCCGCACATAGATCGCTGTTTTTATATGTAAATCAATAACAGTCCAAGAAATGGCCACGAAGCTTTCGTTACATCGCGTACTGATACAGCGAATTTGATTTTTACCATCAAAATAAGATGTGACTAGTTTTTATTGTATTGTATCAGTACGCGATGATGTAACAATAAATGTATGATCGTCTGCCCTATATAACGTAAATGTCTCTTAGAGTCAATGGGGCCGACCAGCGGATTATAAAGATTGCGATCTCGATGTTGGATTAAATTTAATTTTTGGTGTAGAGCTAAAAATATTAGGTCATGTCCCGAAGTGTCTTCTTTGCTCTCCCTTTGCTATTAATATTACTACGTCGGATGAACGAAAGCTATATTTCTAGTTCTAGAAAATTTCGATCGCTGATACCGAATCTTCGAAGTCGTGAATTTTACATTCAAAGGGGAACTTCACTACCTCACTGTCCACACCTATGTCCATGGAATATATTATCGTGAGGAACAAAAAATAGAGTATATTATCGAGCCGTCAGTCCAGCCACTCGGTCTGAGAAGGGACACCAGCAAACAGGTTGTGGTTTGACAATATTTCAAACTTTTATTCGAATTATATATGTACATACATTATGCCTTTGTCGACTGCCGCTCCGAATCAGACACGCTGTATATTAAAGGAATATGAATACGGTAATCCAACAATGGGGAGAATGTATATGTATACACAAACAAATATGGCCGGTATTGTAGTTTGAGGCGAGTTGAATGCTTTGAGTTTTGTGAAAGGAAGAGTCGTTTGGGATCGAGACTTTGTACAATGCTTGAAAACGTCATTAGATTATTAGAGGTTAGATGTTACAGTTTGTCACTAGCAACACTCCGCGTAGAAAAAACCGCGTCAAGTAGATTGGCTCTATACTTCCCATGGATTCGAAACTACTTCTAGTACAATTTTCCATGTAGTAGGTAGACGTAGGTTTAATTAGAACCATTAGTGCACTATTTGGGCTTTAGATAAAAAAATCCTCAGATTGCAGCAATAAGCGTGTCCGTACATGGTAGCCCCATTGGTGGACAATGCTTGATAACTGATCAAAATAGCTCTTGATACGTACTGATATACCATATAATGTTGTCTCGCGAAATCAAGTTATCTCATTTAATGCCTCACTAAGCATATCGCGTCACCGCGAGTCAGCTACTTGCTTTTATAAGTCCTTCGGCAAGTGTGGTCCGTCTGCAGAACATATTTTCTAAGCTTTAATAATAAGGGGCATAGAACCATCGGCACGGGTATCACGCGTATCTTGAAAAGTGACATTTGGCCGATTTTTTTTTAACATTATGCTGTTTTTTTGACATTATGTAGGTTTTTCTACAAGATATTAACTTAGCACTTAGTTGTACGTGTTGCCTAAACATCATGAGGCTTATTATCAATCTTTGGCTCTGATGTGATGTAAAATCTGCTTCTGAGATGGCATTACTGAAGGTCTAAGCTCTAAGTTGTATGTGTTGATGATAATTACATTGGGTTCTTGTCTCAAATACACTTAATTGAGATTCAAAGCTAGACATTATTTGCGCATCCACTTTTTCTTATCCATTCTGGAAATTACATATACAAATTTGCTGAATTTCAAAAATGAGAGAGATAAGAAATAATTATTTTCACTGTACACTGCCGAATTACAAGCCATATACATGCTAACAGTAATTACACACAACGCGGGCGCCGTGATGATTTCCCGTAATTCTCCTCAGTTTTTCGTAATTTATAACTTTGAACATAACCTCTCTTCAGAAAGCACAACATAAAAATAACCCGTCGGGCACAGCCAATAGATATAGGTACTTCATTTTCAGCATATTCAGTAATGATTTTCTCACACAGCAAATATCACTGATTTTATACATATGCAGACCAATACACATAATCATCCAGATGCGATCTTGCTATTCAACCAACTTTCTTCTCAGAGATAAAAACTACAGACAAGCACCATTTTGCCTCACAAAACATGCAACCAATAATGCGTTTACGAGTAGTTTAGTTGAGTGATTCCTCCTTAGATGGACGTTCACAACGATCCTAGTGAGCAAACGTGGAATGACTGTTTGTGCCCTAAAAACTACCTAGTTTGCAGGATGACATCCTATAGATTTTTTTGACGTTTTATAGGTTTTTTACATGATACCCGTGCGGGATTGACAGTGTACTAATATACTAATCATCAAAGGGTTGCGATAGTACGAGTATCAACCTTGTGTGAAAATTTCACCAAAATCTGATTGGTACATTCCATGTTACGGAAAGATAGACAGACAGACCAACTGAAATGAGAGACATGGTTGTTCGTGATGTACAGTCTACGAAAATCAAAAGTTCTTCAGTTTTGGCCTAACATGCAACATTAAAAATTGCATTAGAAGAAATTAATCTCAAAATAGTATTCGGTGTCTTAGGCCCGTATCGTCAGTCGTCCCTACAATTATAGGGCGCTTTTATGGCCTCCTTGATTGTCATACTCCTTTCTCTCCTTCAAAAATTTCTAGATTGCACCCGTCCCGTGTCAGCGCTTTCCTATTGTGAAGATATGTTTTCTTTTTAAATTGTAGGAAATTTCAGGCTGATAAAACATGATATAACTCAAAAGCAAGCACAATTTGATGGAAATAGATGTTTGTGACATAACCTCAAAATAGAGCGCTGACACGGAGAAGTAGAAAACTATGACAATCAAGGAGGACATAAAGGCGCCCTACAATTGTAGGGACGACTGACGATACGAGAAAATTTACTAGAGGCGATTTTTGTCAAGAGTGATCCAGAAAATGTCAAAAATCCGAGCAACAAACATTGTAATTTATTTAAAAAAATATTTAAACTGTGCGGTATATTAAATGCTTGAAAACTTGGTAAAAAAATATAATTTTTGAGGTTGCCAAATATGTAAATTGAAGTTAAAGCCATACTCTACAAGACTTTGAACAGTATTTTAAGATTACTTTATTTTAAACTGATTTTTTACTTTGTTTGTTAGGCCAAAACTCGCGAACTTCGAATTTTCGCAGATATAACATCCAAAAAACATCATTACTCATTTTCGAGATTACAATGATTTTTTATAACATGCGATTCATTTGAAGAGAGTCTTTTTTCGAAAGCAATTATAAAAACAATCAGCTTTATCAACCAAAAAAAGAACATTCTTGACTTTAAATGTTTTGAAGATTATTTCTCTCAAATATCGTCTGTTGGTGCATCCAATGTAGTCCATTCTAGATTTCAAATTTTCGATGACGCGTGTCAGCATTTCGAGTTGCATTTGGCGATCATTATCGCGCTATGATATAGGATTAGAAAATGTTTCTTTCGACTGGATTGCGGATACTCTATGAACAGAGATGTGATCATACTGACCACTTTTTCACGACTTGACTCATTTGAACTGAGAAAGAGAAGACTCAAAAAATGACATGGAGAAACTCTATAAAACGAATTTCGCTTGCATATCGATAGTAGACTCAACCAAAAGAACAGTCGATTTTATTGCTCTGTTGATCATTTATTGCCAAACCTATCAGATTCTCATTAATGTTAATTTGACAGTTCCTTTGAGAACAATTGACTTGATCTTGAAAAAAACAGTTATATAATTTGATTATTAATTTGATAATGAATACGTTCTATTCTTAGCACAGCCTATGCGTTAGGAAAACAATTTCCATATTATTTTCGACAGCTTTAATAACGGTAAAATTAATACGATCACATTCAATGTTTATTATGGTTCCACTTGTGTTAGAAAAAGTATATCAATAGCTTCTGATATCTTGTAGTTGAGTTCAGTGGTGGAGTGGTTCTTAGGCCGTATCGTCAGTCATCCCTACAATTGTAGGGCGCCTTTATGACCTCCTTGATTTTCATAGTTTTCTACTTCTCCGTGTCAGAACTCTATTTTGAGGTTATGTCACAAACATCTAGAAAACATATCTTCACAATAGGAGAGCGCTGACGCTGACACGGGACAAGTGTAATCTAGAAGTTTTTGAAGGAGAGAAAGGAGTATGACAATCAAGGAGGCCATAAACGCGCCCTACAATTGTAGGGACGACTGACGATACGGGCCTTAGTAAAACATGTGTCTTTTATAACGGCGATCATTACAACTACCTCGAGTATTAAATACCATATCGAATCTTATTTATTTATGGAAGAAAATACCCCATAAAGCAAATAATTTGTTTTATTGGCTCTGAATTCGTTAAAATTCTATTTTTTCTGAATGTAAAAAGTTTTTTCGCAGTGCTGCAGTTTTCTCTATTATTCTTAGATATTTTCAAGAAGCTCTGTATACATAATGTATTTTCTAAGATGGTTTCATGCTAGGTGTGCCTTTCTCATGAGGTTGGTTAATTTTGGGACCGGAGCGCAAAAAAGCGCCTGGGTCACAGATTCAACTAATGAGAAGACGTTTTTGAATTAATGGATCTAATGAGTATGGTCGATTTCTTGTAAGATGTCTGTCAAACCTATAGAATCGTTATCTAGTTTGTGTAAGATGGTCTCTAATTCCCGTTTTAAGTCAAGAAATTAGTCAAAAATCACTTGGTTTAGCTACAAAAGCATCTTATTTTATTGGAGACCCAATACTCATCAGCGGCCATGGTCATAAAATGCACAGCGCTAGTCAGCTTGCGTAGTGGAAATGAGTCGCATTGGAAGTTATTCTTTGACTAATATTGATCTGGCAATTGATAAAAGTGTAATACCGTAATATGGAAACAGTTTACGGAATTCTGCGAGGCAAAGCAATACGAGTTTTTGGAAACAACAAGTTTAGAGCAACTAAGCCTTATCCTGAAAGATGGTCGTGGAATATGAAGAAAGAAAACGGTGAAAATTACAAAGGACTAGTTGTGAAGACAATGTGGAATACCGTTTCAAAAATGAGAGATGTAGGTATTTCATGACGTGAAAAATGATTTTTGATCCATTTAGACATATTATCTTAAAGAATTTGTAGATACTTAGAAATAGTCTTCTCGAATGCCATTCGGGCATCTCATTTTTTCCTGTGAAAAAAGTCGAAGAAACACAATGCAGAGTAATATTACGTGGCAACGTGTTTTTTCTATTTTTTTCTGAAAAAGATGCCCTTATGATATTACATATGAAAAACAATGTCTCACTTTGCTGTACAAAATTCTGCTTGGTAAATTGTTTGAGGACATAAATGAGATTACAGAATGCTCATTCTTTAACAAATATTCAATTTACTTGACTACTGGGCGAAAAATCCTGTTCCTGTTAATAGTACCTAACAGGGTTTTCCGCACGGATGTCAAGTAAATTGATTATTTACTCCATGTTTGTTAAAGAATGAGCATTTCTTTATTTTATTTGTCTTCAGACAATTTATTGAACATAATTTTGCAAAGCATAGTGAGACATTTTTAATGAAATGTCAATCTATTGTATCAAGTTGGACCATCTTTCGAGTAGGCCACAAATACTTTTTTTTCATAGGTCGAATTTGTGTCAACTTCAGCGTCTGGTCACGAATGAAAAATTGAGAGAAGATCTTCTCCACGTGAAGCGGATGTAGAAGGTTAGAAACGACGTTCCGGTTGTCCCCAATATTGTTTCTCGTTAAAAAAAAAAGTTTAATATGTTTCGGGTGTATCGATTTGGAGTGTTAACACCTAACGATGGTATCCGTCGTTACCAATAAGCCCAATGTGTCCGTCCGATTAGTTTTATAATTGTAACAAGTGCCCTCAGCCTCGCGTTCATTTTGAAACACCATTTGGCTGCAACCTCAACGACGACTCGTGATAAAGGTTCCATAGAGAACTGCCGAAAGCTAGAGATTACCATCAAAAGAGTTAACTAAAGCCTAAAAAGTTTGTCATTTTCCCCATTAACAGTTAATTGTATTTTTGCCCAACTAGTCGTTGGCAATGGCAATGACTACTGCTCATATATATATACGAGCCCCTTCCCCCTTCAGTTGGCCCACTTTGTACCAAAATATGCCTTTATAAACTAAACATGACGAAACTATTTACTTCTAAAACAATTTATTTTCTCAAAAACATTTTAGATACACTCTAGTCGTGAAAAATACATATTTGAAATCACTTAGAGCTATAACTAACATCTGAACAACTAAACAATGTGCGAATAAATGCGCGAAGTTAACAAAGCAACAATTGAAAGATTACCATTGGCTAACATCACCTTTATTTTTTATTACGGCTGAAATTCTTTGGGGCATAGTGTTAATCAAGTTTTGGCAAAAATTTGGTGTGAAACAATCCCAGATTTCTTGAAGCTTTTGTCTCAGTTCGGTGATTGTACGAGCAGGATGTTGTCGTAGAACCTTCTTCATCTCGTGCCACACAGTTTCAATAGGTGACAGATCTGGACTACTAGAAACCCATTTCAAAAGTGGTACATTATTATCTTCAATCCATTTTATAGCCTTTTTTGAGGTATGGCACGCTGCACCATCTTGCTGAAACACAAAATCTTGGCCGGATGTCCAACATTCTTCCATCACTGGTAAAAGCGATTCTTCTAAAATTGCCAAATATTTGTTTGTATCCACATTTCCATCAATAAAATAAAGTTTTCCTGCTCCTTTTGATGACATACTGCCCCAGACCATAATGGATGCTGGAAATTTCACTTTTCTCTTCAGACAGTCATCATGGAATGCTTATTTTTTTTGCGAATAACTCTACTGCGACTGTCACCAACACAAACTTCGAATCGGGCCTCATCACTCCATTGTATTGCACACCATTGTTGAGGTGTCCATTGTCTATGTTCTTTAGCCCATCTAAGCCAATTTTTCTTTTGCAGTGGAGTTAATAGTGGCTTTTCTTTGGCCTATAAACAAGTTATGCAACTTTAGGGTTTTTACTTCACTTTTTTTATAAGGAAACTTACCTTGCAAGTGCTAAATCCCAGTTTGTGGGCCTCTCTATGAGTTGTGAACCTCGAAATTCTTCTTCCAACAGCGTCACTCCACAGAGCACTTAATTGTAAATAATTGGCACGCCTGTTTTTCACGATTATTCTTCTTACGAGGGATGTCTTTTAAGTTTTGCATATTGAAATTAAACAATGCGGTAGGTAGTTTTAAATGACTTTATTGTATTTCGAACTATTCTCTACGAAGATTAATACACATCTGCATGCGCTCGAACCAATTTTCGAAGCACTTATTCCACTCGTTTGCTGGCAGATCCAAAACGGCATTTTTGAACGCGTCAACTGCTTCTTCTGGTGACTGGAACCTTTGACCACGCAGTCTATCTTTAATTTTCGGGAAAGTAATGAAATCGTTAGGACTTAGATCGGGACTATATGGAGGATGGTCCAATAATTCCACATTTCCTTTCGTTAAAAACTGCCTTGTTCTTTGGGCTGTGTGCAAGCTTGCATTGTCGTGGTGGAGGATGATTCTTCTTTCGAGGTTGATTTTTCGAAGTTCGGTGATGACTTTTGGCAAACAAATGGTGGTATACCAATCCGCAGTAACAGTTCTTTTCTAATTAACCCATTAATGCCCAGAATTATTTTTTTCTGGCGTTTCACTTAATCTTTTGATATGTTATCATTATTTGGTAACATTTTCATATAAAATTCTGATTTTATAAAAATTATGGTTTTGAAGTAGTTTTTTTTGATGTATGATAAATCATACGCTGGGCTACAGTTAGATGAAAAAAAGTCAAAAACAATGGTATATCTAATATATATTCAAAGAAACAATTATAGAATAATACATCCATAAAAAGCCTAAAGATTACTTCTGGTGATATTGTCGGAAACATTTATCTGGATGTAGACCTATATTGCATTTTACACAGGAAAATTTTGTACATTTTCCACATTTTCCACAACGACGCTGCGTCTCCTGTCGGTCAATCCAGTGCTCTTTTCCATCGTATCGAACTTCTGATAGAACCTTACAGGATAGTTTTGGTTTTGGACCAGTATTTGAGTTTGAAGGTGGCGCAGCTAAAAGCGCTAGGACTACTCTTCTACGAAATTCAAGGAGTGATATAGATTCATTCCTTGATAGAAGTGCCTGACGATATAAATACCACATATTGACAATAGATCCGTCCAGGCAAAACCGAATCAACGGCCAGTACCATTTTTTCGACCTAATCCTAGATCTATACAAGCCTCTCATTTTTTCGAATCGATCGACACCTCCCATTCCTTTATTATATAAATGTATATAAATGTACTAGAGACGGTTGATCAACTTGGATAGCAGATTTGTCCTTCTTCGACCATCGTTTACACGAGCCTTTCGTCTGGTAAAGGGTTTTGTCTTGTACATTTGATATAACAGTAACTTGACTATTGTCATGCCAACGTGTCAATGTTATGTTGGATGTTGAGTCATGAATTGTGTAGTGACTACCCCTATTATCCTTTTTTAAATCTTTGAGAGGAGCTTTCTCTACTCGATCTGATCTTACCGTACCCACACAGTATAGTTTATTAGCTGTTAGGGTTTCTAATAGAGGAATAGAGGTAAAATAGTTATCTAGGAAAATGGTACTATTTTGTTCTAAAAAATTTAGGCACAGTTTCTCAGTTACACTTGAGCCAAGTGATTTGCCTTCTATTTTGTCTCCTGCACCGGTATAAACATTAAATTTGACGAGATATCCATCATAGGTACATAAACACCAGAATTTGAAGCCAAAGCGTATGGGCTTTCCTCTAATGAATTGCTTCATATGATGTCTCCCATAATAAGGCTCCATTGCCTCATCTACAGATACGTACTTTCCTAATGGAGAAATACATTCCTGTGATATTTTATTTAGGCGGTCGATCAAGGGTCTAATCTTATAAATTTTATCATTCTTATCAATTTTACTGTTATCATTCAAGTGAAAAAATCTGTGGATAGTTTCAAACTTGTTTCTTGACAACGCGTTTGTAACTAGAGGGTTATTGGTATCCATTTGTGTTTCCCAGTAGCAGCGTTTGGAAGGTACTGGACTATACCCAGACAAGAGAATTATAGCTAGATATTTATAGATATCTTCAGCTGTGACTGAGAAACCATGAAATCCCTTCTGGTCGGCATATCTTTTTGTTTCTATACACATTGTGGTGATTATGTCTTCACTAAAAAAAACTTTGAACAAATCGATCGGCGCCATATTTCTCTCTAATATATCGGTAAGAATACAGGGAGTATTTTCCTTTAGTAACTCAATTCGCTGTTCTCGTGGTTCAAGGGTTATTTCTTGCCATGCTCTATTGACTTTTTGTGTACTTTTTCTGACAGAAGGAATTTGAATTTTCAGTCTTTTCTGCTTATCAGCCAGGGTTTCATCATCACTCTCTTCCCAGTTCTGGTCACTTGGTCGGATTTGTAGAGGAGACTGAATTCCAGTTTTGATTGGAGATTTCTCTTTATTCTTGTTAACAGCAAAAACATCTACTTTCTGAGAGAGAATACCCTTTCCCAGATCTCTGATACTAGGTACCATATCGTCATCACTGTGAGCATCATCTTGGTCGCTGTCCATGGCATCGTCGGGAGGAACTAACGCGACTTCTAAGCTCTCTGCACTTTGAAACTGCTCATGAGCTTCATCGTCTGAGTCCACGCTGTGGAAGTAGTTCATCAGGTCCTCCAAGTCCTTTGAATTCTCTGGATTATACAAAGTTTTCCTGTAAAATATAGTGAATATTAAATAATAATAATAATAATAATAATACCTACTGTGGACCAGCGTATGATATATCATACGTGACACAAAAAGTCTCGAATCAATGGTAAATTAAAATTTTAACATTTGTCGAAAATGGAAATACTTGGAGCAATCCCCAAGGCACAGAAACGGACAAAGTAAACAACAAATAAAACAACTGATTTCATGGAAATAATGAATAACTTACCTGGTACTCATTCCGATGGTGAATGTGAACCTCTCGTTCTTATAACAGATCACTAAGCCATATGGGTCATAATAGAACTGTATTGCAATGTTGTATTATCAATATTAGACCTATCTACACTCAAACATTTGCATAACCGCTCGCTATGCCGCTAACGCAAGATATAACATAACCTCAAATGGCCACGTGTTTTACGTATGATGAATCATACGCTGGGAGCTACTGGGTTAAAAGGAATTGTTGCAGTATGACCCGCTTTTGACACAAATGTCGCGACCATCTTTTTCGGAAAACTTCGAGAACGGATGACTTTTGTTGGCTTTTCTTCACCTTGGAACACCCAAACAGCCGACTGTCGTTTATTTTCTGGTTCATAACAGTAAATCCACGATTCATCACCACTAAGAATCCTGTACACATTTTTTGAGTTTCCGAAATTGAATCGATCAAGCGTTTTTGTCACCAATTAACCCTGGCTGCTTTCTGCTCTTCAGTTAACAGGTGGGGTATCCAACGAGAAACTAATTTTCTTACTCCTAATTCTTCATATAAATTTTTTTGAACTGAGGTCTTTGAGATCTTCAAGGACGCCTCAATCTCGCGATATGTCACATAATTTGATTTAAATAATGTCAGTGGTCTGTTAAACATCAAATTATTGGATACGTCCATCCACAAATATAGGAAACACGATGCCAGTCTTTCGGTGAAATGTATGAGATGCTCCGAAGACTTCGCACCAATTTAGGATTTGATCATATTGGAAGTCAGTGTCCCAGATCAAACTTCTTTCATTTGTAGGCTCATGGACGAAAACGAAAGTTTTGCATGAAATAAAAAATTAAAAACACACAAGGCCAACGATGAAATTGACAGGAGGCCTCAAAAGGCTCACTATCCCATTACAAATAGAATTTATAGCACTTCAGAGTGAATTGAAAGTGATATCAGAAATCAACATTTCAAAAAATCCCAGTACAACGAGATCTGTTGCGAAAGGCGAAAATAGATTTGTTGCATTGAGAAACCTTGAAACTTTAAATAAAGTAAAATTATCAACAACTTTACCGATCTGCGATATCCACTAACACTCTTCTAAAGGGTAAATCATATGCGTGCATCATTTGATGATAATTTTCTGCTGAGACGACATTTTAGAATTCATTAGTGTCGCTATATCCGAAATCGGCGTTTCAAAGATCTATAAGCCCATATTTTTTTTAATTTAAATATTTTAGATAGTTTTTTTATACCTTCATCAACATTTTTAGTTTCATTTTAGTACTTGATTGTACCTTAAAACCCCCAAGTTCGCAAATTTGACATCTCATAATTGCATATTGGTTTGTTTCAACTTTTGTTTTTATTGCGAGTATAGTAGAACAAAATATTCATTGTTGTCTTAGTGTGCCTTAGTGTGTTTTATTGTAAATTTGAAGTAGACGTGCTCAAATAATAATAATACTAAGTTTTGGACGAAAAATGCTAGAATTGCTTTTTATGTTTATTCAAGCACTAAAATAAATAAAAAAATTGTCGACGAAAGTTTATAATAGTTATGTACAATATCTAAATGCAAAAAATTCTTAGATATTGTCCATGTGAAATTTATTACTTATTTATTTCCAAAGCTGAAAACTCAGTTTATAGGCACCCTATTTCTGTGAACATTTGGAAATGCATAGTTTAGAACGCAGAAGGAAGGTTTAATCTGCCATATTACTTGTTAAACTGCTAAATCAGGGCAGCAGCGGTGGCCGCAGTAGTAGACTCTTCGGTCTCCTGATCAGTCGCCGTGCGCTGTGCGGGTTCGAGTCCCGTCCCAGGAGAAATTTTTCTCTTGGCTATGGATGTTGTGATTGTCCGTAGGTGGTAGATGGTCTCTGACTGTCGAACGCGGAGGTACCACCCGGCGGTTCTCGTAGGCGGAGCCAGAATGTGTGCATGTTGCATGCCCACGTGTTCCGTCGTCAGAGTCCGTGTAGCGTCCCCCCCTTTCCCAGGTATCCCCCTATAGCCCCACGGTACCCAATGGGTGCTTAGGCCTTAGGCCTTCGTGGTAGTTGGAATATAAAAAAAAAAAAGAAAAATGTCTCTCTTCAATGATGAGTTTGCGCACAGCATCGACGTTTTCCTGGGTGACTGCCGTTTTTGGTGCATCCACCCTGGGATCGTCGCTAAGACTCACCCGTCCACGTTTGAATTCTCCATACCAACGGGAAATTGTCGACTGATGTGGCGCTTGGTTGCCGAAAACAGACAGTAACTCAGCAAGGCATTCTTGTTGCTATGATTGTCTCTGAAAGTTGTAATAAATTATGGCGCGAAAATGTTCTCGGCTGAGTTCCATTTTTCTAATGACTTGGTGACACTTAAAAATTCACTGTAGTGAGAACATTGCACGTATGGTTGTGAAACTTTGAATTTAAGTTTACTAAAGAGTGAGGTTACGATTCAGTGCTGACGTTCGATCCGCGCGGCCTACTACTATGTTTCTATATTAAAAACTTAAGAGACATCCCTCGTAATGCTCTTCGGTCGGCATTTGTGATATTACTTTTTTTCACATATCGTGGCTTAATATTAACTGAACCAGTTTCGTTATATCTTCTAACTATATTTCTCACACTGTATCGCGATAAGTCTAACAAAGTTGCAATTTCTGAGTTTGATTTCCCAGAATTAAAAAATTTAATCATCAGTAACCGAATTTTCTCACTAATAACCTTTCCTCTTCCCATTTTGAAAACTTAACTACCCAAAACTATTTTAAACGTATTCTGACAGCTGTGATTAATGAAAACAATTGCCATGGCTTTTATTTTTCACAGCCACCTATGTGTTATAGACTTATTTTGCATTGAAATGAAAATAGGTAGATATGCTGTAATTGCAACATGTGTTATTTTTATGGTGCAAATTTGATTAGGGAGTGATAAAGTTGGTGTTTTCTACTATATATTATCAAAATATTCATTGTTAATATTTTAAAACTATAACACCCTGTTACATTTTTATTATTTGTGTTTGATAAGAAAAAACTATGATTTCAATAGTTGGGCCAACTGAAGTGGGAAGGGGCTGCTTAAGAAGAAATGTTCCAATATTATTCAGTTTAAAACTAAATTGAAAGAATTCCTTGTATATAAATGTCATTGTGCCATCTCAGAACTTGTTTGCTCATAATTGTTATCTTGTTTGTTTTATACATTTTTATTTAATAATTATTTTTAGTCATGTTGGCTGTTGAACCCTATGCATGTATTTCATTGTCTAAAGCAGGGTTTCCCAACCTTTTTCTTTTGTTGAGGCTCCCCGGACTATAAATTATATTTTCCCCCCCTTTACTTTTTCAATAAATACAAAAAAACGCGTATTATATAGGTACAAAGACTTTTATTTTAATTCTAATAAAGAAACTATTGACATCAAGACAATTTCGCTGTTTAGTAGTAATTAAAACTAGAGCAGAAAAGACTTCCTCACATGACTAAGTTGAAGAAAATGGAACTAGTAGGTATTCGTAAAGCAAGAGAGGCAGTGTCGAATTAACAGGCAATCTTTTGATCCAAAATTTCTCCAGTATTGAGAGATGGATGAATCATTTCTAGAAGTTTTTCCTGAACTTCTTCTGGTAATTGTGACACATCGACAACAAATGGATTTCTTGTCATCTACCATATTGGTTACTCTGAATTGATGTATCGGCGAAATTCGTCTTCCAGCGCTTGCAAATGAATTTTTATGTCAGCTTTTAAATTTGCGTCCAGTATGTTAATTGCTTGGGACAGCCGAGAAAAATATATAGCATTTTCAGAAGACACCTTTTGATTCCAAAGTTGAAGCTTTGATATGAACCCCTGAATATAATCATAATTGCTTATTATGTTGTTGTTTCTGCCCTGAGGTTTCAAGTTTAGCTCATTCAAGGAGTCAAATATGTCAGTTAAATAAGCCAACGTCAATTGAAACGTGTCATCTTTGAACATTGTCAAGAAATCGCGTTTTTCTTTGAACTCATGAAAAAGCATTACCTCTTCTTTCAATCCATACAGGCGAGCCAACATGTTGCCTTTGGACAGCCAGCGTACTTCTGTATGGAACAGAAGAACTTTGTGATCAGAATCGAGATCCTCGCAAAGTACCTAAAGTAAATAACCGACTGTTCAAAGCGCTGCTGTTGATGTAGTTTACAATCCTTATAGCCGAGTCCAAAGTCTGGCGTAATTTCTGTGGCAATGTTTTGGAAGCCAAAGCTTGCCGATGAATAACACAATGTGTACTAACCATTGCGGAAGTTTTTTCCTTGAGCTCTTTAGCTAAGCCCGATCGTACACCTATCATTGCAGGTGCGCCATCTGTGCAAAGTCCGAAGAGTTTCTTCCAATCCAAATAATTTTTTTCACAAACATTTGATATTGAATTAAATATATCTTCAGATGTAGCACCTGCTCCTGGTATAAAGGATAATAAATAATTTGAACTTGAACAAAATCTTAAGTTTCGATAGATAATTTTTACTGTGTATCCGGTTTTCGTACATCTTCAAGCGGGATATTTGGAAATTATTTCTTTTAACAATACTTTGCGACTATCATATAAACTTCATTTGGACAAAAATATACTTTTTAACAGTAGACTCCTGCTATGCACTGTTATCAGCCTTTCTTTATGTTGGTTTGAATGCAAAAACAACTTGTAAAACATAATATCTAACAGACAGACAATTTGTAACCCAATAACAACGTATTCTCCGGAGACCTTCCTAATAAAGTCCCGTATTTTTTATCATCATAAAATGAAGTGACTACCAGACCTCTTGCCTGAGAGAGAGAAGATATTTGAGAATACCGAGAACTTGGTACAATAAACATAAAAATTATTACGCATAATTTAGGGCATTACAGTAATAACTGTAGTCAATAGAACATCTGTTTTATAAGCAATAAGCTCAATATCTAACGACGACTCGGGCCTTGTAGTTTATAGAGCGTGTAGGTATAATGGGAAATTTTAGGGTTTATTAACTTTTGAATCGAGAAATGGGGAGAGATTTTACAAGCGTGGACGCTAGAAAGTTGGTGTGATATCATTGAAGCTTATTATTTTTTTTTTGACTTGAGTAGAATGTAATTATTTCGCACTTCAATTTATAATGTTTGTCTATTCTTTTCAAAAATTGCATTTCACTTCTCACGCCGATTGGCGAGGAACTACTGTAATAGCGAAGAATTTCAAAAACGAGATATATTTTTGTGCTACATGTGCGACATCATCATGAAAAAAAAAATGCGTCAGGTAAGTTGACTATGTTCTTCCCACACAACGCTGTCATCAGTTCCCATGTTCGGTACAACTTGGCACTTGGGTCATGAGATTGGCAAAAAACATATCTCATTTTGGAAAATTTTCGCGATTACAATACTTCCCCGCCACTAGGCAACCACCTGATTCATGTTAAGGGGCATCCATTATTATAAAAATACCGAGTTGTAAAGCTTCTGTTGCAAATGCGACTTTGTTCTCTTTTTCTCCACAACCAATCGCAAAGGTGCATTTTATTCTTAGCTGATGAAGGCGCGAAAAACTGGAGGTTACCGAAGGTCTAAGGCGACAAGGTAGAAGGAAGCTCGATAATTTTAGATATTGTTACAGTAGGATTATCTTGAAAAAGGGCACCGAGTAGGTTGTCCCTGCTCCTCTCAAATAACCATGTCATCACTTGATAAAGGATTGTGCTCGGTACAAGTTAACCACTCTGAGGAAAAGGTTAGCTACGAAAATAAATGGAAATAAATTCAACGGATCAAGTCAGTCAAAGAATACCATACAATTAGTTCATGGTCCTCGCCCATTGGATAACGCTGCGATTTATACATTCCTCCCCTGTCCTACCAACATTGTTGACCATCTGGCAACAGTACTTGGTCACGCCGTCACTTATAAGCCAGCGCTAGAGGTGAGTAGTATGTGTGTGTAACCATTTCTCTGGAAACGACCAGAAACTGCTTAACATCAAAGTCCGATGTTTGAAGTTTTTATTTTTTGTGTTTTTCTGTCGGTACACCTCCACTCGATCGATTTCAAAAAACTGCAAAGCTTTTTTGACATACTAAAATGTTTTTTTTGTGAGGGGGAATGCGTTTATGCACCATACCATAGCCCGAGCTACGGCGTGGGTGGGACTCCAGGTTGTCTTGATGAGACCACCTAATACCCACTAAACCCTAACCTCCGCGTGGCCCGACTCATCAGCGTCTCGATAGGCCATGTGTTGTGCGTGACCTGCAGTCTGCTACAACGTCTCCTCATGTGTTTCAGTCTCTGGGAACGCCGGGTTGGTTCCTTTACCTCGCACAGTTCTATCGATATCGTTAAGCGAGCATCGATAGAGGGTTTGCTATGTTCTCTTGAAACTCTTGTTTTCGAAAAATCGAGAGTTTCAAGTCCTCTGCTACTTGTTTGTTACCTGGTCCTGATGGGTCCTGGTCTTGGTGGTTCCTGGTCCCGCTGGGTCCTGGTACAGATGGGTTCTGGTCCTGGTCGTCGTCCTGGTTCTCTTCCTCTGCTTCCACGCCGTGGGGGGGGGGGGAGCAACCGCGAGTTCTCCTAGTCAAAGTTCCAGTTAGCGCCTGCCAACTGTGACTTGGGTCTAGGGTACTTGGCTCTGCGGTTGCGAGGCCTCTCGTCCGGATCGTAGTCCATGAGGAGTCGTAGCTGCTCGTTCGGGTGGTGCTGAGCTTTCTGGAAGGTTTTCTCCGCTTTTTTCCTCATGTACTCGTGAATTGTGTCCCAATGCAGAGGTCTCTACGCAAGGTTGAGTTTCTTACGTAGGATGGTGCACTGGTAGCGATCCGGAGTAGCTTCATCTCTAGAGCAGCAAGTCGCTTGCGGTAGCTGGGAGCAGCATACCCCCAGACCGCGGAGGCGTAAGCGAGCTGAGGTCTGGCGATGGCCTTGATCAGCCGTAGCTTGGTCGCTAGCGGCATCCGGCTGTGTCTACCCAGTAATGGGTAGAGTTGGGCCATGGCTGCTCTGGTTTTTGCGATCACAGCTTTTATGTGATCTTTCCAGGTGAGGGACTTGTCAAATACGATCCCCAGATATTTGACTTTGTCGCTCCACTGGATATCTTCGTTGAAGATGGATGCTTCGAGAGGTCTTGCAATCCTTCTTCGTTGGATGAAGATTGCCTGCGTCTTCCGGACGTTGGCGCGGATTTTCCATTTCACGCACCAGTCCTGGATGTGGTCCAGTTCATCCTGTAGTCTCCTATGGATGATCACTAAACTGTGCTTTATGGTTTTTCGTGATATACCTTCATGTCATGTAACATCCAAAAACATAAATCGGGAGCGTCGTAATTAACGGGTACTTCCCATAATGTCAACCTCCTTTCCTATACAATCAATCCACAGCTTTTCTCATTACAGCACTCTACATGCAGGAATTCAGAGTGACAAAGACGATCTCTGTCGGTAAGCTGGAGCAAAGAAGCGTACCAGCGACTTCCTCTCTAACGAGAATCCTGGAGGTTATCACAGCTTTGGGGGGCAATAATCTTATACTGTTTGATGCTTCCAAAACACAGTACTGTACCTTGATAAACAAGAAGCACCCTACCGTTTCGATGAAATGACTGAGTTCTACCAAAGAGCTAAGAAGTACTTTTATCGACAGAACCTCCTCACATTGTATAAGGCCTAGGCAAGACCTAGCCTCAAGTACTGCTAACATGTTTGAGATCTTGCCGCTCCGACTACCTTATCGATGCTTGATGCTCTTCAGAGGAGGGCTGTCCGACTGATCGATTACTCTTCTCTAACGCATCCACCAACACTCTAAAAATGTGATTATGAAGATTTCTCCGACGAATGTGAGGCTTTCGAGTCGTCTGCGACCTAGTACGTTCCTGTAAGTACTCAGCCCACCCCCGCTGTGCGAGTGCCACTCTGTCTAGTGTGATCATTCAAGAGTGGCGGCAGTTTGTCTGGCCGATCAATTTTACCTGAACGAACCAAACCCAGATTTACCTTCAGACTGACCACTGGTTAACTGAAGTTTCTCTCCGAAAGCCCGACATAAAGGATGCCATTGTAGCATTGTTAGTAGAAGAGGATAAAATAGGATGTTTGTTCCGGCTAAAATGATATTTTCACGCCAGAATTGTGTTTCTAGGAAATTAGAGATGAAAGAAGCGCCGCTGGTAGGCAATGCTGCAGATTTAACATTCCAGAAGCTTAGCAGTTTACGGATTTATCTATGAAACAATATGATAAAAATATAAACAGAAGTGATGCTTTCAAAACTTTTCCATATAGTGTTCCTTAATGGTATGCGAATATGTAAAGGCGTGAATCTACATGAAAAATTAATGTTAGTTTGCTTTATAAACTATGGTGCAAAAATGTTTCCTTACAAAAACTCGGGGTGTTGAAGTTTTAGGAAAAAAATGGAAATTAGTTAATATTTTCAGAAGCGCTTCAGATACCTCACTGATATTTAGTAAGTAGTGAGGGTTAATAAAGTTGCATATTTTTCAAAATAATTTTTAGCTTTAACAGTGACGTGCGTACGGGTATTGACTTCGAGATTTTAAAGACAAAAATGGTACGCCAATGGTTTTTTGCCAAATAAAAATTATTTCTGAATTCCCCGTTCAATTTAAAACTAATGATCTCTTCTGAATTGTTTTCATTCGATGCCCCATTTTTTAATAAAAAAATAAAAACCGTTCTATTGTCCGAGAAAATTCATGTAATAATAGAAGAATACAATTTAGCAATAAATATCTAGTGGCTCTGGAATATGTCACTGGCTTTTGACATCTGACAAGTCTCTGTTATTCAAATCTGTTCGCTTTTGACATCTGACAAGTCTCTGTTATTCAAATCTGTTCGCTGTGATATCTTTTTCATTATTTAGTTTTTCATGTTGGACGGCCAGATGGATTTATCACCAGAGATATCCCGATCGTGGTTTGCCAAATAGTCGAACCTTTTCTAATATTCATCGTCGTCTTGTTGAAACTGGTTCTGTCCGAAAAGGAACATCTGAAGGTAGACCTCTAAGTGTGAGAACACCTGAAATTGAGGAAGCAGTGCTGCACGAAGTCAAAGAACATCCTGAGACGAGTACGAGGAAGATCGCTAGACGACACTTAAATATTTGCCAACAAATTGTTTGGAGAATTTTATTGGATTTTTGTTATATCCTTAACATATTTTAAGAGTACAGGCATTGCTTCCCATTGATTTTCCAAGGCGTGTCCTTTTGTCCGTGGTATCTTCAAAAAATTACACAAAATCTGCAATTTGAATCAATGATTCGGTTCATGGACGAAGCTAATTTTTCTCGAAATACCATTCAGAATTTCCACAATAATCATTTGTGGGCAAAATAAAATCCCTATGCCGTAACCGAAACCCATTTCCAACACCAATTTTCGGTTAACGTATGGGCAGGAATTATTGGCAACCACTTTATTGGCCCATTGTTCTTACCGGGACGACTTAACGGACAGACTTACCTCAATTTTCTTCAACAACTTTTGGCTTCGCTGCTTGATGATGTTGCGTTAGTAATAGGAAACAATATGTGGCACATGTATGATGGTGCACCAGCGCATTTCAGTGTAGCGGTTCGTAATTATTTACTAACTGTTTATCCAAATCGTTGGATTGGCCAGAGTGGGCCCCAAGAATGGCCACCAAGGTCCCCAGACCTCAACAGTTTAGATTTCTTTTTGTGGGGCTATCTTAAGACACTAGTGTACAGAAGTCCCATTAACACTGTATAGGAATTAAGAGAAAGAATAGTTGCAGCTTGTGATAGAAGAAAAAACACTCTTGAGATATTTCAACGAGTGCGCAATTCCATGAGAAGGAGGGCGGAAGCATGCATACTAAGTGAAGGGAGCCATTTTCAACAATTTTTGCAAACATTTTGTTGGTTTTAATGTTTTGTTTATGTTGTCAGTTATTGTTGTTCATTACCCCTAATGTGTTTATTTTTTCGATTAAATTAATAATAATTTTGCACATTAGACAATAGAACGGTTTTTATTTTTTTACTCAAAAATGGCGCATCGAAGAAAAACAATTCAAGAGAGGTCATTTGTTTTAAAAATCATTTTAATTTGGTAAGAAAACCATTGAAGTACTATTTTTTTCTTAAAAAGTATCGAAGTAAATACCCGTGCGCACGCCATTGTTAAAGCTAAAAATTATTTTTGCATTGAAAAATATGCAAATGTATTAACTTGCACTATGTACTAAATATCAGTGAAATATCTAAAGGGGTTCTGAAAATATTAACTAATTTCCATTTTTTTCCTAAAACCTCAACACCCCGAGTTTTTTTACGGAAACATTTTTGGACCATAACTTATAAAGCAAACTAACATTAATTTTTCATGTACATTCACACTCTGAAATATTCGCATATCATTAAGGAACACCCTGTATATAATTATACCTTCCTGCTTGTCGGTAACCAAGCCGAAATACTTCATCACCATACTTATAACAGAAAGCAGAGCTATAGGAATGTAGCTTTAAGGGTGTCTTAGATATTTTTTTGGGATGGGTTGGACGTGAATAAATTTCTAGTTTTCTGGAAAGGTACCGGAGAAATGGGATGAGTCAAGTCGTTCCAAAAGGCGGAATCGAATCGTGACTAGGTAGGCAATCTACTAGAATTCTGTTTCCATGTTCGAAAAACATGTGTGACTCATTATGTCTAACAGGTGCATAATATTACCGGGGATCAGCAGCTTCATAATAATAGAAGGTCATTGACTGACACCAAACATGCAACAATTTACAACGATTTGCCGCATACAGCTTGCAACTTACCATATTCGACCCTTCAAACAAATGTGCAGGAATCTCTATGTTCCATCGATTTTTATGTCTTTGTCAATATTCAAACTTCAGTTCACAAATCTTCGTTTGCTTAAAGATATCTGCATCACACAAGTCCGTGTTTCTCATTTAGGTTGGTTAGTCAGTCCGTGTGTGTTGTATATCAATGCGTAATTAGAGTGCATCTACTACGACGCAATATTCAGAAAACCATCATATACTGAATAACGCAACCTAAAGGTCAGGCCGAATGGGTGGGTACATTTGAGCTCCATAAAAATTAGGAAAGGATGTGTAGATTTAAAACCAATTAAGTCATCATTTACAAAAGTATCGCAGAACGCTAAAGTGGTACGTACTCTAAATACCCAAACGTTTCTAAAATATATAAATATTTCGCTGTCCACCAGTTCCCGTTAGTTAGTTACCTATTGCGCTTGCTATAGTCGGCAGTGGCCTCCACGACGCTGCAGTATCGCAGCATCGCGTCGTGCACGCAACGCCAACGATTGGAAGTTATTTCGAATTATACATATGAACACATTAAAAATCAGACTTTTATTATTTAAGTTCCTTGTTGTTACCGGGATCAGAAGTTTCTCATTAATATAACGGCTTTGACTGATACTGAAGACATTCACAAGCCCCGATTCTCAATTTTCAACCCCTATAAAAAATTATATAAAATGATCGGGAACATCTGAAACGTCAAAAAACGAAGTTTGAGCGATTTTAGTTTCTTCTTTTTTCACCGCCACTCCTTCACCACTGGACCGATTTTCAAAAACTACAAAGCTTCCTTGGCATAGTAGTGACCCTTTTTGAAAACTTCATCCTAAATTCGACCGGTATTTCGCAGGTTATAGAGGGGTCACGGATTAGCGGACAGAAAGACAGACAGCCCGACGGAAATGAGTGACATGGATTTTCGGTTACCGCCTCTTGGTTCATCTTAAGAGATATCCAACAAACGTGGAAAAAATCAAGTTGAGGAATTTCACCCTCAAGCCAAACCCAGCTCATAATCGCCAAGAAAAAGCGGAACGTGTAACAGACAAGCAGCATCACAATGAATAGGATTTAGGGAAATCTATGCAGTGCCACCTGCGATGTCCAGGTAGAAATAGAGACGTAAGAGAGGGTGCGCTTAGAGGGATAGGAATGATTAAAATGACCGGGCTAGACTTGGTGTCGCCACCCTGGGCGACTCGGCTAGACAGCGTGGCACCATAGGCCACTGGCGTAGGTAAAATTCCTTAGTAAGGGTTCACATGTTACTACCAGTGGCGTAGTAGTTACATCTCCTCTTGAAAAGACACTTCGTGGAATTACTTTATAACCCGCCGGTCGGCCCCAGTGGTCTCGGGGTCCTTCTTCATTATACTCGGAGAGCCTAACGTACATTTCTGGTTACATCATCGCGTGGTGATAGTACCCCCTACTGAGCGGGGCAGTGGCAAATGCTTGTTCCGGAAGTTGTTGTACAATATATATGTACAACT
Organism: Acanthoscelides obtectus; assembly: GCA_963669975.1. Lineage (NCBI taxonomy): Eukaryota > Metazoa > Arthropoda > Insecta > Coleoptera > Chrysomelidae > Acanthoscelides > Acanthoscelides obtectus. The sequence goes on along the minus strand of CAVLJG010000003.1, from coordinate 88,023,343 downwards.
TCGTCCCGTTAAAGTGATTGCACACGTGTTAAGGAATACCACAGTACCGATTGTCGTGTGGCGGTACAAGTCCGCTAATGGGCCACTTCAAGTCAGGTTAGCATCATTAACAAACAAAAAGACGGTGTAGACAAAGACCTTGCGACCGAGGCGGTACCACCCACCAGCTTTTTCCAAGGTGTCTTATAAATGCCCGCATATGCCCAAACCTAAGCTACCCAGTCGTTTATCTTCCCTTTCCCTTCCAAACAAAGAAATTAATGTTGATGGATCCCTTGAGAGCTGAGAATTCTGGATGTAAATTCACTCCATTCTCCCAATGTCCGGCTGTAGGTTGGACTCGAGGGAATAACATCGATGCTAAAATTTGTTTCACTACCTGCAGTCTAATTGTCTGCTATCAATTTCTTGGCGGAGATAAAATTCTCAGATTCTGCCTCAATTAGTCATCTTAGCTTCCCAAATTGCGAGGTACACTTCAATTTGAGGAAGAAAGGGGAAGTTGTGACTTTTTTCCGCAGCTGTATTTCCTGCACCAGAGTCCTTGGAATCAGGCCGGAAGGATATTCTGTGGCTTCGTTTTAACTCCAAAACATCCCCCAAATCTATGTCTCTCCTTCCGACCAAAACAGGGATGGCCTATTGAAATGTTTCCTCTTACCCAAAGACTGACCCAGCTGGTGACGAGCTCTACTTTTTTCCCGCGTTCCGTAACACGCCAGTAACCTGCTGGACTTCTTTCTTACCACGCATCGTGTCCCTTAACACCACTGCTGCCCTATTGCCCCTGGATAAGTCGAATCACGGTGTTGTGAAGCTTAGGTTCCTTGGAAAGATGACTATAGAGAATAGGCAAGCCGACGTCGAATCCAGAAACAAATATAACGAAGCGGTTCACAATGCGAAAATCTTTGCGATACTGGCTTGCGTATCTCACATTCTGGAGGAGGGTGGGCCTAGGAGAAGAATAACAATCTTATCCGACAGCCAGGCAATGAAAGCACTAAGTGCCTGTATGATTACTTCGAGCCTTGTATTGCAATGCAGGGAGGCTCTGGATTGCCACGCAGCGAAGCATTCGGTATCGATAATGTGGTACCGGGGCACGCTGGGATAAGAGGCAATGAGACGGCGGGCATTCTGGCGAAGACATGATCAGCCAGCAAGCTCGTTGGTCCTGAGCCAGCTCTAGGAGTGACTGCGCATAGAGCTAGGAGGAAAATGAAGACGTGGGTTGCAAGACAACACTCTCAGAAGTGGAGAAGTATCTCCAGACATCTCCGCCAGGCACGGGAACTCATTGAAGGGCCCAGTGCTAAGGATGGACGTTTCTGCTTATCTCTGGATAGAGCCAACGTAAGGTTGCTGGTTGGACTGTTGTCTGTCCATAACACGTTAAGGCGCCACCTTCACGTGATGGGAGTGGCTGAGGATCCCTTGTGTGAACGCTGCTGGATAGAGGAAGAGACCTCGGCGAACGTTTTGTGTCGCTGTGAAGCTCTGAGCTACTATAGGCAGAGTATACTGAGGTCCATTACTTTGGACGCTCAGGACGTCAAGGAGCTTGGACTCAAGGCGATTCTCAACGCGCTAAAAGGGCGAGGCTTGTGATCTAAGGAATGTAGAGGTGCATAAGGGCCCGCTTAAGCGGCCAAGCACTGGCTCCTTATGGTGGCCGGAATGCCTCTAATTTCAAGATTCATTCATTCAACATTCAAGCATAAGATCGTAAGACGGGTGGATGCTCTTGTCGCTCGAAATCAACAAAACTTCTGGTCCGGACTTGATTCCTGCCATTGTATTGAAGAGGTGTGCAGCAGAGCCTACTCCAGTTCTTTCGCGTCTCTAAAAGGTATCTTAATAGCGGCAGTTGCCGGTAAAAGTTATTTGTTTGAGGGCCAAAAAACACTGATTATCCATGCTCGATGCTGTTCACAGGAGAGCTGTCCGACTGAACGATGACTCTTCTCTAGCAGACAGTCTCGGGACGCTTTCGCAGCGACGGGCCGTCGGCGATCCCGCTCTTGTCTACCGCTACGTGTACAAAAATGTTCTAGCATCACATTTCATCAAATCAGTTGGTAGCTTCAAAACTGGTTTTGGACGATCAAAACAGTACACAGGACTTTGGCGGGACTCGGAGTTCCTGACATGCACAGACCGCACAAGATATTGTTATCGGTGCCTCATGATTTGGGATCATGGTTTTTGAAATGTGTTGGAGAGTTTGCGTCTTTCTTAATTTGGTTGCAACTTTGAACAGCTTGTATCAGTTGAAAAGATTGAAGCCAGATAACCGTTCATATAAAATTTGGTGCGTAGGTACTAGCTTTTTTATTGCGTATACCTTTTTGTATTTCACAGACATTTGAGATTCTTATGGTTGAAATTCAGAATCCAATTCACTGCTATATCAATTTTTCGTACCTGAAAATTCAATGTACCTACATATTGCCATCACGTTGGAGAGAGTTCATAGGTAATGACGAAGTTTATATTATATTCGATAAAACTTATGCAAGGTATGGAAAAGAAAATAAAAAAACTTTCCGGTAAACCATATGATACAATTATTCGGTAGCTTTAAATCAAAAGTTTTGTGTTTTCAAAGGTTGGCATGATTATATGAGTTATGTATTTTCTTGGAGAATACCTTAAAGTAACTTACATTTTACAAGGCGTTAATCCACTGAGCACCCTTTAAATAACCTTCAATAATATGAGATGTTTCGGTAGCACAGCATGCCTATAACATGACAAAGCACCAAAATCTCCGCATAATTACTTTCAATAGCGTAAAAGCACGTATTTACAGCGAACAGGTAATGGTGTAGGTGCTAGCAAACTCATTTCTCAGTATCATCCATCTTTGGAGCGGAAACAACATTGACAATACCCTGCGATCCACCCCGACAAAAGCACAACTAAACACCATACCACCCCCTTAAAAAAACCTTAAAACTAACAGAATCGGTATCAATGTGAATGGGGGTACTCGCTAGTGACAAAGTTCTGAATGGGCACCTTTTGAATTCTTTGAAAAAGAACATTCTGTATCAATAGCAGGTAAGGGAGAGCATTTTGTTTTCTGTGAAAAGTGACCACACCTTTTGTACGGCAAGAATTCCATAGGGTTTCCGGTGCTTTGTCGTTTTGTGTTTCTTTTGCTTTTGTGACAGTTAGTCCGGTGCGTAGAGAACGCAATTTGCTAAAACTGAACATTCGTCTCGGAAAGAACGTACTTTAGCGATGATGTAGCTAAAGCCTAATTTTAATATTGATTCGCCGGAATCAAAATTGGCGCCTTATGAATATAGTCAATTTCTGTAACATGGGCTTCTAATGCCCATGATAAATAAAGAAATACTCCATAAATCATTAGGTTTAGCTACAAAAACCTATTTTTTCATTTCTGTCCGGACACAAAATTTGCAGCTACAGCACAAAATTCACTAATCAGAAGGCATTCTTGAAGTAATGGATCTAATAAGTATTGTCGATTTCCTCTAAAATATTTCTCAAACTAGAGAAAAATTATACGATTTGTATAAGATGGGACACTAATTCCCAAAATAAATAAAAAAATACTTCATAAATCACCTGGTTTAGTTACAAAAACCTATTTTTTCATTTGAGCCCGGACACAAAATTTCCGGCTTGATCAATCGGAAACAAGTTTCATACTTAGCTTGTAAATAATATAACCAAATTAAAAACAAGCATAAATGAGAAAGTTGAAAAAAGGATATATCAGGTAAAGATTTCAAAAATTCATTAATTTACTTTCATTGTAAAAATAATTTTCTCTTTCTGGACAAAATAACAAAATAATGCCGGCGATCTTTATTGGATGATTCCTCGACTACGAAGTCGTTCGACCTTAAACAGAGCTGTGACGTGACGACGAGGCTAAGCAGGCACTGGAGACACCGCGACAAGGTTGTAATTAGTAATAAACGCCTTGTTACTCAAAGCACGAAAAGGCGTTTTCTCCGTTCCGGAACCGCACTAATAATGGTATGCGATTGATTGTAGTTTTATCCAGATATCCTCCGGTGACCTTGGGTTTGACCTTAACAATGCCATTCAAGGTCATTTGATGGTCAAGTTGATTCTTTTACATCATAACCTCCATTTTTGACCCCTAGATGGAAAGAGTGGAAAGTTTTACGTTCTGATATGATCTTGACCATCTCTAATTTAAGAAGGCCACTTTTACTTATGCGTGACAACACAGCAGTAAGTCCGTATGATAGTACGGGGTAGATGCATGCTTTAACTATTTTCAATATCCTTGAGAATTGAGTGACGTTTGGGGAATGATCTCTTCTTGGATTTTAAACAAACAACAACGTGTCCTTCAGAAACGTTTCCATTTTACAGCATGTTGTAATATACAAACGTTAAAAGTTTGCATTTTATAGCAGGCTATAGCAACTGGTATCACAGGCTGTTGTCAATCTCGATATTATTGTACGCTTTTTCGATTTTACAGTGAACTCTAGCTTTGTGTCCCGCGGATCATGTATGTGGCGCCACAAATAAAGTAACCAAATTTCCCAAACATGCAAGTTGGCTGTCACTTTACTAATGCCACAAATGATACAAAACGTGTTCGGAAGCGTATAGTATTACTTAAGTACAATGTTTTATGCTAGTATCAGTTTCAAGCGTATGAAGTCGCGGGTAACAGCTAGTGCAAAATAAAATGTCTGTATCACTTGACCGTCACAAGGTGAGTGGGGCGACGGCAGGCTGCGCTGTTGCCGGCTTGGCGTTGACGTCGGAGATTTTGGCACTTGCCGAGACAGTTGATAACAGCCGACAATGAGATCGCGGATGAAAACATACCTTTAACCTTCGTCGGGTATCAGTTACTATGTGTAAAAATTTTTATGTCTCGCTGAGATGTGGTTCAAACCTAATTCGGTCCTGCACCTGAATCAGATCAAACGTAAACAAAATTACACCGGTTCCAAGAAAACAAAACACAATTGGCACACCCGTACAGCAATAACAAAGTTGTTCATATTATTTTAATTTACGGTGTCTTCGAAATGCTACCGAGACTTCACGAGTGCATGCAGATCATTTTTCAAGATCCTTCCTGATTTCTTTTTTTCTTTAGGGCAAAATGTTTAGAGTATACAACTGAGCTGAACACGATTAACGAACTACGTGTGCGAATTTAGCAATCTGCCTCATTCATTCGGGAAGGGCAGGGTATACTTAAAGCCTACATCCATGCTTGAACAATACTTAAAAATGACAGAGCTGTACTTGAAATTTCTTCTCGTTGAATGATGAGTACTTTTGTCATATTTTTTTTTATTTTAACGCTGTTTTTTCACCATACATACATACATACACCATACGCTTCTTGTAAAGCACCGAAGTCTGTTTGGTCCGTCTGACAGGTCTAGCGCGTGGCGGAATTATGGAATGAAACTCAGAAGAGCAAAGTTCGTTTGCATAACTTTCAACTAGCTCTATACCTAAGTCAGACATTGTTTCCAAAGTTAACGTTCAATTTCCATTGCCTTTGCTGACCGGTCTATATTTCTTGTGACATTGTTACCATCAGCGATTGTTTAGCTTACGAATACCACATCTTAGCCGTGATACGTGAATCGACATAAAATAAACATCAAGAATGACTTCCATTTTGAGTTATAAATTAGTTAATTTCGGATCTAGAGGCCTTTGAAGCCTAAATTAATCACGGGATTTGGGATGCTTGGAAAATGCATTCTATTCAAAGCTGAATGAAATTGTGTGGAAGGGTCTAAACTTTATAGAAGTCGGGATCTCATGAAAGAAATCCCATCATCAGTTTTATATCGTGTAGGTTCTTCTAGATAAACACGATTTATCCAACGATGGCGACATTTGGCTTCGTAGTATTTTTTGAAGATAAGTCTTGTCAAGCTTCTGCACAATCCTTTTGACGATAATTGGGCAACAAAAAGAGGAATCGGAAAATGGAAAAATATACAGGGCGTTCCATTTGTATTCTTCTATAAATGTACGTATTCAATTTGTTTAAATTAGCAATACTGCTTTTTAAAGTCAAATTTTTATTCAAGTTAATGACATTTTTGATGCCTTATATTCGTCAAAATATAGCGTGTTTTCAAAGTTGTGTCATTTATTTTAACAGCTAGTAGAACTCGTCAAAAGAAGTTGATATACCAAAAAGCACCTATATTATTAAAAATTAATTAAAAGAAAATCATTGTTAAGTTTAATGGATACCGTTTTTACAAAAACTTTTTCAGTGAGCTGTTGAAGTTCTACCATCGTATTTACTGCTTCATCATGATACATCAACTCTTTCCAATAGCCCCACAGAAAAAAATCGCAAGGCGCAACTAGACATTACGTATTCTGTCACATTTAGAGCAACATCTCCTAATAATTGTGGCAGATTGTGTCTAAGAAAATCTAAATAAATTTCACCGGTCAGTCGAGGTGGAAAATAGTAGGGTCCAATAAGCATGCGATTTACCAAGCCAGCCCAAACATGTAATGAAAATCTATGATAAAAATGAGTTCTTTTTACAGCATGCGGATTTTCTACTGTCCAAACATGATTGTTGTGGAAATTGTACACTCCATTTCGTGTAAAAGTGGCCTAATGCGTAAAAAAAATTAATTTCGTAAAATCTCCATTGCTGTCGAACTGTAAAAGCCACTGGCAAAATGCAACTCTTCTCAAATTGTTGGGTCGTCTTCGACCGTTTCTAAAATGTCTTCCTCAATTTGTAACATTTCAGGTTGAGCAGGTCTTCCAGCGTGACTTCCTCGTTGTTCTTTTAATTATTCTGTGTCACGAAGTCTAATAACTAAATTTACAAACATCCGTAAGATCGGAAGATTTCATCGAGAAAACCTTCATCATACAACCTGCATGCTGCGACTGCATTTTATAGACAGTCTCCATATAGTATATATCCACTAGTTCATTGTTTTTAGTTCACAAAATACTCAGACAAATGAAAATATACGCACAATTAAAAGACTGATACAACCAAAGACTTGTACTGAAAACCATACAATAACACACAAAGTTTATCAAATTTAGATAAACGATAAGAGTGGTAAATAAAAAACGCTTAGATTTTACACGGCAGTGGTCGAGAATATCAAAAGAATTTTGTAAAAATTTTCTTATTTTAAAAAATGTTTAATCTTTTACTATTTCTCCTATTATGCAACTTTTGTATAGGCGATTTTTGGTATATCAACTCCTTTTAACGAGACCTACAAACAGTTTGAATAAATTATTCAACTTTGAAAACACCCTGTTACTTAATACAAAAGATGTATGAGACATGGACAATATTATATCAAATGATACGAATCGGAATGTTTTTTTAAATCACACAAAACACGTACCTGTAAAACGCTTTGCTTAACAAGAATTGCTTTAAGCTTCTTAAGAATACATTGACTGATTGGAGTCTGAAACTAATGGGAAGAAATTTAAAAATAATGGCCCAAAATACTCGTAGTTGATTCCGTTTCTATTCTGGTTCAACCTTAACAAGGTGATCTGTGGATCACGAATGTTTTAACCCGTTCTATTACTAACTGGTTAATCCCAGTATTCAGAGATATTTTCCTCCTTTACGTATTTTATACAAAGTGTAAAGAGACAAATGTAATTAGTTTGTCATAAAGACCTGCTTGATACCCTTGGTTATCATTTTTAAAAGTTACTCCTACAACCTTCTTTTGCAAACTGTAGGCTGACGCTACACTTGACACGCAACGCCGTCACAAGTTCATAAAGGATCGTATTCAGCACAGAGGAAAAAGCTAGTTACGAACATGTATAAGAGATATATGTTTTAAATCACTCACACAGACACACACAATTAGTCTGAAGACATTCTTCTCTGCCCTACGGGTAGCCCATCTGTCAACATCGCTTCGTCCGATACCTGACGGTACAACGCGTCAAACGCGGCAATACAACAGTAAAGCCAGAACACTTGCCAGGACTGATGCGCTCGCCGATGATCCCAAACAGCAGAAGCAGTGCCGCGTATCGAAAGCATTTCTCTATCATTCTGTTCTAAGGGCTAATGTACGTGGAAATCTATGATATCTGAAATATGTATAATAAGTAAGAAGAACTACTGAAGTTGGAAGCATATAAACATACTAAAATTGGAAAATCTGAGATTTTATTTACTATATGATTAACGCATCCGTGGTAGATTAGCGAGGTCTAAAGCCAAACTTGTTTGTTATGAAATAGGATATTGTTTTTAACGTATCTCATTATTTGTTTATTGTTGCTATGATAATTTGCACCAGATTTTACTGATACTCATTTTACTCTACGGTTTTATGTTTGGATCTGGATACAACAATTTTCACAGCTGTCAAAAAATCAAGGCTACTGAGTGTGCAAAAGTTGACTTAGATTTACAGAATCAGTTTGTCCAGAATTGCGTGAGAAGTACGACATTGGACGCCATTTTTCGCGAGACTTTGGCGTAAATTACCTTGAACCACCATGAGGTGAATGGATCGACTAATAGTATCTACCCTCAACACGTATTCAGCCTTGTCAGAATGCCTTGGACATTCCTGCGACTTGATTCATCCCACCATGCTATTGTCAACCCCCGCATCGTATTTTTTCACCGCTCCTTGGCCGCTCTCCTTACCCCTTCCCTCACCCGATGGCATGAAAAATTAATAACAACCCCATAGCCAAGCTTGATAAATGATCCGGCACCGCCGAGATATTCTCGAAACAGTGCTCGACAAAAAACTGTCGTTCAACCCTCTTAAGATTTGTCAACTCATCTATGATGCAATTAATCCAGTACCGGGTATACGGTCGATTTCACCCATTCTTTATGCCTCATCTGTCATATCTCATGGCCTCGTCAATAAAATCTGTACTTGCACGTGTGCTCTACCAGATGTAGCTCAGCGTATTAAAAACACAGGGTGTCCAAAATAAGGATCCTATGCATGGGGATCTCGAAACTTATGGGAGATACAAATTAGGTTAAATTTGGAAAAAGTTACTTTCTTTGGGGCGTATTTACATGCCGTTGAGAAGCTCCTAAAAATTTCATAGCTTACTGAAGTATTTGGCAAAAACTGAACGTTGGCCAAATCGTTTTTATATTCTTCTGACTTTATTTTCAGAAATATCAAAAAATGAATGGCACTTTTTAGGCATTATATGAAGGTGTGCCTGACGTTACCGAATTCAACTATGTATCACATGTTACATTTGTTTTCTTAGTTATAGAGAAACATGCGTTTTTTATTTATCTAAGTAGGCGCTGCTTACAGAATGTTTCTTAATAAGCGTCCGATGTCAAGCTTTTGCGTATTTCCAAAGTAGAGCGGCAGGGGCATTACGTAACTTGAAAAGAGACATTATGTCGTTTTTGTTGACATTATGTAGGTTTTTTTGAGACATTATGCAGGTGTTCCTATAAGACGTCAATCTGGAACTAGCTGACGCTCACGTCATGCTCACTTGTAGAAACCGCGGAATGAGCTATTTACACACTAGCCTACCTTGTCAACAAGTTGAGATTTTATCGGTTAAAAAACAGAAATTACATGGTTTTCTGCGGACCCTCCCTCAAATATTCAAACTAGTTTGCATTCTGACAAAAGTTTTTACGAGGAAGGTAATTCATTCAAAATTAAAAACCATATTCAGAAATGCACTAGATTTCAGTGGCGTAAAAATTATTTTTCTCTTTTTTCCTTGGGGGGTCTGAATTCTCCAATTTCTGCGCCACTAGTATAGTCTCATGCTCTCAGTACGTATACAAAATTTTAAGTCTATGCCGACACAATTTCGAAATTATAATTTCGAGACTCTGTATCTCTGTATCGAGTCATTTTCTTTTCGTGTCTTTTTTTGAGCTATATTGTACTTACTGGTTCTTGATCCACACTTTGAACCTCCAAACATAGTAAGGAAGGGTCGAAAGTTATATTTTTGGAACGGAGCCAGCTATGAATGTCTGATTTCCTAGAAGCTGAGGTTGGGATTTTTTCTATTTTGCGAGAATGATAGGGAACATTATCCAAAACAACCACAGAATTGTCTTCGAGACGTGGTAAAATGCCTGAAAACCACTTCTCGAATGCTTCCCCATTCATCTCTTCATGGTAGTCAGTGGTTTTTTTGACTCAAAAGACCATAAGCCGTCATCCACGAAGCCATCTACACCCCCAATGTGGCAAATAATGAGCCTTTTCCTTTGCCTAGAAAGATAAAATCCGATAAGTACACATGCACGTCTTGTAGGTACGAAGATAGAGAGATATTGTGCGCAAAAATTGATACCGTGAACTACTTCGATCTATTTACCTGCTGGATTTTTCAATCCGATCGACAGTCCATCTAGAAATGCCCTTCTGGATGAAGTCACAGTTTTTTCAACCGATACCTTCGGAGTAGTGTGCCCAGCGTTAGTCTAGGTTTCGTCCAGGTAATAGATCTTCCTGTGCTAATCCCTGAATGATTTAATTTTGGTCAGGTACTCTCTCCTCCACAGAACAATTTCTTCTCTATCCATAAGTAAGCTGTTACGACCTCATTTCTTCCATTCGAAATTAAGATGCTTCAAAAGTTTATGAATAGTCGAACGTTTGAAATTTGGTAACATGACATCCTCGTTAACCTCCCGTAGTACATTATCAACTGTCGGTATTTTGTTTCTGAAGAAGAACTCGTGCACTTTCCTCCGGATCGCATGCTTGTCAGCGTCATCCAACGATCTCATGATACTTTTGCGATTTTTACCCGTCATTGACTTGGAAAAGGCATGGTTTTTCTTATATATGTTCATTCAAAACATTGTACACTGTCGCTTGGCATACCCCAATTTTATCTGCCACTTTCAGAGCTATTTTCGGGTTAGTTGATGTTTCGTCTTCCTTTCGCTCTATCTTGAATGTATTCAATATGACGTCTTTCATGTCTACGCTAAGATGTCTTTTTTTTATCGCTTTCTGGGAAGGCTAAGGGAGTAGCCTACAGCAGTATCTGTACTGGACATGTTCAGGATTGGTTCAAAACAAATAATAATGAGGAATAACAATAACAAACAGAAACTTAACAAATTACTCAAATACACTTAACAACAACAACAGCAACAACCAAGCAAGGTGAATACGAAAACACGAGCACGCAGTGATACACGCGACGGTCGGTGGCCTGAATGCAACTCTGCCTGCCCTGCCCCTGCACCACGCATTATTCCGCCAGGCGACCGCTTGATATTTAATGGCGAATTGACCAATAAGAGGCGTTGTCCCCACCTGTTACCGAGAGATCACGCGCTAACTGTTATTATTTACATCTCATCTTGAATTTGGATTCAGTTTAGTTCTGGGTCTGTTTTCGACAACGAAGCGCCACATCAGTCGACAATTTCCCGTTGGTATGGGGAATTCAAACTTTCATAAAATAATATCATACAAAATACCACCGTATTATGTACAACAAAATTACGTCTATAATGTTAATGTTAGACTATTAGGCCTCATTTCACAGCCATCATCACTAGACCTTTCTCTTACAGTGTTTGTTGATTGTACAAACAAGTTCTCACATCTAGAAAAAAAACTCCATTGACAACTTCCAAATTTTAATACATGTAAAAAGCTCCTTGACTCTCCAGTTTGTTGAACTTGCTTCTAAGGTGTAACTTCTGCTTAAACCGGTAGTGTAAATGAGCTAGATTCTTCCCTTGTACGTATACGTATTTGATCTATTGCGATTCTTCTCTATTTTTTTATTTGTCATTATTCGGCCTGATAATCCAACCGTGTCAAACTTCATAGTCCCAGAACTGGTCGATACAACCGCTTCTTTGTTCCTAGTCTTTCGAGATTTTGAAACAATCTGACTGAGCAGATTTTGCCCAGTTCTACTGACAGTAGGAAGCTCAGAAATCGGACTAGCAATGTGTCTTCGAGCTCCCTATAGCACTCGCTGTGCCAAGGTATTTAGTCTTCTGCCTACGCGGCTTCCAAAGGAATACACAAGATAAAAGTTTGAAATGATTGCGATAATGTTTGCGAATCTAATGCTTCACTATAGCAGGTTTAAGAAACAACATATGGCTAATGGGAGCTGGTGCTAGTGCTGGTGTCTAAAGAAAAAAAAGAAACAGTGTGGTGATCGATGCAGCGTTTCTGACGCCCGTCTGAACCACACCTAAGGCCGAATGGGAGAGCTGCTCATTCTTAAAGCGGGGGAGGAAATCGGATTTTTCAAGCCCACTTCCACACGTATAATGCCCTTTTGGACCGCTCACAATATCACCGGGATTTCGGAGAGCTTTACTCCGAATGTTATAGAACCCTTGTTATAGATATTGTTATAATTTGTACGATAAGATCGGGGTTATTCGGTATTTTTAAAACGGATAATGGTTTGTATACTCGGATTTAACGATTCTGCGGCATTGTAAAAACTCCACAAATAAACCTCACAAAAGCTGCCTTCGATTTTTTTATGATGCGGAAGGAGGCTATAATGGATTTTACAGTCTAATATGATGAGGACTGGCGCGTGTATTAGGATTCGTGAAATAGCTTTTTTTCATATTGTACTTGGGGAAAAAGTGTGGTCATCGTGGAAATCGTGAATGAGATATTACTTGTCTTGGATGATGCCATGTAAATTAAGAAAACCATGTCAATCATTTCCGACGGTCCGTCTAATCTGTCCGATAATCTCTCTGATAGTGTCACTCGATAAGCTTTTTATAGAAGCTTTCTACTACGAAAACGCTTTGTAGGATTTGTAAATTGAACCAGCAGCAGAGATGCGTGCAAAAAAATGAAAAAAAATGGCATCACGTAGGTTGACTGAACTTCCTATGCAATGCCGTCATGAGTTCATAAATGGTTATATTTAGCACAAGTTCTGAGACACAAGTTAGTGTCGAATATGTACCTACTACGGAGAAATTAAATAGACGAAATCATGGCATAATTGAATTTATTCGACTTATATATCGATACAAATACAACTTCAGGCTTTTTCAACAAAAAAAAAATGCTAGCCTCAATTTTGATTTGTAATTTCAATAGCATTTCCTTCGTATATCTGCTTATACACTCAATTGTTCTTATTGCCGTCCCTTTAATGAATACATATACATGTCTTAAGTAAAAAAATTGACTTATCAACTATTTGCCACCGAAGTCAGTCAATTAGGAAGATAGAAATAGTCCAGAGACATTCTTCACCTGCCCTAGCGTTACTACCGTCCATCTGGCAACGTCGCTTCCCCTGCATACCGCACGAGTATTACGTATCTTAAAAAGTGACATTTCGTATTTTTTTTTCTTCTTTAACTTAGTACAAGCTGTTGTACACTTACTGTGAACTCGTTTTGTAGCGAACAGCGATCCTAGCAAGCAAACGTGGAATGATGTATTTGCACCCTAAAAACTACGTAATCTGCAAGATGACATTTCGTCGATTTTTTTGTTGAGGTTTTTTAGGTATTTTATATAATAGCACGATGCGGCAGTGCAGTAATAGAAGCAGTTTCACGCCCGCCGGTGAACACAGAAGTAGAGACGCGTATCGACAGTACTTCTCTATTTTCAGTTTTAAGGGCAAATGTACAGGGATATCTATGATGTGTGAAATAGAGTAATACTATTTATTGTGAGAACACAAACGGCTCAGGTTAGCATGAATTCTTCCTTCCATCTTGCGTAAGCAAGTATAGTATAGCAGTGTAATGCCCTCTCCAGACTCACGCGCGATTCGCGCGCGAAGCCGCGAACTACCCGCGATCCATGAGTGTGGATCCCATTCGCGTATTCTTCGCGGCTTCACGTCGCGTTCGCGCGTTGTTCCCGTTTGTTGTCGGTTTTTTGTCCCGCGACAAAGGGTTCGCAAGGCGCGAACATGACTAGGCTCCACATTCGCTGGTGGTTCAGTTGCCTCATAGCGAGTGTCGGGAGTGGTTGTGTTTTTTCCACTTATTTTCAATTGCTCTAGTTTTACTTATATATGCGTAATTATAAAATGCCAAAGCGCAAAGTAGCACTGCAGCAGCAGTAGCAATTTCACCATCCATACTCGTCAAGACCGCGAACTATACTGTGAAGCAGGCGCGAACATCTGCGAGTGTGGAACTGTAGGAAGAAATTTCAGGATTCGCACCGCGATCCGAGCCGCGATTTCACGCCGTGATTCGCGCGTGAGTCTGGAGAGGGTATAACAAAACTTAGAACTATATCTGGTAATGGTACAAAATCGTAGTGAACATAAACAGAGATATTAACTGGCCTGTTGTGCAGAAGTTCAAACATCTTTGTAAAAAGAGTAAATGGGTAAATAATTGAGATCATTCAAAACATGATTTAAATAAAAAGATGCAAGATACGACAAACTTCCGTTAACCCTTAAGAATTTCCAATAGAAACCTAGAATTATCGAGGTTCGGAGCGTTCAAACATACTAACAAAAATGAGATGTACCTTCCACTCCCCTGACAACCTCCAATCCCCAATTTTTTAACCATATTTTTTTTTCTAAATACGATTGAGAGGCTTTGAAATGTGAAAAAACAAAGTTCGAGCGATTTCTTTTTGTTTCTTCGTCCTTAGCAACGCTGCCATTCCAAAAACTACATATTATCTTTTTCATCCTCGGCTCATGTTATGAAGATCTAAGCGGTACTTCCCAAATATCAGTTGAGCCAAGGATTAGCGAACATGAGACAGACCTATAGACAGTCCGAAATTTTTCGCCATTCCAATAATCCCCGGTCGGTATGCTTGGGAAGTAGAAATGGCTGAATTTTAAATGTTGCATCTCTGGCATTAGTGGAAACGTACTATTCTGATAGCGGCAATATTACGCACCTCTTAAACATAACGGTCACACGTTTTCTATTAAACCAATGGAATCTAAGTTCATTTTCTATAGTGTGTACCTACTTGTGGAACGTACCTACTCAAGTTTCAATCTCATTTGAAACTTTTGAATCAACTCCTGCCAATTCCTTTTATGCAATTCTGATATTTATTGCGTAGCATGAATAAAGGAAGGAAGGAAGGAAGGGTGTATCAGAAGCTATAAGTAAGGTTTGGGAAGTATAGAGTCAATCTACTTGACGCTACTTTCTCTATTTCTTTACAAGAAATAAGTAAGGCATTCTTCAGCAAACTGCGTATTATTTTGACAATTTTGGAATTGTTTTTGACATCCCATCATCTCTAGCATGATTCACCCTTATTTACGATTGGCAAACGATGGGATTTCGGCCTGAGTACCATTCACTCCCTCTCATATCCTTACATAACTTGCTGATGATGTGTTAGTAAAGAGATTAGAGTGTAAACGAGCGAAAGGGTGTGCCCCTGAACTTCATACGGCTTAGAGTAGGGTCAACGTAGGTCTACTGAATAAAAACTACAAAAAAATAAAGGTCGAGATATGTGAGACAGACCATGATATCCCTATGTATTTTTAGATGTTGAATACGAATCCGGGACCAGAAAAGTTCCTAGACGTCAAGAATTCACCGTCAGCGGTGCAAATTGAGTTTCGGATGCTGGAGCATTATATTCTCATGTATTTTTTCACATTAAATCCGAATTTGTTGTCGTAAAGATCCCTACACCCCTAGAATTCACCACCGAACTCAAAAATTACCCCTAGAAGTTGTATTCCTATGCATTCTTCAATGCTTAATCTGAACTTGAGGACAACGGAATTTGTACACCCCTGGAATTTGCCTCCGGGAATAAAAACTGCCAATAAACAGGGGTGGAAAATTGACTTCCGGATGCCAAATACTGAATGGGAAATCAAGGTAATAAATCCACCTCTCGGGTTAAAATTGAGTTTCAAGTACCGCTCACATGTTTGGGGTGCTGCCACCCTAACTAAATTATCCATGCTCGATGCTGTCCGACTGATTGATGCCTCTGATCCATCGGGCAGTCTCGGGACCCGTTCGCACCGGCCGGCCGTCGGCGATCCAGCTTTCTTCTACCGCTACGCCAACGGGCTTTGCTCCTCAGAGAGTCCCTCCATGACGCGGCCGCGACCCTCTGACTTCGCTGTCTTTTGCCCCTAGGGTATGGAGATTGGAGAACAATTCAGATGAGCCGGTTTTCCCAGTTTTACTAATCTTAGGCAGTTCAAAAATCGTATTAACAAAGCTTCTTAAAGGTCCTCATGGTAGCCGCGGTGCCCTGGCATTTAAGCTTCTGCATTCGGTATAAGGAAATTGTATTGTTAGCCGCATATTTCGGCAGTCTGATGCATTTCTTTCTGCTGAGCCCTAGTAGGTACATCTGAAAATTTACAGTTACAGTTAAAGTTACAAACTCATTCCAGTACGTGTACCTACTCGTAGTTCACAGCACAGCACCTGGCATTTGAAAATCTATTTTCCATCCCTCACTAGGGGTAGTTTTTGGTCCTGCGAGTGAATTCCAGAGGTTTAAAAAATTCGTTGACCCCAAATTCGGGTTCAGCGTCGAAAACTAGATGAGAATACGGTGCTCCAGCATCTGCCATCCGAAACTCAATTTCCACGCCTTCTAGGGGTAGTTTTTGGCTCCTGGGGTAAATTCTAGATGTCTAGGCACTTTTTTGATCCCGGATTCGGATTCAAAGTTGAAAAATACATAGGAGTATCATAGTCTGTCATATGGATCTCGACTTTTACTATTTTGTAGGGGCTGTGTAATTGATAATGGATATCAAAGTTTTGTGTCGTAGCACAGCCCTCAGTGGAAGAGAGGTATGTGTTTCAAGCTATACAGGGACCTAGTTCGTGGAGAAGAGGATCCATGATGCCATCTTTCGAATCAGCATCGTTCCTTGTGAGAGCATGAAGATGCTTAGCAGGAAGATTCCTGAAAATGTTTGGAAACATTGAAGATTGGCAGACTAGACTATGGTAAAGTCTGCAGGTGCAAAATGAACCACAACGGATTTTCAATTTAGTGATGAAAGTTATGTTCAAGCAAAGATACAAGATGGTCCAGTCATTTGCAAGCTTCGTAGTGTCCACAGTGACAGCGCAAAGCCCATACTTAAAGCCTTTTAGTCAACAAAGAGGAGTACCAAAGCATTTTAATTTCTTTTATCTACATCTTGCCAAGTGCTAGCAAGTTGATAATTTCAGAACCAATTTGACTGTACTGTTGCAGACTCGCACGGTTTTGATCGAATACGAGTGGTGGTGAAACGTTTGTTTGTCTTTGTCCTTTGTATGCTCTTCAATTATTTTTCTTTGCAAAACAAGTAAGTAGGTGTAGGTGGAGGTGGAAATGACATCACAACAATTCACGATTTACCTTATTGTTCAACGCCAGACAAACATTTTGAGCCTATCTAGGCAAAAACGTTTCTTGACACGTATTAGTGACAACCCTTAATGCGGTCAGTATTTTAGATATATATTTCTGCAATTATTTTCTTAGACAGGGTGATACACGATGTTTTTAGGAAAATTTAAGGGCAGGATCAGGACGAAAAAATATGAGACAAGTTCACAGAAACATGAATGGGAAATTTGCTTACACTTGTACACTTTTTCAACATTTATTTGAAAAGATAAGTTTTTATGTTTTTAAAAAATAATCACCAGCGTGACTACTTAGATGAAAATGACAGATTGCATTCATCATGTGTATAGAGAGAGCTGTCACCGATCGATGGTTATTCTCTAACGGACAGTCTCGGGACCCTTTCCCACGGAAAGGCGGACCTCGACCTTGCTTTTTTGACTCCCGCCGCGTGTTGAGCCTGCCAGACGGACCTGCCAGGCCACAAACCGTACTGCCTGTCGCTAATCGAGCCGTGATGTTCACGTTACTCCAAAAAACAGAGCAATAGACGAACTATTTATTCATAAGTGGCAGTGTAAAGCGATATATTTCGGTTGGATTTAACAATCCAAGATATTATTATGAACTGTCTTCAAATAAACGTATTATGATACCTGAACGTTTATCAGCTGTTTTGTTGGATTCGAGAATATGCCGTGCTCTTTTACGAAAAAACAAAAAATTCAAGCAACACTTGAAAGGTGGCCCACGTAAGCTGAATGGTTATAAGATCGTCAAATCCCGGTATGTATACTGTCACCACTTTATCATAGTCAAGCCCACTCCAAATTTCATTCCAATATAATCATCACACAGTACATGTTATTCTTTCACTAAGCCTTGTTTATCTCCAATAAATTCATGGTCTGGCATACAATACGTGTGAGGCAGGCTGAAAATACCTGACACAGGCTTTTCTAAAAGGAAAGATGCAGTCACTGTAACAATATTCCACTTCCATCTTTGTCCTGCATCTTCCTGTTAAGTCTTTTATCTAGAGGATTGGGTCCTTTGTTGGCGCACCTGGCCGCTCTTACCCAATTTCATACGAAATTTACTATCTTGAATGAGGATCGAGAATGAATGGAGCCAGTTTCACGTTAAATCACGTTAGAACATCATCAAAAATCGTGGACAACCTACACACAAACATATGGTTAGTAGAAGGATGGTAGTAAGTACCAGACAAAAAAATAATAGAGATTTTTGTCATTCACAAATGCTGCATTCGTAAACGTTAATATTATCCTTAAATTCATTTGTCAAGTAGATTTACTCGATACTTCCCGTTAGTTCAAACCTTTTTAAAATTCCAATAATAATTATCGTTTTTATTGATGGATATTCAGCCACTCAACCCTAAAATAGGACAACAGTACAACAAAAGACAAAACTTAGAATATTTCCATGATATCAAGTTTAATAATGGTTTTATAAATAAGTTCTATATAAAATATAAATTATAACAGCATTACAGTTGTGAAGTGACAACTAATTCAAGTATATTTATCAAAAATGAATAGTTCAATGAGCTTTCAAAATTCTTCATGATTTAGCAATTTTATGGGTCGTGGAAGTTCGTTAGAGAGAATAACTGTAGGTATTAGTTCAACCTTTAAAAATGGAGGAATGGCTGAGATTAAAAGCTTATTCTCAGCCATTTCATGTCTCGTAAATAAGAGCTGATAAGTAGTAGAACTAACTTTAGGCATTGGCACAATTTTTTTTTTTTTTTTGGTTTTAGAAATTGTTTATTTAGGGGAAGTTGGCGAAGTATGGAAAAACAATTCTTGCTATTATTCACATGTGATATGGATTTGAAACATTAATCAAATATGATATCTAGGTTTCTGACGATTCACTTAGTCACCGTTCAAATATGTGTTGAAGTTTCTTTCCGGATTACTTTCAAATGGTTTTGGTAAAAAATAATGACTAAGTATTGTCTTTCAAGGGTTCAACTGAAGATTATGATTCTACCAATAGATTTAACTGATCATTGACCTCAAATATAGCGGTTTGTATATTATAACTTAAAACTTAAATTATAAATTTGTGAATCATCGGCGAAAAATACAGACAACATATATATATATATATATATATATATATGTCTAGTCTAAGAATAGTGGCTCAAGTACAGACCCTTGTGGTCTCCAGAAGAAATGAAACGTTTTGAAGAGGAAATCATCTCAATGTTTACCGTCGGAGATCGATTTTGTGAATCATATATTAATTAGAAAAACCAAAAATTTATATTTTGTAACTAAGAGATGGTTTATCATATCGGACGCCTTAGAAAAGTCTGGCAGAACTAATGGTGTAACCGTGTGGTATACGAAAATATTGTAGTTTGCGGTATGAAGGGTCCGGGGCAATACGGTACCTAAGTAAATGAGGCTTAGGTATCTTACTGCCCCCTGCCTCAAAATCTGAGAAATGACGTGTTTTTGAATCTGAGGAAAATCTATTTATTTCATTTTTGTCTGTATTTGTCTGCTCCATTTTTCTAATTGAGTAGCTGAAAAATACATCAATAATAATGCATGACTTTGGGATTTAATCGACTTACCCTACTTTTTAATCAACATCTTCGATGCTAGGAGTGACATGTGTGAATTCAGATTTGCAACTATTGCTTTGCAAACGTATGGCTGCATTTCGCATATATCATTCCCAAATGATATTTTTATAGCAAGGCATCAGCATAACGAATCTCATTTTCTATTCTCGTTCCAAATAATTTTTGCACAATGCCAGATACAAGAAAAATATGTAAAACCCTTTCATAGTTTCGGCAACATCTGTCTCTAAATCGATAATTCATGGATGAAATTCAAACATATTCAAAAATGTCTGCTATTTTTCTAGAATGTAATTGATACTTTGTGCATTGAAACCGCTCGCATGTTAACGTCTGCATGCAAAATGAACACAAAGTCACATTTAAATCGTATTGGACTCACGCCCCTCTGCTTTTCTGAATTCGTAACGCTCTGATCGGCCGTATTGATCTCTGTTATGGTAATTTTCGATTTGTTACAAGACCGTTTATGGGAAACAACCCCATCGAAGGGTTGCTCCAGATCCCTTTTCAATAGACTTTTTATTCATTGCGCTGTTTTTTTTTCTACTGCCTGGATGGGCGTACATTTTAATGTCGAGCGATATATTTTAAATTTTTTTTCAAATGTGGTGCTAATGGACTGGATTGAGACGTTCGATGTTCGATGGTCGTTATCGGTATCGAAAGGGGTAGAATGGGATGGAACACATGAAATTTATAACTTCTATGGTGAATGGAACCGATGGTACGTTATTGTTACTATTAGATTTATGGTTTCCAGTTGGTGCCATAAAAAGCTTGGTGAAAATTTGACTCAAATCTAAGATTCAAGCCTCATATTAATAAATGTATTAGGAAAGCTTATGCTTAACTCAAAATATTGCTTTGTGACGCACAAATGGATGAATACTAGTGGAATTTTTGTGATGTGATGGGTTTTACTTAGGCAAGATTGACATGGACAGAATTGAGAGTGTCTTGCCTAAGATTCCTCTACGGTCTACGCAAGTTTCAAATAGTTTATGTATCAAGATTTTTTGTGCAAACTGGTTAAATATGCGATGTCAACGTGAGTTGGATGCATGTAATCTTTTCACAAAATTTTGTTTTTTAAGCAACCGCTATATTTATTCAATAGTTTGAGGCTACATATCACCTCCTCCTCATCAAATCTCGTATTTTTGTGGATATTTCTCATTCAATGTTTATCGACTTTATAATCAAATTCTCAATGACTTGAAAATTCTGCATCCAAACCAGTTTAAAATCAAATATAGAGAAACTATTTTTGACTAAATGAGGTATAAGCAATCAAATTAATGAAAGTTTATTTTTTGTACAATCATTGAGACATTTTTTCCTACAATTTATTATTTACCGTACTGTATGTTGCAAATAAACATTATTATTATCGTTTTCATCCCAGGTGTAGCGACTTTTTTGTCGCTTTCTTGTGTCTGGAGGAGAAATCGCCAAACTCTATGGCACTATTCAGTATTACTGACTTTTTGCATGAGCTGGAAGCTTTTGGATTTCAGGTCTAACTCCTTAAGATATTTAAATAAAGACTGTGGAATTACTCCCAGATCTGACATTATAATAGGTACTACCCGAGTTCGTTCGTATTGCCACATTTCCTTTGCTTCAAAACATGTATTTATTGATTTTCTCCCAAAATGATTGCTCTACGTTGTTGTTGTTTGGAATATAGGTTTTAGTTTTAACCCTTGATGTATGATCTTTCCGACTGAACTCGTGTTCTATTTCAGTTTTTGCTTGAAACCCTCCTTATTATTATTAATATTATTTTATCATGTCTAGGGTGCCCCTCCCACTTCTCCGAAAAACAAAGCCGCCCTTCGAAGTCAAGTTCTATTATAGCAAAAGGTTGGGAAATCTCGAAACTGGAGACTACAGACCAAAATATGTGAATTGACCTGAACATACCTCAGTCCAAACATAATAATCAGGTTGCTTTGGATAATATCTGAGTACCGTTGCTATGGATTTAACAGTAACAAAAGAGGATGGCGACAAAACTAACAAACGGAAATAATAACTACAAAAATTGTTCAAAATGAGCGCCACCTTGCATAACACACTCTCGAGCTCGACGAACTAATCCTTGCCGCACTCTCTAAAGCATTTGGATGTCATTTTTCATTTCCTGGCTATGGTGGAAAATTCTTTGCAGAAGCTCATCTACAGTGTCCACTGGCGTATTGTAAGCGCGTCGTTTTAAATCACCTCAGAAGAAGAAATCCATAGGATGATCCAGCCGGCCACGATACAGGTCCTGATCAGCCTATCCACTGGTCTGGATAAACTCTATTTAGGTGCTCTCTAACTAATATACTAAAATGAGGTGGAGCGCCGTTGTGCATAAACCACATATTCATACGTGTTTGTAATGGAATATCTTTTAGCAGGGTCGGTAATTGTTCTTGAAGAAATTGTAAATAGCTTTGACCATTTAGTCTAGATGGTAACTCAATGGGTCCTATTAAATATTGTCCAATTATTCCTGCCCATAAATTAATTTGAAATTGTACTTGGTGGCGGGTTTGTATTATTGCTCCTCTATGAGGATTTTCGTCTGCATAGTTAGTGGGCCTATCCCTTCCAAATCCTGCTTCGTCCGAAAATAATATTAATGAAGTAAAACCGTTGTCGTGGTTAAACTTCCTTAAGAGCTATACAAAATTTTACCCTTGCGGGTTCATCATCCGGGCTTAAACCATGTACTTTTTGCAGGTGGTATCGATGGAGCATTTGCTCTTGAAAAATGGTATTTACTGTACATTTGGAAACTTGAAATTCTCGAGCTACATTCCTAACCCCAACTGTAGGATTTTTGAAGACAGCATCTAAAACATTTTCTTCAACTTCAGCTGTGCGTACAGTTCTGGGAGCTCCAGGATGTCGGCCCATATTTTAAGCAAAACTACCTAAAATCCAAATGGTTTTTACTACTCAAAATAAGGCTATAATCATTTCTTACCAGTTTCTCGTAACCGCTGATCGATTTGTTGGAAAGTCTTTGAACTACGCAGGTGTCTGTTAGGGAATCTGTCAGCTTACAATCTTCGTCCTTTTGAAGCATCACACCTTGCCAATCCGTACATTAAATGCGTATCAGAATATTCATCAAAAGTATGTTCCATGATGTTCAACAACTTATTGTCAACTTAAACTTATTCATGAAGTTTAAAGCAATATTGTGACAAACCTTAGAAAACGTTTTATCGTCATGGAACTTTTAAAAACAAATATCTCGAAAACCATTAGCTTTAGACACTTGTATATAGGGTAGCACAAGAAAGTTATAAGTTATTCAGCGAAATAGTGCTGTCTCATACTAGAAAACCTCCCTGTACCGGGTTTTATGCGAAAATCTGAAATACTTTTCAAGCAATAAGGAGAAATAGAAAATAAAATTGTAACTTTGACACCCTGTATCTCGCACTATCAACTTTTGTACTGAGGTATGTTTAGATCAATTTACATATTATGGTCTGTAGTATCTCCAGTTTCGAGATTTCCCATCATTTCGCAGACACGCTGAATATACGCCAATGACCATAGGTAATTAATCTCAGATAGCCATAGCGAACTACTGTAATAGGGATACACTTTTTCGCCGTGTCATGGCCAACTGAGATTATCAAGGTCACTCCAGGGTGAACATCTTCCCAATAAGGTTCAAATAGGTTACTTAGAAATATATTTTTACCTTGTAATAAATCTTAAGCAAAGGCCATTATTCTTGGATCGAACTTTTAACGTATAATACCATTGTATGTATACAAATATTGAAGCACCAAAACAACCGAAATTTAATTTTAAGACACGCCGAGAAGGTGACCACAATAAAGTACACAAAAGGTCGGCAGGAGTATATATCGGGACTGGAACCATAACCATTAGAGCAGCCGTAAACGTCAACAGTTATGGTTTTATACGGACAATGGCTGAACAAAAGCTGAAAATTTGCGAGCCGGCGTGCATCGTAAACGTCAATTTGTATTAAAGTTTTGTTGTTTGCGGGATTATCTCTCTGCTGCTCGAAGAATTATCGAACATGTACAGCAGTTGAGTCTAGACGTATCATTTGCTGGATACGGTTAAATTGTGTTCGGTTAAATGCTGCCCTCATATAGAATATGTGTAATTTTTATTTTTTCTTTGATTTCTATAAACTCTATATTGAGCAGTCCTTATTATGTGATAAAGTTAAAACAGAACAATTTATAACTTCATATTCAAATGGTCGTTAAATGAAAAGCATCCTGAATACAGAATATGGAAACATCAATATCAAGCCTGTCTTGATGTGAAGTTTATCTTGCTAGACCTGACTCGTGAAGCATACGCTCCCCATTCAAATGTCACAAGGCCATTTGCTCCCAAAAGTTATGCTTAAATGCTTAAGCATGCGGCAACGTTAAACAATCCCGGCCAAAGGGAATTGGTTTAGCGTTGACACATAGGAGTTGGCCTTCGTTTGAACGCGACGCTAGAGTGTCTGCCCCCCAATAATAAAACCAATATAACGGGGGCGTACTATTAATCCTGACTAAGGCCTCATAATTAATTGCCTTTAAAATCCGACTCCTTAATATCAATTAAAAGTAGCCAGAAAAAACACTTTAAAACGAACGGTATTATAATATCTTGAATCAACCTTGTCGTATTATTTACCTCCATACCTATTACCAAGCATGCTTTAGAATATTGTGCTATCAAAATTAGATTTCAGTTCACAAAAGCTTCTCAACTTTTTGTTGTTTTTATGGAAATTTCGTATTGTATCCAGCGTATTATGCATTATTTTCATCGTCAATGGTAACAAAGCATGGTGAATATATTATTTGCTGCCTACATCAAAGCGATGGCATTCTCAGAAAACTCGAACACAACAAAAGTCTTAGGTTCTTTGGACTTTTGTACATATAGAATACATAAATCAACAAAGGTGCCCACACAAACGGCTTAGTGTAATATATAACAAGAAAATGAACATCAAACGGGCATGTAGGCGAAAGAAAAATGGTTTTCTTTGCTAGGAAAATTTGTATTCATAGTTATGCATAAGTGAATGGTGGATTATTCTTGAAAGAAAGCAAGTCGAGGTAAGGATCGTATTTTGTACATAATATGATCATCGTAATGTTGGGGTGTCTAGTTAATACTGTTTTATTAACAAATTGGAAAAACGAGTGGATCGCATCCTCTGTTCGGGACTTTAGAGATGTGCAGCGGAGCTATAACTACAGGCCGATATCTCTGCTTTCTGTTATAAGTAAGTTCTTCTCTTTGTCCCACAATGTCAACGCGGGTGTTCCCCAGGGATCGGCCTTGGCTGTGACGTTGTTCCTCTTATACATCAATGAGCTTCTTTCATGTACTAACCATCTGATCCAAAGCTTTGGAAGCGACTGGAAGCGACTCTCGGGACTCTTTCGCGATGTAGCTCTCTTCTACCACTATATGCCTGTCAGATGTACCCGCCAGACTTCGGCTTTCCATCCTAACCGTGTCGCACATCGTACGTCCAGAACTGGCCGATACTACCGCTCCTTTGCCCTAAAGGAATCGAACTTGTAGAACAATCTACCCGAGGAAGCTTTTCCGAGCTCTACTAACCTTGGGCAGCTTAAAAACCGGAATAATAAAGTTTCTTTAAGCTCCCCGTAGCAGCCGCGGTGCACTGGTATTTAGGCTTCTACCTACGCAGCTGTTTCGGTATAAAAAAGTTTCCAAAACATAGGCAAGATGAGAAAATATTTTTATGGAAATTTCGTGAAAAAATATGCTACAAAAATTAAAGAACAGCTACGTAAAAACACATTTCTTAGCCTACTTCTCAATCTGGGTATGAAATATACTATTATTCTATCCAAAAAAGTTTTTAATCAACCATTAGGAATTAAAAGTCACTCGAAACAGAACGTACCGTGTTTATGACAACGTATCTGAGGTTATGGTTAATAGCAGCCGTAATGCTTGAGCTGATTGCTCTGCCTGACGCGTTTTTGGATCCAAGCGCCAGTGAAAAAAAAATTGTTTCATTTTTGAAAGTAAAAACAAAAATATCGAATTTTTCCTATTCGTCGCCGCTGAGCTGGAAAAAAGAAGACTAGAGACGACTTCCTCTCTGACGAGAGACCTGGAGGTTATCACTGCTTGGGGACGCAACAATCTTGTACAGTTTAATGCTTCCAAAACACAGTACTGTACCTTGACGAGCAAAAAGCGTCATGGTGCTCATCCTGTTTCGATGGATGACCGATTTCTGCCAAAAAGTCATTCATTTCGGCTGGTCGGAGTCCAGATCACCGAGGACCTGATGTGGCACGAACACATCTTGTCCTCCGCACGACCTTCTCACTCTATACAAGGCCCAGATAAGGCCTAGCCTAGAGTATTGCTCACACATTTGGGGTGCTGCCGCCCCAACTACATTATTTATTATTTATGCTCGATGTTGTCCAGAGGAGGGCTGTTCGACTGATTTAGACTCTTCTCTAACAGACAGTCTCGGGACCCTTTTGCACCAGCGGTGGCGGGCCGTCGACGATTTAGCTCTCTTCTAGCGTTACAAAAACGGGCTTTGCTCGTCAGAGCTCTCTTCCACGATGCCGCCGCGCGATGTGCCCCACCAGACAGACCCGTCTGACTTTGGCCTCCCATCCTAACCGTGTCGAACTTCGTACATCCAGAACTGGCCGATACGACTGCTCCTTTGTCCAGAGGGTGTCTAGATTGTGGAACAATCTACAAGAGGAAGCTTTTCCCAGGTGCACTAACCTTAGGCAGTTCAAAAATCGGATTAACAGAATTTATTTGGGATCATCATAGCAGCCGCGGTGTCCCGGCATTTATGCTTCTACCTCCGCAGCTGCTACGGTATAAAAAAATAAATTCAAATCTGTTTGAAGAAAGAGTCGTTCAAATAAAATTCATTTTTTCTAAACTCAAATAATTCAAGGAACAGCCTGCTACGTATTGGAAACGCTACAAAGCTACAAAGTTCTTGGTGGGAAAAATGCGCATCGTTGATTACGAAGCGAATAAATTTATATCGCCACCAATAAATAACGTTGGAAGTACGACCATTGGTACTGTCCACAATGGGCATGCTGCTGTTGGATCGAGCTCGTGTTTACGTGTAAGTTCGAGCCCATTATGGTCCTTGTCCGAAACGCCGTTCAACCCAACGAAAATCCTAAAATTATGGTTGGTCATAAATAGGAAAGTAAAAAGTCCGCTGTCGGAATCGAATAAGGAATTCATTGCCTCCAATGTGGGAATGAAAATCGGCAGTGGTGGAGATTTTTTTAAAACGCCTATAGCTCATGCAAAAGCTTACGAAAACTGTAGTAATGTATATATACAAGATGCTTCAAGACGTACGGCATTATACAGGGTGGCGCATCGAAAACGAAACAGACGCATTTACTGGAATCCAAGTTTTTTTTTAGAAAAACGCTCAAACCCGTCAAGGGGGACACAAGTTTGGCAAAAAATCACGTTAACACGTGCAGCCCCCTGGGCGGGGGTGATACCAACCGTAAAATCTTAAATGGAAAGGGGGGTCGAGTGATACCTTATTTTAAAGGTCTCTCAATTCCCTTTATAATGATGTAAAATACATGAGCTTCAGTTCAGTAGATTTGAAGATTTATTGATTTAAAGCTTAAAGTAGACTTTAATAGGTACGTACAACATCAGATTAGTTTGTACTACTTTCAGAAGAAATTTGACTAAAAGAATTTACTTAATAAGTAAATGCTTTTCTTCACTATGCTCATGGTTTGTTTACCATTTTGTTGTTGAAAATAGCTATTTTAGCGTTTTTTGTGGCAAAAAAGTTATTTCTTGAAGAAAGATAAGGAAATATCTCGTGCTTATTTTAAATAGGAATTTAGTATATAGTTTGCGATTAATTTGACCAAACTTTGTTGCTAAAATAACTTGTAACGCTTTATTACATAAATTAACCACGGTATATTCCACAGCAGAAAGAGTTGAAATTATCGAAATATTTTTCGGAAATAATCAGTGCGCTAATAGAACAGCAGAAATATTTAATGAGCGACATGGCAACAGTAACGTGCATCGAAAATATGTTCTAGAACTTTTCGGGAAACTGGGTCAGTCGCCAATAAAAAACGCAACATTGAAAATCCCATAAGGAACGAAGCAATAGAAGTGGGGGTTTTAGGGCAAGTTTATGTAGATCCTACGTTAAGTACCCGCAAATTGGAGACTGTGTGTGGTGTTTTCGACGTACTGTCCAACGGATTCTAAAGGCCCATAGTTTTCATCCGTACAAAATTCACCTGGTACAAGAACTTAATGAAGACGATTCTGATCGGCGATTACAATTTTGTGAAGATATGAGTGAACGAATTATAAACGATGAACAATTTCTATTCAACACTTGCTTTTCCGAAGAATGTTCCTTTTTCTTAAATGGCGTAGTAAGTCGTCATAACTGCCGATATTGGTCCGATTCTAATCCCAGAATTTATCATGAGGTTCATACACAGCAGCCACAAAAATTAAATGTTTGGGATGGTATTTTTGGCGATCATTTAGTTGGTCCTTTTTTCTTACCTGGAAATTTGACCGGTGAAATGTATTTGGAATTACTGGAAGACGCCATATATCCTGCATTAACAGCCATAACTGAAAATCAAAAGGATCGGCGGTACATTGCGAATAGGTTGATGTTCCAACAGGATGGTGCCCCACCACATTACGCATTACGTGTTCGACAATATTTAGATCAGACTTTACCAGATCAAGGGATTAGTAGAAGAGACTACATTGAATGGCCTCCAACATCGCCAGATTTATCACCTTTGGATTTCTTTATGTGGGGTCATTTAAAAAGCAAAATCTATGCTACTCAGCCAAAACATTAGAAGACCTGCGACAAAGAATTGTGAATGAGTGCCTCCAAATTACTCCTCAAATATTGCTAAATGTGCGGCAACGTTTTGAGCAAAATCTTTATTATTGCATGGAAAGTCATGGTGGCCATTTTCAACATTTACTTGCCTAACGGGTCAGTTCGTTCTTCATTTTTATATTCCTTTGCTGCCAAATGTATTGATCTCAACTAATGATGATGTATTAGTTTTATCTAAGGTTTAAATCAACAAATCTTCAAAACTACTGAACTGAAGTACATTAATTTTATATCATTATAAAGGGAATTGAAAGACCTTTAAAATAAGGTATCACTCGACCGCCTTTTCCATTTAAGATTTTGGGGGTGGTGTCACCCCCGCTTAGGGGGCTGCACATGCTGACGTGATTTTTTGCCAAACTTGTGTCCCCCTCGAAAACAAAATCGACGGGTCTGAGCGTTTTTCAAAAAAAAAACTGAGCTGCCAGTAAGTGCGTCAGTTTCGTTTTCGATGCGCCACCCTGTATTTTGTGGGTCTTTATAAATACTTAACCACTTGGTTTTGTTCATATTTTTTTCCGGGTGCATGTTTTCTGTTTTCCGCTTTCCATGCCCCAAGGAGATGTTGTAGGTCTACTTTTTATTTCCTATGCCAGAACTGCCGAGGAAGTATTTGTCAACGGAAAAAAAAAATGAAACTGAGATATCGTTTTTTGGATGCTGTATGACAGGTACATCACGAAACACCATGTCACTCATTTCCGTTGGTCTGTCTGTCTGTCCGCTAATTTTATAACTTGAGAAGTAGCGCATGAATTTTGATAAAATTTTCACATAAGGTTACTGCTACACCAAGGATGGAAAAACTTTGTAGTTTTTGATAATCGGTCTAGTGGGTGGCGGAGCTAGGGACAAAAACTCGAAACAAATAAAAATCGCCTAATCTCCGCTTTTGACGTTTCAGAAGCTCCTGATCATTTTCGGAAATTTTTCCTAATTCTATGATCCTTAAATGTACCACCCATTTCTCATAACCTATAATTTGTGTTACTCCGTCTATGATGGTTCTCTAAATATTTCGTCAAGTAGATTGACTCAGTACTTATGACATTTTGATATACAACAGACACGGACATGTGTGATGAAGATATCTTTAAGCAAACGAAAACTTTTAGGTAGTTGTAGATTTTGAAAATTGATTCAGAGGCGGCGGAAATAATCGCTGGAATATAGTGTTGCAACGCTTTAGAGATTCCTTTTCATTTTCACACATTGTTTAGATGGAACGAAATATATACGTAGGAAGCTGTATGCGGCAATAGTTATATTTGGTGTCAGTGGAAGACCTTCTAGAATTAAGAAACTACTGATCCCAGTGATACTATGCACCTGTCATGATAAACAGAAATATGATAGATTTGCTTTTTATAGTTTGATATGCAAAGATCGAAGATTCATCGTACCCAAGTGAACATATCTAATAATGGTTCGATTTCGCCTTATGAAACGGTTTGACTCACTCCTTTTCTTTGAAACCTCCAACTGAAGAGTAGGAAGTACAGAGTCAATCTACTTGTCAAAATTTTCTGTTTGCTAACAGTAAGATAAATTGTAGATACACAAAAATCTATGAAACTTTCCGCCAAAACCCCAGGGCTTTAAGGAACAAGAAGGCTAATATCTGAAAATAAAACTTTAACATGCCGAAATAATTTTACTACAAAATATTTGCTGATCACCAAATCATGCTGTGAGCAGCCCTCTATTTAATATCAACAATTGAATTGATATATTTGACTTGTAGGATATAAATAATTCATAACTAACATAAGGAGGATAGCGCGACAGAGGGATATTTATTATTTCAAACGCGCCTAACAAATGTGTATCTTTGGATACCTTTCCTCAGGTCATTCTACAAGTATATTTCCTTAGCTCTTGAATGATTCTGAATGAAATGCCTTTCTTTGTCCTTGAAAAGGTGCAGTCAAGATGACCACGTTTAGAGAAGATGCCACTACAGACGTTCTGGCGACTGTGTAAAGAAGAATGCGTTGTTGCCAGTTCTAACGTATTTTGTATCGATGATGGAAGTAGTCTTGATTTACGTGAATCACACTGATATTTAGAATAATGCTTAAATAACCAGGGTTTTTTTTCATTTTAAGCTAATATTACAATAGTTTCAACTATTTTGTTACGGTGGAGCGACAGAACTGTCGATTCTCTAGAATTTTTTGCACATCTGCGTGCCTGTAACGAAGCCTCCTTCCTCTTTCGAGCGTATGTCAAATAATAAAAAAAATGCAAGAATATTATTAACGGGAAATATTTCAGTCAAATGGAAAAAATTGAGACAACGTGATGTTTTTTGACTTGAAACTTGAAATTTACTTAAAGCAAAACAGTACTATCGAAGAATCAGCATCAGTGACCTCACTCCTGTTATAGACAAAATATTTGAGTTAATTTCATATGGCGCTTTAGCACGTGACTTGTGATTATTTTAGTTAGTTTGTTATCTGGTGTGTTTCAAATAAGTTTCTGTGTGAAATATAATTAAAAACAGGGAACTAGACATTTAATTATGGTGTACTATGAAGAACAACAAGAAAATCAAAGACATTTCGAACTGGCGTTCCTTCAGTTTTCCCAACAACAAATAAGTTTCTTAAGTTGTTTAGAATCATTCAAACTTGTCTATTGTGAATTTTTCAAAAGTGATAACGCCAATGTATTCTGTCTTATTCTTCATTAAACTGTATTGGCAAAACAACAAAATATAAACAAAACATTTAATATAATGGCAAAATAATCATGTGAAATCAATAACACAGAAAAATGTTAGGCAAACATTCCCGATGTTCAAAATAAAACGCTCTAATACAAAGCATTCCATACCGACGAGCCATATGAACAGAGTTTCTTGAGTTATAGTCTCATGTACTGGTAGTGGTAGTGTACTGTATGTAAGTATAAACACTGGCAACACCGCTCCAATCACTTCCAATCCCACACCGCACACCTGAGAATGTCCTTCGCAACCCCGCTGGGAGGCTAAATGGTAAAAAATACCGAAGGTGGCCATGAACTGCTCATAACCCTCGAAACGATACAAAAGCAGCGGCATAGGAAAGAATGAAAAAACTGACGGCTGACTGCTGCATTTAAACTTATTTACATAAAATAAATTTCTATAATTTCCCACAATCAAGATGAAGATGGAGGCGGCTTTTTTTATTTGGGGAGAGATATATATGCCTCAAGGAACTGGTTACTGCCACCAACAGCTTGTGTGAACACTTTAAAGTGGAGAGTAGATATCAAATACAGTGCCTCAGAAAAATGTTTTATTAATTCCTCTGAAAAATCAAGAACAAGGAGAAAATGTGTATGGTTATTCAATACATAGAATGAAAAACATATATATATATAAACTTGAGCAAAAAATCATAATAATATCTTTTATTATTAAAAATTACACTCGAATATTGACTTATTAATATGTCACATGTAGATGTAATATCGGACTTGTCCGTATTATTTTTATTTACGGTGACTTAGAAATGCTCCCGAAGCTTCGCGAGTGCATGCAGATCGTTCTTTAAATCCTTAGTTATTTTTTTGGGCGAAATGAAATTCTTACTACCTATATAAAACTGAGGACAATTTAGCTATCTGCTGCAGTCATTCGGGAAAAGACAGGCCGTTATAAAAGCCTACACTTTCCATTTATAATATTTTATCTTTTCGCTGTTTTCTTAGCTTTGTTATTACAAACTCGTTTTTGTAAAGAAAAATTTCTTCAATGAATGTGATATTCAGATTTTTTGAGCGTACTGAGCCTCCTCCATAGAATCCCATGGCATTAAAATAAGATCGTAAAATTACTATTGGTAACGCGAAAGTATCCTCACTAAGAGCTCTTAGATTCAAAATTAAAGTATATAAAGTTAAATTTTATTTTAGGTAGGTTAAAGTTTCGGTTGTCACTTTTCAGTATCCATCAAGAAATTTGGTTTGTCTCCAATATGTTGAATCTTTTTAATATTGTTGTAAGGTATACAATTTTGTTAACAAACCTTAGAATGGGACTGATTGCTCAATGAAACAAGAAGTAAAATGAAATACCTCAAAAATACTTCACAACTATCCAGGCTAAAGCTGATAACTATAAATATCACTCTTATCGATAAAAAGACTTTTTCTTATTCAGTCTGAACTGGTTCTTGCAATCCACAGAAATATTCACTATTTTCACCAACTGTATGAAACACTGAAACCCACTCACTGTTATGTTTTCACAGAAAAGTACGAATTTGATGTGAGATGTCAACAAGTTTCAAACTGGCGGCTTACTCCTGATCCACTTGTTGTATGAACTTGCATCCTGACCACTGACTACGTAAATTTGGTTACAAACAAATGGACAGCTTTTTAAAATATGAAGCGTGTATTTAAATGACTTTCTCAGTCATACGAATGAAGAAGATTAACCCAATAGTGTTGGTAGGATGCAAAAGCAACATAAGCAACGTGGATGAACGAATATATTTCGGCATTATTTGAAGTAGAAGGAATGTGTTGATTTTCGTGGATTATGCTTAAAATACGCTTCTACTTTTTAGAAAGTGTTTGCAGCAAAAATATGGCGTCAAGTAGGTGGACTATGCACTTCCCATGCAACGCCGCTATTCGCTCATAAAGGATTATGTTCAGCACAAACTAAACTCTCTGAGAAAAAAATCAGTCAAACGGAACCATACAATTAGTCCATAGACATCCTTTCCCTGCCCTACCGGTAGTGCATCTGGAAACGTCGCTTCCCCCTGATACTAAATGCAATCAGACGTGGCAGCGGGGTGAGAGCATAGGAAACACTATGCTATGGCTCGGCAGAAATACGTGAAATACCATATGAGAGCAATCAATCAGCCACAAAGGCCAGCGGCACGTCGGGGTAGCAGCAACCACGGCCGGTATGTACGCGATCCGTCTGCAGAGAATAATTTAGTTTTAAGGGGTAATGTACGGAGTAATATATGAGTGAAATACGTCTAATATGGGCATGGAATTACAAAGGTTGTGGTATAAGTGTACTAACATCAAAAATTGTGATCAAATGACCTCACCCCTCCTGCAATCCCCACCCCAAAGTGTTTTACCTCTAAAGTTTTTTACAAAGATGATCAGAGTCCCCTGAAACGTTAAAAAACGAGCGATTTTTATTCTTTTCTGGCCTAGGCCTTTTTTTCTACCGCCACTGGACCGATTTTCAAAAACTACATAGCTTTTGTATCATTAGCATAGAAGTAACATTGTGTAAAAATTTTATCGAAATCTGAGCGGTACTTATCAGTTACAGGCGGTTATAAAATATAGGCGGTCACAACGACAGACCGACGGAATTGAGTGACACGGTTTTTTGTGATTTATATATCATATAACATCCAAAAAACATATCATCTCATTTTCAAAAATGCTTGCGATTACAATAGTTCCCCGCCAGTAGGCGTGCGAAGTAAAACATTCTCCAGAAAATTACGATTGAAATTTGATGCAATGTTTTTGAAAACATCTATATTTACATTTTTTCGTCTTAAAATCATTCAAAAATGGCTTTCTTAGTGTTGGTCAGATAATTTATGATATGCACGTTAAATTATCATTTGATCCCCACAGTTTCTAACTGAAAGAAGCCCTAAAAAAGAAATACATTATTCCGAAACATCTGCAATTTTGTAACAGGATGCTGTGTTTCTTTGAACCCTAAATCCAATTAAATACAAGAAATCTGATTCACACCCTGTATAACAACTGAAGCAAAAAATAAAATTTAGTAGCTTTCCCGACAATAGGCAGGTCAAGGTATCCGAACCGAACAACAATTCCCTTGCTTATCTAATGAATTTTAAAAAGATCTACTTCTGCAGCAAATAATAGAAACTGTCTCCCCTAAACGTCACCCGACAAAGGAATGTTTCCACTTCCCTTTTCTGCCGATTTACTTCCCTGAAACACACGGCGTACCTGCAACCCGGCCATTCAGCCACCCCAGAAATAAATACGAATAATTCACACACTGATTATTCTGAAAAGAATACATTAATTCCTGAACGTCACCATCGAGTGTAGCTGTCGAAAAGAAAAGTCAGGGCCACTGCAAAAAATAGCACAGCAGCTTGTCATCCCGATGTCACGCTGGGAGATATTTGTTCCAAGCCACCTTAGATCACGCGGTTAAGGGACGAACAGTGACGTCGGGTACACTCACTGCGGTCCAATCTTACTTGTCCTTCAATAAATAGCAAGCATAGCAAGAATATCAACCGTCAGAGGTCAGAGTCATTAACAGCCGTATTTTATTTTGTACGCAGAATCTTTTCTAAATGAATGAATCCGTAGCGTACTAAAAATTGCAACAAAATACAGATCTGGCGATGACAGATTCATCTCAAATTTATATGTCACTTGTCGATATGGGGTATTTTAATCAGCTGTTTTTGCTTAACGTATCGCCAACATTGCAGCACCACAAATGACAATGACGAAAACAGAAAATGGCGCGTAATCTCAAAACGAAAGTGGATTCTAAAGGGCTTAGGTCAATATGGTGCATAAGCCACATTGACTTTATTTCGAGAAATTCAAAGTTATATCTTTTATGTAAATCCTGAAATCATATTTCTCGCTTATTTCGATTGAAATTCTACCATAAGTTTATATTTTGAGGCACAAATTCATTTTTGAAAATATGTGGCTTGGTGCATTATTGAAACAAAAGTTGTACTTTGAGGGTAATTTGTAACTGGTTTGTTTTATAGAAATATAATTTGGATGTTCATTGAAAGATTCCATTAGCTGTTGGTCTACGCGAAAACAAATTTGGCAGATTTTCCAAAGTTAAATGATCACAATAGATATTCAACCAGAAACTTCCTTGTTCATCAAATTCCCTCAAGCAGATTGTCATCTACAAAAAACAGTCCAAAGATAATGACTATAAAATTGGACAATAGATCCCACGCTGAAGGTTAGAATCCCATAATAAAATGGACCAAGTAGCACCCAAACCGAAACAGCTAAACGTAAGGTACCACATAAAAAGGATACTACTCCAGGAACTGGTATTTGGGGTTTAATATCCCAGAATCTGGAAGTTAACGAAATGACACCCACACCACAATCTCCTCAGGAAAGTAAAAAAATAGTTGATTTTAATAAAGTTGATTTTAAATAATGTAACTTGTTTCATTTGCCCATCATTTTATAGGTAAGCCGGTTAACATTGATAAATTTAGACCAAGATCTATTTATTTTACACATTGCCCGTGGAACAGCAGGTGCTCTATACAATCCCTAGGAATTGTGTTCATTACCTAGGTAAAGTATGTAATGGATAATAATATTCATAGTATTTCATACATTTCCTGGGCAAGCCAGGTATTCTATACATTGCCTAGGTATTGTATAGAATACCTAAGTATACAGATTACCGGTAACATATATATATACACGCGTATGTTTTTAATTTATTATTTATTATTATGTGTTCTTTATTTTACATTATTTGATTTACTCTTTGACACCGAATATTAGCTTTACTGTAGTTTTCTATTTTCTGAAATGTTCTATAGCATAAAGTGATGGTCTCCCGATCTACTAAAGATCCTAAAGAGTCAAGGACATACGCCACACAGTTAAATTTATTTGGTCAAGGAGGGTACAAGTCACTCATCACAAAACTACATATTATTGCAGTCTACTATAATAATTCTAAATAAGCATTATGTTATATTCTGAAAAATATATGGTTTGAAATCATCATCTGGAGGTATTGTCAAAGTAACACCAAAATAGTTTTTTTACGTAACAAAAGCATAACTCATAACATCTACAGTGGCGGTAAAGTCATAAGCCAAACATTTATTTATTCGCATGAGAGAGTTACTGTCAGATTTGCTAAATCCAGAATAATTTCCGTTTCTTCTATCAGCAAATCGTTAAGACAATCAACTTCGGACATAGATACCTACGCAACGGGTGCTTTTACATGGAAATGAGGATTTTTGTTCAAATGTGGCTTAGGTAGCATATTGTGCCAAGCCCTTCATCCCTTTAAAAGAAGTAAGAGGTATTTTTGTGGTTATGAATGCCGAATTTCTCTCCCACAAATCACTTAAATTACAAACGTATTTTTAACGAGCCATTTAGGCGTGACCAAAGTAAAAACTACGCCACTGGATTCTGCCGCTGGACCTGCCAAGGGATCTGGGAAATTAAATTCGTCTCAATTGTGAGCGAAAAAAAGGGGATAGTCCGTAGCCCAATAATTTCGCTATTGTATCCTCCAGGTAAATACGGAGATTCCGTGCAAGGGTTGCTCTGATTTTTTCTCCTTTTACTTTGTAATTAAAAGGCGTTCTGAACGGGCGATATAACCGAAAAAAATCGGGTCATCCGTGAAATATAACGGTTTGAACAATGTCACTTTAATTTTGGGGGTTGGGAAAACATCCCTATGTTCTGATGGGAAAATGTGAAGATGATATATTAGTTGAATGAATTGATTTAGCTGTTACGATCTTGAAGATCTCACAGTAATTTATCTTGTTTGCTAGCAGTTGGCGTCATATGATAGATCAATCTACGAGTACATTCTTACCCTTGAATCGGAATGGTTTCTTTTATACTTGAGCCACCACACAGGCTCAAGGCCTAAATACCTACAAGTGTCGATGTAACATGCACACATTCTGGCACCGCCTTAGAGAAGCGCCTGGAGGCACCTCCAAGCTCAACAGTCGGATATCGTCTACCACCTACGGATAATCACATCCATAGCCAAAATAAATTTTTATTGGATGGTTCCTTCAGTGGAAAATACAGAGAACTCAAATAAGTTCTCTCTCAATGAACGACCTTCAAATACGTGTTTCTCAACGTGA
This sequence comes from Acanthoscelides obtectus, assembly GCA_963669975.1. Classification (NCBI taxonomy): domain Eukaryota; kingdom Metazoa; phylum Arthropoda; class Insecta; order Coleoptera; family Chrysomelidae; genus Acanthoscelides; species Acanthoscelides obtectus. The sequence goes on along the minus strand of CAVLJG010000003.1, from coordinate 87,985,533 downwards.
GAGCGAAAAACCTAGGCAGACATCCTAGGCACCAATCAATAGGGCCTTTTACCTATGTAGTGGCCCCTGGGTACACAGTAAGCTCGGAGGACCCATATCTGGAGGAGCCCCAAGCTGGGATCTAATTTGTCGTTGGGCAAATTTGAAAACTGTTTTTTGAATTTCGCTTTGGGGCCCCCCTTGTTCCCATAGGGTGGAGACGGAATAGCCAATCAGTAGTACTTGGTTTCAAAATTTCTCAGGCGCCACCGATATTTCTCGTCTTCAACTGCTATTGTACTCAAGAGATGTGTGCAGCGGATATCTTACGAATCTCGTGCTTTCCCCGTGAATTGGAAATTTGTTTATGTCCAGTCCGACCCAAAAAGAGAATTTAAGACCGACTCTTACATCAACTGCAGACCTACAGCAATGCATGCTTTTATCGGTAAAGTGATTTGGAAGTGCATAAATCGGGAGCTACTGGAGTACCTCGAACATAACGGGTTGATTAGCGAGAGGGAATATGATTTCTAAGATCACCCGTGATCAACAGGGACCTCCTACCTCACGTCACTCATGCAGTCATCGGTGACGGTCAAGAATTGCTCTTGATGACCCGAAAGCCTTTGATCAGCTGTGGCAGCAAGCTTCCATCTTCCTCTCTGGCCGCAAGATATTCGTCCTCAAATGCAAATCAAATTCTTCATTATGCTGAGAGACATTACAATGTATGTATAGGATTCGTCAGATTAGAAACTAAAAAAAAAAAAACAAAATAAATATATGTATAAAACAAACCAAACAAAACAATCTTAATTGATGGGTCCTCCTCTTCATCCAACAATGTCAACACAGGTATTTTCCAGGGATCGCTCTTGGCTCCGAAATGTTTCTATTACATGTAAACGACCCCCTTTCCTGACGATTAATTCGATCTACAGCTTTGCGCTGTACATGCAGGAATTCAGTGGGCCAAGACATCTCTGGCTGTGAGCTGGATAGAGAAAGACCAGCAGCGAATTCCTCTCTAAATATAGATCTGGAGGTTATCATTGCTGGGGGATGAAACAATTTGGTACAGTTTAATTCTTGCAAAACATAGTGCTACTGTACATCGGCTATCAAGAAGCTACCTAACGCTCATCCGTTTTCCATGGATGGTCGAGTTATACCAAAGAGCCGTTCATTTCGTATGGTAGGGAGTCAAGATCACCGATGACTCGGTCTGGCACGAACACAGCAGCTGCTGGAAAAAAACTAGGCTATTTGTTTCGGGCTGAGAACTACTTTACGTCAGTACTGTTTTCATATTAGGGGTGCTGTTGCCGCGATACATAATCCATGCTCGATGGACAGTCGGACAACGGAGAGTCTCGGACCCTTTCGCACCGATGGACAGTCGGCGATCTGGCACTGTTCCACCACTATGTCAATGAGCTTTGCTCCTTAGAGGTCTCCTAGATGAAGCCACCGCGCTTTGAGCCTGGCAAACAGACCGGTCAGACCTTGGCCTCCCATCCTAACCGTGTCGAACTTCCAGAACTGACAAATACAACTGCTACTTTTTTGCGAGGGTGCCGAGACTGTGGAGCAATCTGCCCGAGTAGGTTTTCACAAGTTGTACTAACCTTAAGCATTTGAGAAATAGGAGTAACAAGGTGTCTCTAACTCCCTTATAGCAGTCGAGGTACTTTGGTATTTAGGCTTCTGCATATACGCGGCAGCTTCCGTTTTTTTTAAAAATAGGTTTTTCATTTGACAAAATTTATGTGGTGACCTATGTAGTTACGCCGCTGTTCAAGCATCTCAAGCTTCGACGTCAAGACCAGTCCTCTCCGATCAAGTAACCCGGTGTATCAAAAAGCGTGATAAAGATGAAAGAGAAGGACCCATAAATAAAGAGCAATCACTCTCAGATCAGACACGATCTTCTTGGCCCGACTTGCATCTCTGGAGGCCGCCATTTAAATCGAACAAAGCAGATTCGGTTAGCCAGGCAACAATGGTTTATTAGTGAAGTGCTGCCAACTCACAGATAACAATTCCTCGTTCAATTTACATTCCGATCCGGACACAATGACTTACAAGGAGAGTGGACATTTCACATTCTTACAGCCTACGAGAGGTACTACTACATTTACAGGATGATTAAAAAAACGCGTCAAGTAGAATGACTCTGTAGCTACCATTTATAGCTGAAGGTCCCGTTTTGAGCTTGGAACTGATTTTTTATTGATGTTGTGTGATAGAAGAATAGCTTACACTATGATTGTATATCTCTATCCTGAGCGGCAGGCTAAAGTGGTATTCATTCCTAAACCGGGCAGAGCTAGATATACTAGCCCGAAGGATTTTCGACCGATTACTCTTTCATCTTATGTGCTTAAGTCACTGGAAATGATAGTTGATAGATATTTAAGGGATGACCCGCTGGAAAGGTGTGTCATTCATGCAAATCAGTTTGCATACCAAGCTGGAAAATCGACTGATCTGTCCTTACACAATCTGGTCGGTAGGCTGGAGAAGACTCGAGATCAACGAGAAGTGGCACTCGTGGCCTTCTTGGACATTGAAGGTGCATTTAATTGCACCACAACCGACTCTATCAGACATGCCTTAGTTAGACACGGGGTTGGATCAATCCTAATAGATTGGGTCCTATCTACTCTGGAGGGTCGGGTAACAACAGCTATGCTGAATGTCATAAGCTGCAGCGTGAGTGTAGCTAGAGGCTGCCCTCAGGGCGGGGTTCTGTCACCCCTACTGTGGTGTATCGTGGTGAACGAACTCCTCGTTAGGGTCAGCCGTATGGGTGTCTACGCGCAACCTATGCTGAAGACGTAAGCATAGTAGTTAGGGGGCGTTTTTGTAGAACAGTCTCGGAAATTATGCAGGGCGCTCTGCGCTCCGTGGAATCGTGGTGTAGGGAAGTCGATCTTTCTGTTAATGCTGAAAAGACCGAGCTGATCCTATTCACTAGGAGAAGAAGGCTTGACGGGCTGGTTATGCCGACCTTCTTTGGGACTAGATTAGTTTTGTACCAGTCAGTGAAATATCTGGGAATTATCCTGGATTGCAAACTGAACTGGAGAGAGAATGTGGAATACAAGGTGGGGGCTTAAACCCAAAGTGGTATACTGGCTCTACACGACGATAGTACGTCCATCTCCCTTGTACGGTTCCCTGGTCTGGTGGCCTTGCATTAGAACTGAGACAACTAAGGCCAAACTCAATAAAATTCAGCGTTTGGCCTGTATTAGTATTACAAGCGCAGTGCGAACAACACCATTGAGTGCAATGGAAGCTCTGTTGGATCTCCCACCGTTGGATCTGGTGATCCGCGGTGAAGCGAGAGTACTCGCTCATCGATTGTGGAGTCAGGGCAGCTGGGCTTTCTTGAATCCTGTCAAGGGGCATACTGCCATCTTCGTCGAATTACAAAGGGACCCCGTCGTTCTAAACAGGTGTGATCGTATTACCCCTAAATATCGCTTCAACCGCAAGTTTATTGTGAAGTATCCAAGGAGGGAGGAGTGGGATGCCGGTAGCCGGGGACTCTCCGGAGTGAGCGGGCAGGTCTGGTACACGGACGGCTGGGTCACCGGAGAGGGCTCAGGTGCTGGGGTCTCTGGGCCTAGAAGCACTAAGTGCCTGTAAGATTCGAGTCTTGTATTGCAATGCAGGGAGGCTCTGAATTGCCTCTCTGCGAAGCATCCGGTATCGTTAATATGGGTACCAGGGCACGCTGGGATAAGGGGCAATGAGACGGCGGACACTCTGGCGAAGACAGGATCAGCCAGCAAGCTCATTGGTCCTGAGTCAGCTCTAGGAGTGACCGCGCATAAAGCTAGGAGGAAAATGGAGACGTGGGTTGCAAGACAACACTCTCAGAAATGGAGAAGTATCTCCAGACATCTCCGCCAGGCACGAGAACTCATTGAAGGGCCCAGTGCTAAGGATGGACGCTTCTGCCTATCTCTGAATAGAGCCAACCTAAGGTTGCTGGTGGGACTGTTGTCTGGCCATAACACGTTAAGGCGTCACCTGCACGTGATGGGGGTGGCTGAGGATCCCATGTGTGAACGCTGCGGAGTAGAGGAAGAGACCTCGGCGCACGTTTTGTGTCGCTGTGAAGCTCTGAGCTACTATAGGCAGACTACACTGGGGTCCATTACTTTGGACCCTCAGGATGTCAAGGAGCTTGGACTCAAGGCGATTCTCAACTTCGAAAAGGGCGAGGCTTGTGATCTAAGGATTGTAGAGGTGCATAAGGGCCCGCTTAAGCGGCCTATGGTGGCCGGAATGCCTCTAATTTCAAGATTCATTCATTCATATCCTGAGCGAAAAGTGATTAATTTAAGTTCGAAAACACTTTCTATTTGACAAAACTGTGAGATAATTTTAAATGGCATTTGAATCAGAAAGTGTTTGCTAACAATGATAACGTGCGTTGTATTTTTCCAGTCTTTTCTTGTCTTATCTTTATCTTGTCTTTTACTTGTGTTATCTTTCTCCTCTTTTTGTACCTATTTTTGTCTAGTCTTGTCTTTTTTGTCTAGTCCTTTTCTTATATTTTCTTTTTAATTCTCACGCAACTGGACGAGAAAGTATTTTAGTCGTGAAGAATTTCGAAAATGAGATATTACGGTTTTTTTTAATTTTATCTGACATACACACCATGACAAATCATGACACTCATTTCCGTGGGTCTGTCTGCTGGTCCGCTAATCTTGGACCCCCCTATATCTTGGAAAGCAGCAATCAGATTTTGATGAAATTTTCACATAAGGTTACTACTATGCCAAGAACGAAAAAGCTTAATATTTCTTGGATCTTGATCCAGTGGCGGTGGAGATAGGGGCAAAAAAGTTAAAAAAACCACATATAAAGGCTTTTTAGGAGTTGGGCTTGTACTTAAACCCTGCAGCCCGGGTTATTCAACGCACCTATAAGATACATTTCAGTCATCATAGATGTTCTCGTACATATATCTTCAATAGTTGAATGAAGGAGAAATATTTTCTGGCGATGCATGTGAGTAGTAGTCGGCCTCCGCTGCTCGACTGGATCGTCATATCGTCATCCACCGAGGATAGTACACACAGTTTCGATCATGATCAACCTCGTGTGAAAGCGTACCTGCCTTCGAAACTTTTCAAAGAGCTAGGGATAGCACATTTTCCCAGAGAGACCAATCCTAAAGACCCCTAAAATTGTACAGAAATCATGTTAAATATGCAAATTTCAAACAAATGATATGCACTGAGAAAAACATTATCGAATCAATTAAAACTTTGATTATGCCAATAGAAAAATTTTATCAACTATGTGACAGCCAACAAGATTAATTAGTTTGATCAAACCCTGGTTTCTAAGATAGTGTGCTTGAATCTGTGAAACTAGTTTAATTAAACCAAAACGCAGCCGTTTAATTAAATTTAATAAACCGTCTACTTAGGTTGATTACACCAATTTATTTAAGATTAATGAACTATTGAGAAGAGATTACCTGAATCCAATAGAACTTATGATTATATTCATTAAATTTGTTTAATTAGTGTAGGTAAAAGTGTTGGCCTAGTCCTAATGAATTATTTTACTTAAATTTGAGCGGGTATTTGGATAATATTTGGAACTAAACAAAAATTTTCTCAAATCAAAATGGAAACTTCAAAATTTTATAACCCTAACAAAATTCGATATTTTTTATTTTCATTGATTGTGAGCTTATTTTATATGGGATCAATTTTTACCAACTATTTGTCTGTTTATCCAGAAACATTTTATAGTATATCATCCATCATTCTAGGAGGAATTCTTTGATTTAAATTCAGAAAGTCGGGAGAGGGATACCTGAAACTGAATAATGTTTACAAAAAATTTGCTTCTAATTCTAATAATAATAATACAATATCGTACTCTCCCGCATCCAACGCCTTTACATATATAAATAAACTTGACAGCACTTTAAGCAAATTGGCATATTTTCAAATACTAAAAAGTTTACACCAACAAGGGGCTCAACTTCCTATACACACATTATATACTGTAAAAGAAAACCACATCACATGTTAGGTATAAATACCCAAAATTTACCTAAATATGGCTGCATAAATAACAATTTAAAATTCTTCCCATTCCGTCATGTCAGCAGTGACTTCCTTACACACAGTGTTTCATTTGAAGCGAAAAACATTCTAACCACGGTTATGGGTCTAGAAGCGCCTTCTGCTCGAGTATTTCATTAGATCACCATAATCGATCCACTTCAAAGCTAATACACCAACAACGGCAAAATTCGAATATGAAGCCCCTCGCGAAAATTACAAATGAAACTGAGGAGTTCGAAGCATGTCACCGGCACTGCGTTTGTTGCATACTCCCGATCATTCACGAATGAAAGGCCGAGTCCTGCTGAGACCGCGATTCAAATAAACAGTTTAACTGTTTTTATGGAAATTTTCACTTGTTTTAAATGTACCTTTTCTGCCTAAACTAATTAAACAGTTTAATAAATCCGGTACATGGTTTGCTATCTTTAAGCAAATTAGCTTGATAGTAAATTACTTCCAATTAAACTGGTTCCAGAAAATTCAGTTTAATTAAACCAAATAATTTAGTTACTTATAGTAATAAAAAATGTATTACGGGTAATGGGAAATGGGAAAGTCAGCTTTCTGTTTCTACTAATTTTTCCTTCGAATTCTATATCTATTAATCTCAATTGAAAGATTCTTCTTTTCCCATGGTTTCATATTCTTGTCTTCCTAGAACCGTTACCGATCAAACAAATCCCATTTAGTATATCCAGTTTCAATTTACCTTCCTGCTAAATCCGAAAGAAACACAACCTGAGACTCCGCCATTGTTCTGTGCACATTCTTATCACCCTACGATCAGAGGCAGAGGGTCACTCGCCTATCCAGGAAATGTAAAATCAACAATGTGGCGTTTTTTTAAACCGACAAGGGCGCCTTATCAGATCCGAAAATAATACGGCGTAATCTGCGAAACCTAAGAGAGCCTTTGATGTTTAATCGAAAATAAATAGGGGCTGTTCATCGATTATTCGAATAATTGAAGGATATTTTTCGGTTTCTCTCAGATATCGATGGGATTTTACACTTATTAGGCATTGCTGGACATTACAAGGATAAAGTAAGTAGGAGTATTTTGTGGATTTTCTGAGCTGGAAGTAAGAAGGTTATAGAAGTAGAAGATACAGTTGGAGAATGGAGGATTAGATTGAAACGTTTATATTTATTCTTTAGCGTGCGTTTATTTTTTTCTTTATGTGTAAGTCAGTGAAACATCTTTGTCACACAAATTTTATAGTTTTGTATACTAGTAGACTTCTCATATGAAATATGTTGTTCAAAACACAAATATCTAATTAGATTTTCAAAAATTCTTGTGTATCATCAATCTCCTCCGAAACCTGTTTTCCGACTAAATCGGATACGTAATAGATCACAGTTCTTAGTTTTGCGATGAGATCTATGGAAGACCCCATTATCTTATTTTTAGATTTTTGTCTACTACGTGTGTGTCTTTGCGTTTGACTGTCAAATTATCAGTATATTAGTTGTTACTAGTTATTTGTTGTTTATTTAGACTCGTAATTAATTTATCAACCCTTTGACCTTCCCATATACATTTCATGTATCATCGGCAAAATAACTATTAGATACTACTACTACTACTACTACTACAGTAGCGCCAAAGAAAAAGACCAAGAACAAAAAAAAATATCACTCAAACTTTTTTTGACGTTTCAGAGGATCGTCATCAGTTCTGAAAAAAGAGTGGTAAAAATTGGTAAGTGGAGGTTGAAGGGGGGTAGCGGAGAGAAAATCGCAACTACAGCTGACTCTTTTGAGATTTTTACACATAACATGCACAAATAACTTGACTAAAACATAGGTCCTTGCTCTAGATGGTTTAAAAGTGACATAATTGCGCCAATAAAACGGAGGTACATTAATACCTATTAATTTGCGCTAGAATATCCGGGAATCCCAGTCCTTCAACCCTTCTTCTAAACTCTAAGCTTTGAACTTCAAAATGCCTTCACAGCTCTGCATTGCTAACTCCTTGCTCAGGATAAACTCACTCGGACTTTACATAAGAAAATTAAGGAACCTTCTTTGAACCTTTTCAATTTCGTTGGTATAAATTTGGTAACACGGGTTCCATATAATACTCACATATTCAAGATTTCAACGAACATACGCAAAATATAATACATACTTTCAAAATACGTCATGAGATTGCCTACAATTCCCGACAAGAAAACCGTATGACTTAAGCGCTTCTGAAATTTTCCGAGAAATATGGCGAAGAAATGTTAATAAAGAACACCCAAATCTCTGATTGTATGACATATATATCTATCCAACAACGTACCATCAATATTATCGTTAAAAGTATGAAGGGTTTTTCTCCTACTAAAGGGTGTTTTAATAAGGGCGCAATATTTCAAGGTTCTATTAAACATGGTATTTCGTAACAAATAACTGGAATTATGTATTAAACAACAACTCAGGTAAATGACTGTCATGGCTACGCTGGCGCATGCGCACTCTTTTAATAAAATTTGTGATAGCATTTTTGAACACATGTCGTGGTATCTCGTTGATACAGCGTCTGATTTCAGCTTTCAATGCTTCGCTGATTGCAGACTTGCTGGCACAAACTTGTGACTTCAGATAACCCGAAAGCCAAAAGTCCAAAGGTGTTAAATCGCAAGATCGTGGCGGTCAATTCCGGTCACCAAACCGGGAGATGACTCGACCAGGAGCAAACTCGTGCAAAACTGCCAATGTTTCATAAGCAGTATGGTATGTGGCACTATCCTGCTGAAACCATATGTCATTAAGAGCCATGACTTCTAATTGTGGCACAAACACTGAGTAATCATTGCGCGATAAAGTTCGCCATTCACTGTTAGTGGATTACCTGCCTCATGCACACCAAACAGTGACACTTTTGGATGTATAGCTTTCTCATTAATTACTTTTAGATTCTTTGTGCCCCAAATGCGGCAGTTTTGTCTATTGACGAAGCCGTCCAGATGAAAATGGGCCTTATCGCTAAAAACTACATAATCACCATTCACATACTGTTGGCCAAGGATCCAATTGCTGAACTCTCTTCGCTGTGCATAGCCTGTCGCCATAAGCTGTTGAGTCAATTGGACTTTGTAGACATGCGGGTGTAAATCTTTCGTTAGAATACGCTGGTGAGTGGCTGTTTTAATGTCCAATTTTAGAGCGCAATGAATCGACGTACCTGGACCCTCGGCTACATTTTCGCGAACTGCTCTGACATTTTCTTCTGAACGACCGTTGCAAGCTCGTCTCGTATGTTTCACATCTTTAACAGAACTAGTACTTTAAAATTTTTGCATTTTTCTTTTCACAGTGGATGGGGTAGGAACATTATTCCGACCGAATATTAGCTGCACTTTTCGAATCGTGACAATTAAACGTTCACCACTTTGGTAATCATTTTTAACAATTAGGATATACTGTTTTTTTTTTGTTCTGTTATTGGCACTGATCGATGACCAACTGGCCAGATCCTTATGTTCAGTATAATGCTATGCTTTAATAGAAAATAGAACATCCATTACTTAATATTACTATTGTATATTATTTCTATTATACTTACATAGAGTATGCAAACACATATTTCTCTTTTTTTTTTTGTTTTTTTTTCTATTGTGTAATGATCCATTTTCAGAAACTTCCGCCTGTCTACTATCGATCTGTCATGTCACAATCATTATGGCATTATGACTGCCAAAATGGCTCTAAATTCAGATATTGCATTCTTATCTTGAACTTGTTGGTATTTATATATAAACTGTGGAAATCATACCAAGTCCGAATAGTTTTCAATTCTATCTGCGAATCCAAACAATCATGAGTATCCCTTATAGACGAATACACTTTCATGTTGTCACCAAAACATAATTGCATACATTTAAAATTTTCAGAAATCATTTTTAAACAAGAGAAATAAAAGTGGTCCCAAGTTAGACCCCTGGAGAACACTAGATGGAGTTCAGTAAACTTCGGATTTAAACCAATTATATGCTACGTATTGCTTCTGCCCTAACAAATAGGATCTAAAGAATTTTATAGTACTTACTGTGAGTCCAAAGTGCCCTGATATCTATACATACCAGCATCATACTTGGAGTCTAATTTATTGAAGTTTCTTGACTCCCTGAAGTAAGGTATATGTAAGTACGAATCAGGAGCTAGTGTAATTAGTTATCAAACATTTTTGACAAACAGCTTACACCAGAGCTCCAATGACATGAGGCTACCGTGTACGAACGCGCTCATTGCTGCAGGAGATTTTTTACATGTAAAGCCCAAATAGATATATATATATAGAATAGATATAGAGTCAGTCTACTCGACGCCATTTATCTTAGATGTAAACAGCAGGGATCCAATCATAGAACAATTCTTTCAGCGTCCTACTGAGGGTGGAACTACTCCACACAATGAAAATGAAATATCGGATTTTATCTCTCCAAAATGGATTTTCGCGTTCAAGAATCTAAACTGGAAAACTTCACTCCCAGGAGCAGCGCAGTTCCCCTCAAATAAAAATCTCATTTATAAGCCATGCAGCGCCCTTGCAGTGGATCTCAAGAGCCCAGGAGGGTGTGTACGTGTATACAGAGCGAAATAATCATTGGGGTGTCTAATGGTGTCGTTTTACGACGTTTTAATCAATTGCAGACACTCTTAATTAAAAGGATTGAATGGCAGATGGCTGAAGGGGAAAATAGGGGGTGAACGGCCAGCGGGGGTGAGAAGAGAACCTCTCGTAGCTATTACATTCATATCTACGGCCTATAGGTATATAGATATCAGCACCAAACTCGTCGAACAAGACGGCGTCAAGTAGAGAAACGTGGTCTAAGATGGCATGGATTTTGAAAAGATTCATTATTAGGTAACTACTCACTGTCATACGTAGCAATTCGATATCAAATAATATTTTATTATTAGCAAATAAACAATCTTTAAAATCAACAAAAATTATAATTTCTTTGAAAAATAACTACAAATAAAACTGTATCCAAAATCCATCTCACCCAACCTGTATAGGCAAACAACTAATAGCACTTGCATGTACCGCTCAGATCGTGGGCAGATCAAATGAAACGGGCTATTCACGATGTTTGTGAGTAGGTGCCACTCCTTTTTTTCTATAAATAAGAGGAAACTGTGGTGCAATTCCTCTTTCCATTTTTTTTATTAATTAATAAATCACTATAGGTAAATGAAATCTAAGGATCAATCAATGCAAAACAACTGTCAAGTGGCGTGCAAATTTAGGCACTAGCTCAATAAAGCGGAGAGTAGGGGAGGTTAAGAGCGCCAGTGACTCAAGACGGATTAAGTCACAAATCTCAGAGATGTTAGTCGGAACTTGTTTTGCTTGACCACTTCACAAAGAAAAGAATCTAATAGTAATGATGAAACCTAATTAATTGTATACAGAGAGTCAAATAAGACAAGATATTAAAAAAAAGAATCGCAATATATTGTCAAAACAAGCAGCACATATGCTCCACCACTACAATGCAAGCTAAAAGAAGTAAAACTTCCTGACAATAAAATTATTAGACCCGGATAATTAACCCTGCAAAACGTTTACCATGGTACTCGTACGAAGGCTTTACAAGTATAGGCCTTACAAATATTTTAACGCCTAAACCTAAACTTATCTGGATAATGGTCTTCTTTCAGTTAAAAAAACCCTAGAGTGAGAAAGACTGTTTAAATATCTACTCTCTACTCTATGTCTGAGATAGAACTACTCATTTAAAACACTCGAACTTGAAGAAAAATCCATGTACATGTTACTGTTACTAGAAATTTACTTTTCTATCTGCAAGGACAAGGAAAGTTAAAAATATACCAAATTGATATACCCTCAGAAAGTTATCCCTTGTTCTAAAATAAGTTATGGCAGCTAAAATTCAAAATCATGATTAACGTAATGTAATAAGCCCAAAAGACAGTGACATATAGGCACTACCCTATTTTGATATGTAAAATGCCAAACAAAATGAAGAACACTAAAAATTTCAGTTAGCAACAATCAATATATCAATATCTATAAAATACCCAATTGAAATGAAATGTTACCTGGGGGTTTTTCTTTGTCAAAGGGACGGAATTGGCTTCCAACAAAATCGGCTGCGAAACAGCTACAAGGCAGCTACAAAACAGAGCTGGAGAAGTATGAGTGGTGGTTCTCCGCAATGACTTTCCACTAAAAGGATACAGATATTGAACAAACTTCTTCAGGACAAGCATTAATGGACGTAGTCGGTGGTATACAAAAGAGAACTTACCGCTGGAGGTTAAAATCCTATTACAAAATGGACGGATATTACCCAAACCAACACAACTAAACGTAAGGTACAAAATAAAAGGGTACTACGATCTCGGGGATTTGTGACTTAATCCGTCTTAAGTCACTGGCGCTCTTAACCCCCCTCTCTCAATAAACTGGTATTTGGTGCGTTAATATCCCAAAATCTGGAAGTTAACGAAAAAACGCCCATACACTACCTAAACTACAGCAGAAAGAAGGAAAATGGCGCTGGACCGTCTGCGCACACAACCCCCTAAAAGAATTAAATAAGTGGCCCTGAAGAAGGATCGTTCGATAGAAAATCAAAAGGAACAGATAAAAGCCGGTAAAGAAGGTACCTTGTTAGTAAATCACATTTCAAAAGAAGGTATCTCGATAGTAAATCAAATTTTAACAGAAGGTATCTTGATAGGAAAGTCAACATTAAAAGAAGGTTTAATGAATGGCCTTGAAGAAGATATCTTGATAGAATCATATATCCCTATACGGCTAGTACGTGTAAAGTCACAAGGTGGCGCGCTGGTTGCCAACTCTATGAGAGTCGAACGATATTTTATGAGGAATTTCGAAGGTATATAGTCGTTAATAATACTATAACATTAGTGTCTAAAAAAATTTCAACACAATACTGAGTCGCTGAGAATGACAGATAAAAGGTTACGTGATTTTAGCACGTGACATAGGTTTACTTGCGAGTATCACAAATAACACACATTTAGCTGTTTTCGGTAGTCCTCTACACTTTCCTCGTGGCACCTCTAACGAGAACGGCTGCAAGTATCCATGCAGTAAATGAAACTTAGCTCTTCATCTTCAGAATTAATTTATTCATCTTCGTCACTAGAATCTACCAATACGATTCTTTTTTAAGTTGCCGAGCACATTTTTGCAAATGCATCCAGCAACAACAGCTGTCAATTGTGCAATTGTGGAGATACATTCAAAATTCCCTTCTTATTTATGGGTTTTTCGCTTTATGTATGAGGATATTGGTAACGTAGAAGTCTCTACTGTTTGATCATGAACTTAAATCTCGCAGACCTTGAAGATTATGTCCCTGAAACATTGGTTGAGTGAAAGTCATCAGGTTTTGAAGATCCCACCTTGTTTTGGACGTTTAAGAACTTAAAGGTTGATCATTTGCTGTAAAGTTCTGAGCATCACCATTGCCATCCTGCGTTGTAGGATGCAGTTTACTGATACTGTATGTTTTGTGTTAGTTTGGCTATTTGACTGGAAGTGTTGGGCATCGCCAAGGTTATCCGGGGCAGAAGAATCCGCAAGGTCATTGATATTTGCAGGGGCATACATTTTCTCTGGGAAACTCTATTTTGACCATTGATTACTGTGGCCGGTCGAAGACAAGCCTGCTGAAAAGGCTCGGTGACTTGGAAATGTATGACAGTGCTTCCTGAATGGTTTTGAACCACCTGTGCGTTTCTTAGTTGTTGAACAAATTAGGTGGTCAAAAATATAGCTGAAAATTTGTGTCTAAATTGTTTATAGGAGAGACGACGGCATATGCATATGATGTATGTACATAATCAAGAAGAAACATAATACTTTGATTATTCTAGAAGTTATTTCTTATTATTATTATTCAACACATTATATTCAACATACTTCCCCAAATATATGTATACATATATTAACATCAATAAAATTTCCATCTTGTGTTCAGATTTCACCAAACCTTTTCATTTCTTTATAATTATCGTACTAACAACAAATTCATGGCCAACTAATCCATTTATTTCTACAAAAATCCAAGACAGTGGCCGCATAAAAAGACAAAGTTGGTGATGAAAGTCGAAAGAAAAAACCTCGAATTGGCTAGGTGCATCTTGTAGAGGAGAAACAGTGTCAATAACAACATGCAGTTTAGATCCCACCTCAAATATCAGGAAAAAATAAAAATTTTCTTGCGATAAATCTGGTACATGAAACAAATGACTATCTGCAATCTCTTCGGAAGTACTTTTGATTTCAAATTACTGCAGCGAGCCCAGTTTCAACCACAAAGGACGAAAATAAAAATGTTGATGGAAACTCTTGCGACTGAATTAACACATTCCTTCAAATGATCATAGTAGAATTCCAACGGTCACTGCTAGAATCCGGGAGTCCCGAAGGACCTCTCCGGATGAATAACAGGTCAGAGGATCTTTGTCGTAATGCCACCTGGACAATGCTCAAAAGGGGGCTGAGTATCTACAATTGGCCCCGATGGCCCTATCGCACCGTTCTCGCTATTGTACTAGATTGACCAGATATGGACCGTTTCGGAATTAACTATTCCCTTACGGAACAATGAACAAACCCAATGGGCCGCTTAGAAGACAAGATGAAGGATTTTTCTAATACCCGTTTTGCAGCAGCAATCTTTTCACGAATTTATATGGATGGATTTCTTAAAGGTCATTCTAACTATGACTTGCGGTGTATACATCAATGGACATATTCCAGGATTATCTGACAGTAGGCAACAAAAACATGCAAGAAACATTTTGAGTTTTGTATTGCGGTTGTGGTTTTATTTTGCAGTGAACATAAATATAAACCATATTGTTGAATACTGTAGAATTATCAAACTTATATACTTGAATTGAAAATTTGTTCAATATAATGGAAACGAAAAGAAGGTTCGAGTCATGAAATTTGACGTCCAACTTGGCACAAATTCGAATAAGTGCTAAGAATGTGAAGAAATCCTCGAAGAACTTCTGGATTTATTTGACGTCAATTTCCTCTTTCATACTTTAGACATTTGGCCATGAACTCGATTTATGAAGAAATCCGTAAATTTGTTGTTAATTTAAAAGAGATATAAAGAATAACCAGTCTTTTACTTCCCACGCCTACAGGCGAGGAAGTATTATAATCGTGAAAATTTTCAAAAATAAGATGTGTTTTTGGATGTTATATGACATACATGAACATCACAAAAAATCATGGCACTCATTTCCGCCGGTCGGCCAGTTTGTATGTCTGTCGGTCTGTCCGCTTATTTCTAGCCCATCTATAACTTGGAAAGTACTGTTCAGATTTGGATGAAATTTTCGCACAAGTTTACTACTATGCCAAGGATGAAAAATCTTGAAAATAAAAAGAACGCACAAACTCCGTTTTTTTGATGTTTCAGAGAGGTTGAACATCGGGGGTTGGGGCTGTAGAGGGTGTGGTTAGGTATATCTCAATTTTGTTGTCGGCTGTATTTCTATACAGCTCCAACTCCAGTAATCCGTATATTTGCCCTTACAACTTGGAGACATATTCATAGACTAAACTCGCGGTCAGTCGGTACGTTGATCGATACCTAGGGCAGGAAAGAAGCTAGCCATAGCGTTATCAAATGGTTGGGGATTATGGAGTATTTACTAATTGTATATGGGCCTGTTTGGCTGACCTGACTCGTTTAATTTTTTTGATTATACAATAGCTAGCTTAAAAGGACTAGCTTGGGCCGAACATAATCATTCATGAACGGATAATGACATTGCGTGGGAAGTGCAGAGTCAACCTACTTGATGCTATATTTTTCAATGAGATTAATTTCCATAGGTAAATATTGCAACATCATAGTGTTACAAGATTCTGCAACTAAGATATTATTTCTGATTTTGTGCATTCTTATTCCACAAAGGATTTTAAAACAACTTCCACAGTGACCTGTCTCTGATTAAAGGTTAGGAGAAAATTTGAATTTTGAATGTTTTAAAACTAAACTGAATTGTGTCCGCTATGTATGCTCCACGCCACCTGCAAACCCTAACAAGATTGCCAAATCTGGGCGAATCCAGGGAGGAAGTCCTGAGATCCCGGACTCCTCCCCATTTAAATTGAATACTTTTTGGATATTCCAACAAAAAAATATAGGTATGTGCACAAAAAACTGGATTTTCATTTATGTACTCAAGTTATAACAGCTTATGAAAAACTACAAATACACGACAATACTAAATAAAACTTAAATAACATTTTGATATATGGATTGTATAATAAAAATCAGATCTTGCTTTTTATTAGGTTCGTATAGATAGATGATTAAAAGAATATAACTTGATGAGAAAATATATGACTGTAGGTACCTATATAATTAAAAAATAAACTTACCGTTTTATATATCTAATTTACCTGGTATCACGCACAATTTATAATAGTTATGAAGATCTATTATAAAATATACGAATACCAGCCAAATGTATTTTGAATAGGATTCAAAACATCAGTACTAGCCAAGCACCCACACTTTTTTGAGCAAGTAATTTCAAATTAATCATATGGACCCCCCAAATGTTTTCCAGATCCGCCTCTGTAACCAGCCTCATTTATATTCTGTCTATATTCACAAAAATACTGTGAAAGCTATGCCGAAGAGAATAGGCTAGAATACTACAATTAATAGTTTATATTATGTATATTTATATTGAAGAGCTTATTCAGGATATAATAATTGATTAAAATGGGTGCCTGGACACCATACCATGCAGTATTATTGATAGTGTGTCATGTATTTTGATTTTTACTCATAACTCCGCTGCCACTTGAATTATTTTAAAAAATGAAGTTGCATTACCTACTACGACTCCACATGGATTTACGTGTTGTAGACATCGCAAAACAAAAATCATTTATCTGCATTTCTAAAATTTTCGCATTCACAGTATTCCCCCTACGAAATTCTCTGCTATCCCTCGCAAACATTTTTGGGGATAGGTACACTTTTACGGAGAGTTATCTCTTGCCGATGATCCACCCCTGACTGAGAAAACTTCTTGCAGGCGCTCAAGGTCAATTCGTGACAATTTGTACTTCCAATTTTGCCATCCATTTGGGATTCGCCACATTTGGATGTCTCCTCTCTAACTTTCATATGGGGCCCTTGAGGAGCTACGCCACTGCTTAAATCCCAAAAGCAACTACAATATCCGCATGGCCTCTTACCGATAACCTCTTCCGTAAACTATACAAGACCACCGCTTAACACCGCAAACTTGATTATGTGATTATCTCAAGCAAAGCCTTCCGGGTATTACCCCCAATTTCTTCCAAAGGTTTGCCGCATAATCCATGACAATGCTCCCAGCAGGCTTTGAGCCTGAGCACGTAGCGTATGCAGATTTTTCCGAATCTTCGAGCAAACGGAGGACGCCGCGACTACCATCACCGGTTACCTAGCAACGACAGGCGATTGTTCTCCGGCAGGTGTCCAATCAATAGCAAGCACCTGGAGGTGACGCGTCGCTGGCGCAACGAACGGACCGAGCTTGGAACGACCAGGTTTTTGGGAATACCCGAGCTAGGACGGCCAGACGACGTGTCGCCGAATATTCATCACGGCCAGCCGTGACGGCGACGTCTTTTGTTTCGGACAGAGCCGGATTGACGAGCTTCGGTCATCCTTGAACGAAGCTAGAATCGGATCACAAATGGATGAGTAACGCACCCGTGATTTGATGGGTACCGTCCCGACTTTTGGCTCTCCGCCCTGCACCAATTATATCGTTTCAAAAACGCCTTTTTGAGATCTTGTAGACGTCGTAAGGGCGTCTTTCGAACGCTGAACGAAGGAAAACTGAGCGTCTTACAGACGTCTTTATAATACGTTCGTAAGCTCTTTAGTGCAGCATTAAAAAGCATATCACTAAAAAGTATACCTATTGGAAGATATGTGCCGTAGCGCCAAGTTTCCATTGATGATAACTCCACCTCGAGGTGGTTTTGGCATTTACCAGTTCTCACAGCAGATACTGAAATGAATAAGTAGGTTCATGTTGTTCAATAGAATTTTCAATTTTGTAATCCAAAATTTATTTGTTACGTAGCTTTTATACTATTTAATATGATGATTCATTCAAAACAAATCATTTTATATATATAATTATGGAATAAGCTGTTCTTGCACCAGACCAGTATTCGATTTCACTTGAGGTTAAACTCTATATTTGCACAAATTAATAAAGAAGCCTCTAAAAACAAACCAAATTAAACTAATATCTTGCTTGCCGCGGTGATCAAAACCGCCTGGCACGTGGATTCCAGGCATTCGCGAAAACAGTTGTATGTAGTTGTGCAAGGGCTATATTCTTGAAAGACGTCGGCAGCATTTTGTTCAAGTTAGTATACATTCAGTACCTACACTTACCCTTGAAGACAGAAAACACTTTTTTATAATACCTAATATTAACAAACGCATAGAGGAAAAGACGAGTCGCCATATACAGTACTTCTTCCAAAGGAAAACAAGTGGAAAACAGAAAGCGGCCAAAATACGTTTACCAGATTGAGAGATAACGGAGCTAGAGATGTTGCAAAGGTAATTATTGGGATGAGCTCTCTTTAAATGATGCAACGCCATCTGGTGGCCAATTAATGACTTAAAATGATAAAATGTTGCGATAAATCTTTAAGCGATTCCACAAAAAAAAACCCATGGTGCTTAAAGAATACAAATATTTGAAAACTTAACGACATATTCTTTTGCATAGTTTGATGTAATGAAATCGCACCAAAAAATATATGAATCTTTAAAACGTGTTAAAAACATTTTTTTTTGATTTGTGGTTGAGTGTTCACAAATATTATTGACCTTTTAAAAAGCTGGATTCTAAAAATTGAATCCTTTCGAGAAGACACAAGAAAACGCCTTAGATATGTTAATATCATGCTGTATCGGGATGTTCGTAAAAAGTTGCACTAAAGTTATCTTAAAAACGTGAATTTAATTTCTTAGGTATTCAGATATAATTAGTGTATAGAATGGCCGTCTTTAAGACTTTCGGTGCTATCTGGGCGCGTACTCAACGAATTTGAACAGATTAGCAGGAGCTAAGGATATAATATTTGTATTGTACTGTTAGGCGCCTAAATTGCATAGAGCATACTTTCTACTGTCGATTTATTTCATTGTCATTACCTACCAAAGTGGCATCGTATAATAAAATAATAATAATATCTATCTATGTAATGGTCTACCTTCATTAGGCGTGTGCCGCTCTTTACAAATTACACAATAAGTATCATGTCCTGGAATCACTTAGCGCGAAAATAGGCGAGCAGTCCAGTCTGGGGCCCCTGGGGATTTTAAGCATCCAGAATCGCTGACACCCCTCCTGCCTTTAGTTTCATCCCATTTTGACTCAAAAAATAAATGGTCATGTGGCGGATGAAGATAATTATCCAATTTCGTAATGTCAATTACAAGACATCTTCTGCAAAGATGAATTCAATAAATCTGTAAATCATCTAAACAAGTAGTTACCACCATGCCAGAGCAACATATTGGGCTCCCGTATGCATATCTATAGAACTCGAAAAGTTATGCCACAAGTTTCCGTAACAAAATGTCCTGCGAGTCTCCCTATCCGAGATTCAGAGCTCCTAAGGCCCCATTTTACTATGCTAATCCCAAAATTTGCGCCTAAGGTACAATTTCGACCAATGAGAAGGCGTTTTCGAAGTAATGAAACTGTTACCTCTCTCGGGTAGGTAGTGATACTGTTATTTTGAATAAAAGTCTTAGTAATTGCTGTCATATCAATTTATTGTTTTAGGTTTGATCAAAGCTTCGAGCAGGTCGCAAATCCTTCTTTTTGATTGTTGAATTTGCGTCTCGGTTACGAATTCTGTGTTAGGGGACAAATGGAAAAATAAGTTCTTATAGCTAAATCAGGTGACATACATGAAGTATTTGTTGGTTGAATATGAAAATTAGGGGCCCTTACACAAATGGTATAATTTTGCTCTTGAGATTCTTTACAAGAAAGGGACTGACTACGGTCCTTACCTAAGTATACTAATAGTAAATAATAAAAACTTATGCCTGCCGTAATGCCAGCAGTGTCATTAATTGATCATCTGAATGGATTTGTGGTTAGGATTTTGGGGATTAGATCAAACTCGACGGATCGCAGTGACAACCAAAGGACGAGTTTTAGAAGTTACATTAAATAATATTCAGCTCTCGGCTGACTTTATAGTAAGGTATACTTTACAAATAGATTTTCCTGCATTAAAATCTACGGACTTCTTTGCACCCACGATTTTTAAATTGACATATGCCTATCTACGACGGACTTTTCGTATTTATTTGTTGCTACGCCAGTCGTATATAATTTTTATATTTTTCTCGAGTTTAGCAAGTGGTTATGTCCCTTGGCTGATAGAGCCCGCAGCGCTTCACATTTTGGGCTCTAAGTCAACTGCACAAATAGCAAAAAAGAATAGAAAACTTGCCAGAACAAGCTTAGAATTCTGCTTCTAGACATATAAATGAAAACTAAATACGATTTAATTGAATCTATAGAAGAAAAATGAATGCATAATCCTCATCACCGAATAATGACACCTAACAACCACCATCAAAATACATAAATCACCCAGCAATACAACCGTTCATCAAACCATTATACTCTACTGGTACTAAAGCGCATAGTATATAGATGCAAATCCATTTTTTACGAGTGAGCATCACAATATCACAATAAAAAAGTGATACAATAAAAACGCAGTAATCCATGAGTGCCCTTACTGTGGCCCGCTATACGAGGGGGATTATGTATTAATATAATATTCAGTAATTACCCTATAATGCCTTTTGTCATGTAAATATGACAACGATGTTCGTAATGGCCGAGACACGCACTCGCTCTCTTTGCCAGAGCATCACAGTAGCAGTGATGTGCAGCATATGTCTTCATCATAGACGGATAATGCTCCTAGACGTATCCTGACGTAACTTGAAATATATTGTAAATAAAACAGCTCTCTTGGACTGTAACTGCATATTTTCAGCCTGTAAATACATTCTCAGTTTTAAATTGTGGAATATAACATCTGAAACTTATCCTGTGGTTTTCATGCCGTTAGTCGCTCACGTTTGTCTGGCCAATGACACCACATATACAGGGTGGCCAATATATAACTGATTTCAATTGCGTGATATTTTTGATACACGCATTTATGTAGGTAGATCAGTAATCGTTGTTTAAAGCACATGTGTCAAATTCATCATGGAGAGCTACACGATCCCACAAGGCGTCCGTATTGTTTAAACGTTTCACTGAAATAATGAGTCGATTGGTGTAACGATTCGGAAGCTACGACAAGATTTCGGTCGAAATAATGTACCCAGTGTCAACACCATTCGTCAGTTGGTACGGAAATTCGAACAAACAGGTGAAGTTGAAGACTTGCCAAGGTCGAGCCGTGTTCGAACTGTTCGTACTCCTGAAAATACCGAGAGAGTTCGTGAAAGTTTAGTGGAGCGCCCTGAGACGTCTACCAGACATCGTTCTCAGGAACTGGGTATTCGTCGCACGCCATTGTGTACTATTTTAAAAAAAGACTTCAATTTGTGACCATAGAGTTAACCAAAGAACTACAACCTAGTGACCATGAAAGTAGCCGACAATACAGTTATGCAATATTGCAGCTTCATACACCAATTAACGATTTTTAGCGACAACTGATAATGAGCGATGAAGTGCATTTAGATATAAACGGATTTGTTGTTAATAAGGAAAACTGTCGTATCTTGGCATTAGAGAATCCTCGTGTCATCCATCCACGACCACTACATCCTCGACGAGTTACAGTTTGGTGAGGTGTTTGGTATGGAGGTGTCATTGGACCTTACTTGTTTGAAGATGCTGCAGGTAATTCTCTTTCTGTTGCTGGCGAGCTCTACCGTGATATGGTGCAAAACTTTCTGGCTCCTCAAATCCAACAATTTAACCTGCAAAACATGTGGTTCCAGCAGGACGGAGCAACTTGTCACACAGCTAGGGAAACAATAAATCTTTTGTGAACAATATTTCCGGGACTTTTAATTTCTCGATTTGGTGATGTCAAGTGGTCAATAATGTTTTTATTGTGAGAGATGTCTACTGTGCTTTAGTAAGATCATTATTTGAATATGCCAGCTCTGTTTGGCATCCTTATTATGCTGTGCACAGGGATAGTATTGAAAGAATCCAAATGAAATTTCTTAAGAGAATAGGGCTAAAGCTTGGCATTCCTTATGATGACATTAATTGTCAGGACCTAATGACTCTACTGAACTTAACGCCACTTGTAAACGGAAGAGATATGTTTGATATTCTCCTTGCTCTGGTTGGTTTTCATATACCGTCAAGGGAGTCAAGAAGTACGTCATTATTTCATATTCCATATCATAAGACAAATTATTGTGTGAATTCTCCTATAACTCGAATGTGTATGAAAGCAAATAATGTAGTGCAGAAGTGCAATAAAATTGACTTTTTCAATGATAGTTTTAGGATTTTTGCGAATAAAGTGAGAAATGTAGTACAGTTATAATTTTTTCTTGTTGTATCTAGTAGTGTTTAAGATTGTAGACCGCCCTCTTGTGATCATGCACCATTAATGATTTTATATTTTGTATTGTTATTTATATTTAAATGCTATATGCGTTAATAAAGAATTTCTAACTTCTAATCAAGGTCACCGGATTTAACGGCTCCTGACTTTTTTTATGGGGATTTTTCAAAAATAGGGTTTATGCCAACAAACCAAATACTGGAAAACAATATCTATTACGGGAGCGATTGAAAATATTCATCCCGAAACCTACCAAAAAGTGATGGAAAATGTATAGTCGAAATCACGAAAGATGACGATTACGTCATCATTTTATTTAGTAGTAAAGACAAACGACAGCGATTTGTGAATATTTTTTATTAAGTTTCAAATATGTTAGATAGAGACAAACAGAATTTTATTGTCTAAACGAACTGTATTGCTAATTTGAATGTATCCGACAAAGATAGACGATGTTTTCACGTTGCATGATCGATCATATTTGAAACATGAATAGTTAGGTTATGTTAAAGCAGGTTAGGTTGTTTTCTACTCATAACTGTTTTTTCAAAACAAAAACTCCCCGCTAAAGTTATTATTGAGGTATCACTTTAAACCATGAAATAAAATGAAAATAAAAATAATCAGTGAAATAATCTAACTAGCTTCCCAAAATCATAATATAAATTTATTGTCATATTATGTTCCCGACATTGTGATTTTATCATCGACGTACGTCCATTGATTACTTCAGTACAATTTATAGTATGACGTAATAGCCATCTCTCGTGATTTTGACTGTAATCAAGAGGGCTCAGGTTTGCGCGGCTTCTAGAGGCGGACATTAGTTTGTCTGATATTATCTTTTATACTTAATTTCTAAGTTTCAATAAAAGATTAAGATGAAAAAATTGACGTATTTTATTTCATCCCACAAATATTCAAGAAACAAGCCAGTGAGTTACATATCGGCCACCCTGTGTTTGAAATTCTTCTTAAATGAATTATACCTTTTGGTCACAACGGTGACCTCCTTCAGTACATGATACTTTTGACAATATGTAGAATATTATTTAAATGTCTTCCAGGTGACACTTTGTTTTTACTTTTCATTTTCAGACTTATACAGTCTTGTTACTAGAATAGTCTGAAACATCCATAACATGAGTGTTTTGAAAACACACCATGAAGAATATTCTGGATTACGTAAGCATTGTGTTAAGATACTAGCAGATATCGAATATAGAGAGGACTGCAAATGTGATTTACAGAATTAAATATATTGACGCTTCTATCTGCTTCTATTCTAGAGTGCTTGCGTTATGTGGCAGATAACGAGACCTCCTATATTAGATACTTAGAACCACATAATTATGATACTAGGAATGTCATCAATTTTCAACCCCACCTTTTAAGTTTAAATAAATTGAGAACAGGTCTTAACTATTATGGCTTATAGGTACGAGTACTATTGCAATGTTTTACGTCGTGAATTGAATTGACAGGAAATTTCCAGCTTGCAAAAAATAGTATTTATTGATATCCAAATGCTATGTAATATTAACAAGGAATGGACAACGAGGCATTCTTCGACCAACGACCATTCTTCCCGCGATTTTCTTGAAATTTGTGCATCAAAAAAATATGAGAGAACAACAACTGGATAAAGAAATTGAAAGAAAAGGACACAACATTTTCAATCCCGGCGTAAAATTTAAAATTCCAAAAAATAACCATCTAGATACCCATATGGCTTCTTTGGAACAGAATATATTTTGGCAAGCAGCAATCCCCATGCAGAAAAGATGGGAAGAGACAGTGGCTCAGCGGGAAAATGTAGCGATAAATGATGCGAAGATAATGTACGCGTGTCATCGATAAATTTTGTGCTAATTCATCTCAGCATGGTATAGGTTCATCTCTGTTTTATTTCATTGAGCATTGTCATCACATTGTTGGAGTTTTTCCAACTTTGATTTATTGTTCTTAAGATTATGAAAGACTCAAATGTTTTATCATCGATTGACATAGCCCACCAGAGGATACCCAACTCAATTGGAAACCGTGCTTGCACAATAATAAGTATCCAACATTGTATACGGTTATGCTCTATCTTCTCTCTTTATTCCTTCCTAAAATTAGAATTTGTACGAAACCTTACCAGGTTCGTGCCGGTAACAACAACCGCTACGGTTTTAATAATCTCTCCATCGATTAGTTTGGATTTTATTTAAATAGATTTTAAAGTCTTCATTAATGAATTTTAACAATGATCAGTTTCCCATATCGAGACCTGTGAGGTTGTTTCTTCCATGTTTTCTGATGTTCTTAACCATTTTGAAGAGTGATTGTCCCGAAACAGTATTAAGTGGTTTTTTATTAATATTGTGATGAATATTGGTAGTTCATTCCAGCCATTTATGGTTACAGGGTGTCCTGAAATATGGGAGTCTCCTTTTCAGAAGCAACTACGTAATAACAAAGCTAATGTGTAAAAACAACAGTGAAACGGTGAAAAATGAATGAAAAACTACTCACCGTTCATCAAAAAGAAATTTCTAGTTCAGCTCTGTAACCTGTAGATATTGTTCAAAGTTATCTGTGATAGATTCAAAGACACATGAAGGTGCTCGACGCAGTCAAGCATCAGTCTAGGCGTTTACCGACTACCTTTCCATGAATGATTGCTAAGCTCACACACGTTGCATTTCGCCCCAAGCAAAAACAGATATCACGAAAGATCTCGAAAAACGATCTGCATACATTCGCGAAACCTCGGTAGCATTTCGAAGACAGTCACCGTAAATTAAAATAATATGAGCAACTCGAATATTGCCGTATGAGTGTGCCATTTTTGTGTAAATGTTTTATTTGCGCCTCGCTCACCTTTAATCTGCTCGAGGTGTGTTCAGCGACTCGATCGGCTTCAAGCGCTTGTGTACCGAGTCAAACGTTCTATCCGCACGTTTGAGTTTTTGAGGATTGTTTTTTCTACTTTACAACTTTCTACACATTTTCTAGGGTAATATCAAATATATTTTTGTAGCGGTTGAAATTTTCAAAAATTTTAAAAATTTGCTTTCATCGTTTCTGATTTCTTAAGGTTAGGGCATATTCAAAATCAATATGGAGCTCAAATATTTTGTTTCTATAGCAAGGACTTATGGTAAATTTGAAAATAGGCATAGAGGTGCACGCTTGAGAAGAACTGAATCAATCTACTTGCCACTAGTTTTTTCTATTTTTTTTCATTAAACTATCCGTAACGGAAGACGATTTCAGTGTCGCAAGATGTACAACCTCTGAAGGCAGTTCCATGCTTGATAGTCAAAGAGGTCCCAAGATACCTATTTTAATTACTTTCAATTTCGCAAAGCTTCTTTCAGTCGTTGCAGTTGAAGTCTAGAGCTACTGTTACCTAGCTGAATAATCTAAGGTTTAGGGGGCACGGCAGGCAGAGTTGCACTCAGGCCACCGTCCGTCGCGTGTATCACTGCGTGCTCGTGTTTTCGTATTCGCCTTGCTTGGTTGTTGCTGTTGTTGTTGTTAAGTGTATTTGAGTAATTTGTTAAGTTTCTGTTAAATACTGTCATCTTTGTTTTACAACACGTTGGTGGTAGTCCATCATTCGGAGGTAGCCCTGAATGCGGCCCTGTACGCCGTCCTTGCTTTTGGCAATCACGCAACCATTCTATCTTGGGTGTAAATACACTATAGGCGTTACAGTTTAACTCAAACTTGCTAGACCATCTGTAGATGCTTTTTTAGGTAAAATGACCTTTAGGACAAATTTGACATTGAAAACTTGTTTTGAGACTTAATATCCTTTTATCAGTCAAGCTAACAGATTTGATAGGTCATACTTGAGGGAATTACAATGATCCTATTTGGCGACATGCTGTGACGTTGGAAAATGTAATAAACATAAAATTCGGAAATGATTGTAGCTCTCTGATGGCAGTTTGCATCTGATGCTGTCACAGTGTGGCTACTGCTATGAACGAATTTTTCTCCAACGATAACGTCTCAGATAAAAAAAAATTCAAGGAGCATAGAAGGTGTCTTTCCCACCCCCAGATACAGCAATAATCTGCTCCTTTTTATTGAATAAATAGTAGGCCTGGACGTATATGGCCGAAGCTGGTGCGGTAAAAAGATAGTATAGGGTGGTCCATCAGTTGTTTTTTTTATGTTGATATTATTGGTTCCATGCTCAACATATTGACAGATATATTGTGACAAACTTCCGCTGTGAGTAATGGATCGCTTTAATCTTACACAAAGGTGGGAAATATTGAAAAACTATTAACACATTGGCTGCCATGCGCTTTACTTTGCAAAAAATAATGGGGGGGCAAACAAAATGTTATGTAAATATCAGTAAAATGTTGTATCAGCATACTTTTTATGCAACTGGTTACTCTTTTTTCTACCATATATTCCTATAATCTCATTAGGTAATTGTCGCTCATATACAGGGTGACTTCGAAGTAGAGTCATTTATTTTAACAGTGAGCAGATCAGATCAAAAGAATTTTTTTTTCCTTTAACATTTTTCTGGTAAAATTAAAGTAACAAAGTTATAGCCCTTGAGAAGTTTAAGTACCGCCCTGTCTCAATAATAATATTATGTGCTCGTGTTTGGCAACAACGGATATAATCCGCCTTATCGGTTCATCGCATCGGAAACAAAAAAGCGAAAGAATTTGAAACGCTTATCACGATGTTTCTACTACAATTTTATTCAGTTGTATTCAGTCAATGTGTCAGTCGGTAACGCGTGAGTGAATAGTGGTGTTTGTTGTGTGGCTCAAACGAAATAAAAAATGGCACATGTTTACGAAAATGCTGAACTTGTGGACATGATTCTTATTTACGGGGGGGGAGTCTTTACAAAATGCTGCCGCGGCATCACGGATTTATGCGGATCGGTTTCCCAATCGAGTGCAACCAACCCCTCGTGCCTTTGTTAATCTAGTACAAAGGGCTCGTGAATCAGGTGACTTAAGACCTCACAGGGGAGGGCATGCCGGTGCTCCAAGACCGCACGATCAAATACAGGTCCGCACTGAAATACTTGTCGGGAGGATACTTTATAAAACAGGGTAACATTTTTTTAATTTTTTTTTATTTTTACACACATATTTTGGTTTATCTTCCTTCTACAATCATTATCTGAAAATTACTGACTCAAAGTAGCCGTAGTAGTAGTATAGCCGACGTTCTAATTTTTTATAGATTCTTTGACCACGTGTTTGTAAAAATTTCTTTCCGATAAGAAAAAGAATGTTACCGAATATATTTTGTACTTGAGCTTTCACTTTGTTAAGTTCTTTAGTTTTTTGTGAATAAAGCTGATTAAGTATAGGGTAAACCCTATAGTTATTGGACACGACACAGTTATGGGACAGTTCACTTACGATCCCTGAAAATAAGGTTCAAAATCTTAGTACTTCGTCTATCAACCGATAGATGGCTATATCAGTTCACTTACAAGGTCTCAAAACTAAGCCAGCGACATCTTTGCTTTGCTGAATAGTTTTGTATAAGTAGCAAGTGATGCACGTGAGTGCAGGTACGTATTCGTTAATTTTTTGTTCAGGATAGAGAGTAATGTTTTTAAATACTGTTAGTTTACTTTTAGTTTGACCGTGATGCTTGTCATGTCATATGACTAAGTTTATACATATAGAGACGCACTATTGTGAGTGCTCACATATCCTATTATTATAACCTAAAAGTTAATATGTCCAATAATTGAACTGAGAAATGCGGAAATTTCTAATATTGGACAGGTGTCCAATAACTGTATATGAACCATTTTGTGTAAAATCTATGCCCATCAACTAAAAACGTTTAGGTTTCTTCACTATACTTTTTACATATATTTCAGAGCACTGTGAGCAGTTATTGGACGGATGTCCAATAATTGGCGATAGAGTATCCAATAACTGTATAATATGTTTATTTTTAGTGACTAACGATGCCTAAGGTCAAGGACTATGATAAAAGCAACAGTGCAAGACGTCATCAACAAAGTTGAATCATATAGATCTGCAGAATTGAAATATTGAGTTCCGAAATCGACTATAGAATTTAAAATTAAGCATCCTGATCACCAAAATACTTGTGGTCCCTCACCTGTTCTCAACGAAGAGGAAGAGATGATATTGGTGAAGTGAATGGATTAATAATATAACTATTTATTATCTATTATAACATTTGGCAATCGATTTCTAGCTGGATCCTAGAAACAGCACGAAAAGGATTTCCGGCGAACGACCTCAAGTCCAGTGTGCAAAATTTTTAAAATGATCATCCGCGGAAAAATCCTTTCAACAACAATAGGCCTGGTGATGGATGGGTTAAAGTATGACTATAAAGCAATTCATAGCTATTTTTTAATAAAGATCATGTTTTAGGCTTTTCTGAAAAGGCATCCGGAAATTGTTGAAAGAAGTAGCGAATCTGTGAGCGCAGCTAGTGCGTGTGTATTCGAAAAGGATATCAGACTATAGTTCTCTGAATTAGAAACTTACATAAAAGGAAATGACTTGGAAGATGTGATATCTGATCCTACTCGAGTGTATAATGCGGATGAAACAGGATTTGAAGTTAGCCCTTCTACTGGCAAAGTATTTGCGAAACGTGGTGCAAAAAACGATTACACAATCGATAGAGGTGCAGCTAAAGAAAATATAACAGTTATCTTTGCTTTTTCAGCTAATGGGGAAATTGGTGTACCTATGATCATTTACCCCTACGTGAGATTTCCTGAAAAGATTGCTAAAACAGTAAACCCAGAGTGGGGCATCGGCCGTAGCCCTAAAGGATGGATGACCAGCGAAACATTCTATGAATATATTGTGAACGTCTTCCATCCTCATCTTGTGAAACATAATATTAAGTTTCCAGTGATCTTGTTCTTGGATGGTCACAAGTCCCATCTTAATTATAGTTTAAGCCTCTTGTGTAAAAGGTTACAAATAGAAATATTCGCTTTATATCCAAATTCGACAAGGATCTTACAACCATGCGATGTTGCTGCTTTCCGACCACTTAAGCAAGCATGGCGCCGGACAGTCAGAGAATGGGAAGAAGAGCACCCATCTGAACTTCTCAATAAAGTGAATTTTGATCCTGTCGTAGAAAAAGCTTTTAAATTCAGTATAAAACCTGAAACACTAGTTAATGGTTTCAAATGCGATCGATTACACTAAATGTCTAGGAGCTAAAAGCACAAACCACACAATAATTCAGGATGTACCTATATTGCAAAATCAGACCATGGATTACAAAACATTTGTTCATATTGTAGGCCAAGAAAGGATTAACAAATTTGAAATATTGAGTCAGCAGGTTCCCGAAATCTGTAATGATGATTTTATGTCACTTTTTAAACTTTGGCAATATTTCCACAGAACAAGTGATCAAAATAAGGTACATTCAGACCTAATATCAGAGACTCATTCAGAGGCAAACGGATCATCCTCTGACATGCAAGAAGGGTTACCAATTGTTAATCAGGATACTATAGAAAAAAACACACACCACTAACTATCACCAGTAGGAAGGAATGAGGCCACAGTTGATGTACTAGTGCATGCCCCAAGATCTCCTCTCAGAGATTTGCAAAATTTAGACACAGCTACAGCTTCATCCATGACGCCACGAATGAGCAACAGTGCCCGTCCCATAAATTCTGAGCTATTCGGTCAATATTTCACAATTTCAGAAAGTCCAAGAAGGAAAGGCAAGAAAAATGTCGAGAGAATTCCATTTGCCATTACATCAAAAAAATGTCAAGAATTCTTTGAGAAGAAGCAACAGATAAAAGAAAGAGAAGAAAAGGAAAAAGAAGAGAGAAAAAGAAAACGTGAAGAAAAAGCAAATTTAAAAAAGGATACTAAAGCCAAATCTCAAATAAATAGGAAGCGTGAAGAACACAAATGCTTTATTTGCAAAAACAACATTGGTAGTATTGACATGCAATGTGAAACATGCAAAAAATTTTCCATCACAGCTGCATACCCAAAGCACATAAGCGGTTCATCACTAATCAAGAAGATCCAGACGAAATTTTTCTGTGTCACATGTGCTATAAAGAAGACAATACAGATAGCAGCATCTCCGATTCTGACGGCAGCCAATCAGGTCAATCCAACTCAGAGGTCGACAAGCATTATCAGTTGTACCAAGAATACGCGAAACAAAAGACATGAACTTCAACCTTCATCCTTTTACTAGTTGTAAGTAAAATGTATTTTGGTTGTGAAAATTAATAAAGGATGCAAAAATCAGCCAGTCTATATTGATCTGTAGCATCTAAAATATATTATTTCTTAAAACTTTCTAGTTTTCACATTTGTTAAATAGGACCACTGTTTTTGAAAGTCTGATCCTCATATATATATATCGCTTGCTGATATTTACCTAGACTTCCTAGGAGGCCAACCCAAAACGATATACTGTAAATTTCTATTTACCGTTGGCCATATAAGGTTGACACGGCCGGGCGTAGAATCTATAACGTCGGCCCCATATGTCCGACGTGGCACTTAAGCAACTTACTGTCGCTCATATACGTCCGACGTGGCAGCCAATGTGTTAAAGTGAGTGCTGGCCTGCTTGT
This sequence comes from Acanthoscelides obtectus, assembly GCA_963669975.1. Lineage (NCBI taxonomy): Eukaryota > Metazoa > Arthropoda > Insecta > Coleoptera > Chrysomelidae > Acanthoscelides > Acanthoscelides obtectus. The sequence goes on along the minus strand of CAVLJG010000003.1, from coordinate 87,954,188 downwards.
GGATAACAGAAGGTATGAGCGGACGAATCCCATTTCCATCTGGGAGGTTACGTCAACAAGCAGAACCGTAGGATTTGGGGTTTTGAAAATCCACATGTCGTCATAGAAAAATTAATGCATCCAAAAACAGTTACCTTTTGGTGTAGTTTTTGGAGTGGTGGGATTATTGGTCCCTACTTTTACGCTATAGAGACATGTTGTGGTCACTATTAGACGACATGCACTTACACAATCTTTTATTCCAGCAGGATGGCGCAACATGACACACCAGCCGTGAAACAATCGATCTTTTACACACTGAGTTCGGTCATCGCGTTATCAGCCGTTTTGGAGACGTTCATTGGCCAGCCCGCAGTTGTGATTTGACGCCCATGGATTAATTCCTATGGGGAACTGTTAAGGACCGCTGTTACACTAACCATCCTCAAACAATTGATGTTCTCAAGGAAAATATCCGTCGAGCTATCGATGAAATAGACCCAAAAACTAACGAAAATCTTCAAAATTGGGTTAAGATGAACTACTGCCAGGCCAGCCACGGAAGCCATTTAACTGAAATTGTTTTTCATAACTAATCGGAGGTGTATTCTTTTGAATAAAGTATCGTGTGTTACATAGATATTATTGAAGAGTGCAGTTTTAATACCAATTTAAAAAAGAAACCAACGGATGGCCCACCCTTTATAATCAAAAATGCTTGGGGCAATAAGATACCTATACCATATTTTAATAAAATACCACTTTTCCATCTAAAAGCACAAATGACGTAAAAATATCTATGCCCGAGTGTTGTTTCATTGGCATTTCACTGTTAGATATCGCTATAATATCTAAATGGCGGTTTTAAACAACCATGACATACCACACATTTTTAAGCCACCTAAATTCCAAGTTGGACGCCAAACGGAAATTAGTCGATGGTAAAAACAATAGGTGTTTCAATGATACAGAGAACAAAGATGGTTCTCGGTTTAGTTCAAATGAGAGCGTTAAGGACAGACTGATAGCAGTTCTAACAGTGAATTTAAACAAATAACCTAAATAGGTATCAATTATTGACCAAAACAGGGTAAAAAAGTTGTACAAAAACGGAAAACTGATCGATTAAACTACTTATTACTAGTTTTAACATGATATAGTATTTCCCTTAAGATGGTTGGTTAGTCTCGTCTTCAAACAAGTGTTACTTTTCTCGAAGAAAAATGGTGCCTTGCGTATGCCCAAATCAGGCAACATTCAACATCCCAAAAGGAGCAAATGCTGATTCAGAGGATAAAATATGATGGTACCGGTACTAGAATGAAGAACGACTTGTATCTCGTATCCGAGGTGATATGAATAGCTGTTATTTATCGTAGTACATTCAACGTGTGTTGGTTAGACATAGCTTGGAGTTGTGTAGATGTTAAGGGGACTTGGGGCAGAGGTTAGCTTGTAATTGATGATCAGATAAATAAATGCCTTGTTACGACATCGCAGACATTTGCTTTTTATACCGTGTATGTTATGTGAACATGTATGATTCCTGGTTAGACGTTAAGTAGGGGATATTCAACATTGTGCACAAATATGTGTGGAAGGCAATTTTCAGGAGCAAGTAAAGATTTTTAAGGGAAATCTACATCAGATGCTGGAATAAAACACTTTTAACGTTGTTTTGAAGTTAGTTATTTGATTCTTTCTTGTTGAAAATTTTAGAATCTATTGAGGCGGCTTCCGCAGGGTTGTCATGTGGCTTCTCAAGGGTTAGAAAAAAGTTTGAATTTTGAATGTAAGATCCTTTGTTGAAACTAATCTAAATCATGGAATTCTTCGCTTATATTTTCAAAAGTTAATTTTTTTAGGGGCAGACTTTTGTTGAAATGGAAATATTTGCTTTCCATCTTTTCGGTGCGGTACCTACATAGGTACAGGTCTAGCAGACCTGGAGAGAGATGAATGGAAAATAAACCAGTGGGTATGGTCTTTTGAAGGACCTGTGCGGAAGGTTTGAAATCTGACATTACTCATCTATCACTTGGTAGGTAAGGTCCGTCAGATCTCTCACCTACTTCCACACGATGACTTTTGCTTTCAGAATCTTATAAACTGTAAACATGTATGGGTCCTTGGGTATACAGTGGCGTGCCCGCCCCTCTACCTAGGAGTCCGCTTAAACCTTAAAATTTGTGTACACTTTATTTCAAGGATTTGGCGCCCCTTGGAAAAATTTGGTACCCTCCGCTCCTCAAAAAGTTTTGGGGGTAAGAACACTTTCACAAAAAGTTGTCGATGCTCCCTCTAATAAAAATGTTTGCGGGTGCCCATGTTTAGATGTCTAGATCGAAGGTCCCTGTTTAACCGTTGAACTGTTACGGTTCTTGGGCATTTGGGGGCCCCAGTCAAGCCAGGGCCGTGCCTCGTGTACCCTTATGGTAAGGGCGGAATAGCCTTCACGTCTTTCAATTCTGTAAGATGGAACGACTGAAATGAACTTCAGAGTCTGAAGAAAATCAAAAATGTTAGACAAAAATGAGCATTTGGTAAAATTCTAAGGACTCCAGACCCTAAATAATTGGAAAATGTTTGCAAATTTACAACTAAATCCTTTCAATCAGACATACGAAACGGTACGATACTCTTCCAATTATTGAGAGTTTTTAATACAAGAACAATAACCAATCGTTAAACCTTCCGTTACGGCACTTTTCAGTGTATTAGCAAATAAGGATGGTTTGAAAAAACGGAGATTTGACAGTACTGACTACTGACACTCTTAGCGGGTTGCATTATTTACCTATCTATTCTGAGACGAACCTATCCCAAAATTGAAAGCCTTGTTAAATTATTTCATAGAAAAGTCTCGGTAATATTCGTGTCCAAACGAGATATGATATGAATAGCTTTAGTAGAACCATAGAACCACAATACCAGTAGAACTCTAACAAAAGGCTTATTGCGTAAAAATCTGGACAAATAAATTCGTTTGGAACACTTGCCTACTTCTTACATTTATTTTTATCTGTAATTAAGGGCCGCATCGTCAGTCGTTTCTACGACTTTAGGACGCCTTTATGGCCTACTTGATTTTCATAGTTTGCTACTGTTCCGTGTCAGCGTTCCATTTTGAGGTTATGTTACAAATAACTATTTGCATCAAATTGTTCATACCTTTGATTTCTATCATCTGTTAGATCAACCTGAAATTTCCTACTATTAAAAAAAAACGTAGCCTTACAATAGGACAGCGCTGACGCTGACACGGAGCAGTAGAAATCTAAGTAGAAATACCACCCCCTTTCTGAAGGAGAGAAAAGACTATGAAAATCAAGGAGGCCATACAGGCGTCCTAAAATTGTAGGCACGACTGACTATACGGCACTTGTGTCATTCCTAACTTAAAAACCGGGAGACAGAAATAAAGAGATTCAAAAATAAAAAGATAGTGTTAGTCGGTACGGCTTACCTACATGATATAGGAGAACATACCTACGTTTCGGCGCCTGGCAAGGAAAGAAGTTGTATTTTCATTTATATTTGTCTAGTAGGACTAGCTCCCGCTAAGTCAAGACTATAAATTAACATAATAAGTAGATATGGTTATTACTGTTCAGCACTGATACAGGAAACTTAATTCTATTTTTTTTTTTAAACTTGTAACAAATTCAAAATGCTGGGGCTGTGAGACACCGAGCGAAATTTTGACAGGGTAGTTACCAGTTAGATCCGCATATTATGATGCCCGAAAAAACAACTCATTTAGATTGTCAAGGGCGGCCTAGAACTGACGAAATATTGCTGTTACACCCCTCTGTAATACTGACTCAAAATTATATTTTTAGAAAATCCTAGAGCTCAAAAATGCATAGGTAGTGTTTTGTTATATGTAATGTTTGACAACGGAATAAAAGTTGGCTGAGTGATTTGAAATTGCATCGTGGGTTTTTTGTGTCGCTGATCACGAATTTATCAGTATTACACTGTATTTTCAAAATGGCAGAACCAGTATCTAAGTAGACTTTATCCGGTATCTACCAAAACTGATACAACTATACTTAAACAGAACTGCGTTTTCCAGAATCAATTCAAATGAGATCGAAATTTAGGCTTTCAAAGAATGTCTTCCAGCATATCTATAGGGTAAGTGTACCAGTGAATGAACGCGTTAGGCCTTTTTCAAAGTAACCACTAATTTTATAAATCCATATTATAAGGTAACATTTAAAAAAAATACTAAATACTCGCTGTTTCAGTTGAGAATATATATTTAAAATCACATTTTCACAAACTTACATATTATTCAGTAAAAAAATAAAATAATTAACCATTCCACTAAATCCTAGTTAATGAACACGTGTTGCCAGTAAATGAACAATGTGTATCTAGTAAATGAACATAAATTCTAATAAATGAACAATGGGTATCTAGTAAATGAACTAACTGAATCCTACACATTTTTGGTACTATATCTAGGTTGCGTTAACTTAAGATTAGAAATCTATAACTATAGATTGATTTAGATATGACCAGGTGCCTATTCTAAAGGTAAGTATTTCTCTATTTCATTGCATTCAAATATGCCCCTACGAATTAATCTTGGTTCAGTAATTTGTTCTAAAATAAACGCTTTATTGTACCAAATTTGATCAACTCGACCGGGCCATTTAAAATGATATTTTCCTTCAATATCAACCTTGCACATAGTCTGCACTTCGTATTCCTCGCCTTCTATATTCTTGACGATTCCTGGAAACGGCTTTTCATCATAAAGGACGATTACATAGGACCCAGTATCAGGTCCAGATGAGTTTGAATTTTCTTCTGCGCCGATATTATTTTCCTTCATATCGAGCGAGTCATTTCCACCACTTTTGCGTTCTGTATGATTCTTAATGTTGTCTTTTATCTTAGTTTTAGGTTTAGGATTAATCTTCTTGGTTTTAGCCTTCAAATTGACCTTCAATTTTCGTTGTACTCTCAGTTCTTCTTTTTTCTGTTTCACTGCTTCTTTCTTATCCATAAATTCTTTAAACTTCTTAGAAGTAATTGCGTACGGCATACGAGTGTTATCGTTAGATTTACGTTTTGTAGACTTCACTGGTTCACTAGGCCAACGCAAATGTTGCGACCACACCTCTTTCTCATCTATAACCTTTTTCGGGAGCGTATTTTCTGAAATGTTGTCCGCTTCCACTGGCTTCATTGAAGTTTCCTTTTCTAATACTACGTTACAATGTTTATCCTGCGAAATATTATCTTCCGCGTTGTTTTGTTCATTGTGTTGACTTTCAATCTTCTGTAGTTTTTCAGGTTTTGTCACGCTGTAGTTTTGTAAAATACTTTCAGATTCATTAATCAAATTAACATCTTCCATCGTAAGCTGGTCTCCCCCTCTATTCTTCACCAGGTCTTCGAGGGTAACAACACTGTGTACAATAATTTTTTTCGATGGTTCTTCCGTAGCGCAGCTTACTGACTCGTCTAATTGTTGGTTTTCCGTAGCACTACTGTACACTATCCCGTCAAGTTCAATAGGCATACTATTAATATCGAATTCATTGAAATCAGAAAAATCATTTATTAGTGATTCAAATTGATCAGTTTCCTCTCTGGGTATTTGAACAGTTGCGTCTTTGCACAAACTCCAAATGTGAAATAGTTGGTTTGTAGATGAATCTCCGATATCTCTCAATCGACTAAACTGGTCTAATAAGGGTGGATCCATGATGTTCGAGAACTTTAAGAGTACTTTTATAATCTGCAGAATTAACAGGATTTGCAATAGTTCGCACAACTTCAAACTCCCGAATTTCTTTCCGCCTGTTCGAAATACATTTCGAATAGTCTACTGCATTTGGGTCAAAAGGAAATAAACCGGTTACTCGAAATCCAGCCATTATTGTTTCAGGTTTGATGGCTTTATCAAAAGCATTTTTAAATAGAGGTGCAAAGTTGGTTTTTGTGATAGACTTTTGTGAATCCTGTTTTTGCCTCATAACAACATCTTTCCAGGCTACTTTCAAAGCTTTGAACACCGCGACGTCACAGGGTTGGAGTATGTGAGTAGCATTAGGCAGCAAACAAAATAATATAATATTGTTTTTTATGCAAAAGTTGAAAAGATCCATGCTTATGTGCGATTTGTGTCCATCTAACAGTAACAAAACGGGTAGTTTTATATGATTTTCTTCCAACCATGGATAGAAGATATTGGCTACGAATTCGTAAAATGTCGCACTCACCATCCACCCTGAATCCGACCGACCTATTCCCCAATTATCTGGCATAGATGTAACAATATCCCGAGGTATTCTTTTGTATGGATACACCACCATCGGAGGTACACAGACACCTGCCGCCGAGAAAGTGCAAAGGACGGTAATGCACTCTTTCTCTGGTCCACTTGCCAGCTCATAAAAGTTCTTATAATTTTTTGTACCTAACAATTTTCCCGATTTTGGACATGTCTGCAACCCTGTCTCGTCTGCGTTAAAAATTCTTTCAGGGCATGATAGAATATCCTCAGCATTTTCGCTGATTAGATAATCCTGTAGTTCACCGAACCATGTCCGAATGCCTTCTTCTGTAACTGATGCTCGACCTTTTGAAATTATTTCAGTGTTTCGCTGCGTAACATTGGGGTGCCTTTGAAGAAAAAGTTTCATCCATTTTTTTCCTGGCCTATCATCTGTGAAAACATTTGGTCGTTTCACAATTTTCAAAACTCGTTGAACTGAATCTTTAACTTCGTCTGGGTGCATTGGAAAACCTAACATTGCTTTGGATAAAATCCATTTTTCTAGATTGGCCTCCTCTTCCATTGTAAGAATGGTTGTGGGTCGCATTTTTCTCACTGCAGGCACTTTGCCTCTTAATTTATTCGATAAAGTACTTTTCGGAATTCCATATTTTTTACTTGCTTGGGAAATGTTCAATTTTGATTGTCTGATGAACTCTACTGCCTCTTGTAGCTGCGCCTCCGTGTATCGAAATCTCTTGTATGGTTTTGGATTTTCCATATCTATAAAAAGACATCATCATACCGACCCATCTTTCCACGCAAGTAAGTATAATACTATGTAGGACAAAAGGGAATTTGTTAACGATCATTCACTGGGTATTGAAATTTACTTCGGGATCCAATAAATGAACGATTTATAAAAGAGCGTTCAATTACTGGATCGGGGCGTAAATTTAACGTTCCACTATTGTAGACTGAAAGAGCATATAAGGATCTTACGATATGAAGAACAAGGATGAATTTCATTTGCATGTTGAAATACCCAGTCAATGAACGATCTGTTCATTTACTGGTTTATCAATGGCACCAATGAATGAACGACTATATTTTCTATTTTGGCGGGAAGTTAGCGTTTTCTAGGTTATGTTTAGTATTAAAAAGGAGTATATAGGTGTCTTATTCAAGTATTTATTCACATTACTGCTGCTATGTGAGCAACATCCTTATTATTGAGAATAGCTACTTACCTAAGACGTTATAGCACTTGCTCCGATATACCACCAGACAAGAAATGTGAATTTTTCTGCCGCCGACACGTTCGTTCACCAGATCTCAGAAGTGTTATTTGTGAAACAAGTTAAGACAAACGTTCAAAATATGATGTCAATTCATCAAAAATAAGGCTAGAGGGGAGTCAAATCTTAAAAAATAGCTAAATTTGGGCTTTTGTTCAATTACTGGTACCGTTCATTTACAGGTGCATTTACCCTACCTATAATGCCATGTGCACAAAAATCTTACATAGGAAAGATATAAAAATATTGATTTCATTTTTCAGAACAACCAACGAAAATGACCTTCAAGTGCAAAGACAAACAGAACAACAGAAATGAAAACAAAGTGATAGTCACAATACTTATAAAATGCACTCGACGATGTTGACAAATGGAAGTATCTTAATATTATATTAATTATAAGGTTTGCCAACTTGTATTATTTGTTGATTTTATCTGTTCAAGATACCTGTGATTTCTAATACATGTAATTTCTTAGGCAATGTTAGTTATAACGATCTTTGATTACTTATCTTTCAACACAACTCAGGGTTAAAATCTCGTTTCATCTGCGATAATAAATATCTCCCAGTCCACTCTGGAGACATTAGTCAAGTATTATGTAAGTACCAGATAACTGTTAACTGTTAACTACGGGGAACCTGTGTACGATATCCACATAAGTCTTTAAGTAGAGTAGATACCTAAGTATAACATAAAAACACGAGAAGTAGAAGTGCTTCTTATGAGACACTTTTTCAGTGGCATACAAATAAATAATTGTCGCGCCCAACGACCTTGACAAACTTTTCCACCTACACCTCCTCAACGACTCCTTTCTTATTCACTCCACACAAAATATCCGGCTGCATACGTTCGTCCAGAAACACCTGTACAATGGCCCAGGAGACAAAAAACGGCAGGGACAATAGTAGGCGTTGCTTACAGCTACCGTCGTTTGTTTCGCCCCGCCCTCGGCGGCCATTGGCCGTCGCTCTACGCATGCCCAATGACAGCTCGGCAGCACAGCGCGACGGCAGAGAGTGTGTTCCCTGACAGCCAAGAAATACAGGCACGGTCGCGCGGGTACAATTCTACATCGTTAAAAACAAAAACTGGTCGTTGTGAGTGATATTGTGATATTGTTTGTGAGTAGGCCTCAAGATTGACCTGGATCTGCAACGACACCACCAGGCCGCCAGCGGCCATTTTATCAGGTAGGACAGGCGATTGTCAATTGTCTTCTTCCGGTTGTATGGTAATTAGCACCTTTATGGTGTCAGCCATAGCTTCCAGTATGCAAATTAGGTAGCGCGTGGTCATTCTGTTTACATGTAGATACATGAATAAGGTAGCTCGGTTCCTCATTTTTACAACGATGAAGCCTTGCCAGTTGGATCGCACTTTCCGACTGTTAGGACGAGAACGGCTTAATTGTTTTTTCGATAATTTGTCACTGAATCTTATATCGAAAATAGCAGTAGGTAGCCCAAATTTTACGATTCCTGAAACAATGCATGCTGCATATTCGGCCCGGAGGACCAAAACGGTATCCCTATACTTATATTGTTTTGATAATTTGTCGTTATACCTGCTTCATCTAACCTTCTGTTGGCAATGCCAGTATCAGCGAAGTGAAGTAATTTGAAGAAACGTTGCCTAGATGGTCCATATCCGTCTCGAAGGACCAAAATGATATGTTGCCATTTTGACGATGTCTAAAAACAAAAACACGTCGCTGTTAATATGTTGTGATATTGTTTGTGTGTAGACACCAAGATTGATCTGGATTTGAAACGACACCGCCAGCATTTTATCAGGTAGGCCAGGCGATTGTCAATTGTCTCTTTCGGCCGTATGGCACCTAATTAGCAACTTGACGGTGTCAGCCATGTCTTCCAGTAATTCAAATTGAATAACATGTGGTCATTTTGTTTACACATACCTACATGGGTAAGGTATCGCGCTGGTCATTCTTAAAACGATGAAGACTTGTTATTCTGGTCGAAGGACCAGGGGCCTGATTCTAATTGAAGTTCGACCTTTGAAATTAATTTAGATGGCGCCTTGCCGTCATATATTTGATCCACTATAATACCTTTGACATTGTCAAGATAATATGACTATGAAAGATCGCAGGAATCAGGTGTCAAATTTATCATAGAACGCATTAATTTTAACAGTAAAAATTCATTTAGAATCAGGCCCCAGGACGATCTCATTGTCATTCCGATAATTTGTCATTGAATTTTTATTGTAAATAGCAGTAATGCAAATTTCAAGAATCCTGAAACAATGTTTGCTACTTGATGCATATTCAGCTCGAGGAACTAAAACGTATTACTATTAATATTGGTTTGATAATTAGTCGCTAGATTTCATCTGACTTTTCATTTTGAATGCCAGAAGATATCAACAAACTAAGTAAATTTGGAGAAACATTGCGTAGATGGTCTATATTCGGCTGAAAATACCAACACAATTAGTTGTCATTTTGACGATTTGTTATTGGAACATTGCCAATGGAAAATCCAGTATTGAAAAATTGAAGAATCGTAACGCTTTGTCAGCTAACACTGCAAACACTGGTCGTTGTTAGTAATATTGTTTGTGAGGAGACCTCAAGATTGACCTGGATCTGCAACGGCACCACCATCTGTCTGCCAGCGGCCATTTTAACAGGTAGGCCAGGCAATCGTCAATCAGTGGTGATTGTGCTTACATATACATGAATAGTGTAAGGTTTCTTACAAACGTGAAGCTATGTTAGTTGGATCCCACTTATCCGGCTCGAAGGACCAACCCGGCTTAGCTGTCATTTCGATAAATTTTCACTTAATATTTTATCTGAAATAGCAGTAGGAACGAAAATCTTGAAACAATAATTGCTGTCTATCCGGTTAGAAGGACCAAAAAGATTTTACTGTAAATTGTTTTGATAATTCGTCGTTAGATTTCATCCAACTTTCTGTTGGAACTGCCAGTATCGACAAGTATTTTAAAAAAACGTTGCATGGATGGTCCATATCCGTCTCAAAGGACAACAATGATTTGTCAGTTTATCTAACATCCCAAAAGTCGCTGTTTTCCCCAAATTTGTTACTTTTCCATCAATTTTGTTTTGAAAATAAAAGAAAATATCTACAACTGATATTGTTTAATTATAAATAAAATATTACATTGCAGAAAATATCAATATTAAATATCCTGGTGGTTGATACACTGATAAACTTTTTTTGACATTTTGTGTTGGGTACCTAAATCTATGTTTACGTTTTGGACAAAATCCACATCTTTGCTTTCCTCGCGATCCTTCAGGTTCTTGCGCAGGTAGAGTCCTAGGGTCCAGACTGGCTATACGCAAAATTTTTTGTCTAAGAGCAATCGGTATATTGACTAAAGATGCTCGACGTAGAATATGTGGATATGTAAGTTTCTTTGCTAAACACATTATAAAATTTATTCTTGAAGTTATGTGGGCAGTGTTATTCTTGTAAATTATCTGTGAATTTATAGTTGCTATGTTCAACATGGTAGAAAACAAAGTAAATGGCCAGCGATTGCTAAATCGTGTTACTGAGTATTCGGATTTCATCCGATCGGCAACATCTAGACCTCCTGTTGTTACATTGTAGAAGGCAATAGTCTCTGGTTTCAATGCTGGAGATTCAGGATCGATACTGTCATCATAGTGGAATGTTGAAAGCATTATTACGTTCTAACCTTTTTTGGGTATGTACGATGCCAAAGTGCAGTTATTAGATCCAGTACCATAAGCAAACATACTTGTAAATAGGTTTCATATTTTCAGTGGTAAGTAGGTCAGGTTCCTACCAACGTAAGGCGATGATAATTATGTAAATCATTTGCAAGTGGTACAGATGTGTAATAGTTGTCGGTAGTGATATTGTGTGATAAAAAGTTCTGGAATCCATCATGGCATGAATTTTTATGCCATACTTTGCAGGCTTGTTGGCAATGTATTGGGAAATCGGCGTTTGACTCTAAGAGCATCTAACATTTCGTCAATGGTTACGTACTGACATGGTGTGTAATGTTTATAGCAGTTCTCCACAAAGGCTTGAAATTGGGAACGAAGTTATCAAAATTCATTCGATCCTTGCGATCTCTAAAATCATCAAAACGTACTGCTCGTATCTACAGATGAAAACGGCTTTCAGACATGGTACATACAAAGGAATATGGAGCAGTACCATCCTGTGCCCAAAACTCCTGGGTATTTAGATGCTGTCCTCTCTTAACACCAGCTAAATAAAGAAGGCCTAGAAAAGCCATCATCTCATCCAGATCTGTCTGCAAACAGTCTCGAATCCGTGGATATTTTTCTCTAATCTGGTCCAACTTTTGGTTTGTATATTTCACTATATCCCCTAAAACATCTAGAGGGAAAAATAGTTGCCAACAATCTATAATTTCTTTAGCGTTTCGTGCGTTTCCCTTCACGCCTGGAAGCTTGGTGATGATGTTTTGGGCCTTAGTTTTACCTGAACGACAAATCGGTTTATTTTTTAGCCATACAGTACCATCTTTACCTAGAAACTGTGGTTCACAGGAAGTAGCTGTAGGAAGCGGTACAAAACGCTGAAACTCTGGCATCTCTTCATCATCTGTGTCGGTATTGTGCTCAGAAGCAGCATCAGGTATATCCGAATCTTCATCTGACAACTTCAAAATCAGAAGGTGCTTCTTCATACCATTTCATCCACAATTCTTCCGTCTTTTTATCCATTTTAGCTGGAATGGAAAATTTATTTAATAAAACTGTAAACATAATTTTTCTATAATACATGATAATAATTATATATAATTACTAATATAAACAAAAAAATCAGTAGTAACTTACGTGCAAGTGATTGCAATCGGGATAATTTTCGCCAACGTCGTAGGTCGCGTCGATAGATTTTTCCTAACAGTTAAGCCAACGTGATCAGTCGCGCGCTAGATAAATGCTAACCTGATCCGAATTAGGCTGTGTCGAAAACCGCCACGTTTGCAAAATATATGCTGTATGCGTACGGAGGCGCCCTCTAGGCACTCCTAGGAATACAGCAAGAAATCATGAAAAATAAAAAAAAAATCTGTAGTCGAAGTAGCTTGTTAGATTTTTTCTAACGGCGCTACGGATCGCGGATTAAAGCTATGTTAGCCAGATGGTTCATGTTGGGCACGAAAGACTAATTTCTAAACTCCACCAACTTCTAAAAGTAAAACCTTTTCGTTGTGACTGATATTGTTTGTGAGCACACCTCAATATTTACCTGGATCTGCATCGACACCATTCGGAATGCAGCGGCCATTTTAACAGGTAGGCCAGGCGATCGTCTTCTTTCAGTCATTTGATAATTAGTACTCCTACGGTATTATTTCTAGTATGCAAGTTGGGTAACGTGTGGTCATTCTGTCATTTCAGGTAGACCTGGCGTTTTTCCAGTCGTATGGTGATACCACCTTTGTGGTGTCAGCCATGGCTTCCAGTATGTAAATTAGGTAACACGTGGTCATTCTGCCATTTTATCAGGTAGGGTACTCGTTTGTCAATTGTCTTTTTCTTCTGGTCATAACTCAATTAAATTATGTAATATGCTTGCGTTTTCATATATCTACATATGAGTAAGGTCGCACGTTTTGGCAATCAAAACGTGAAGCCATGTCAGTTGGATCAAACTTATTCGGCTCGAAGAACCAAAATAGTTTTGTTATGTTATTTTAATAATTTTCTGTTATACTTTATCTAGCTTTCCTTTGGAAACATCACTATGGAGAAAACTATGGAACTTGAAGCAAGCACGTTGACACAGTTGACACGGAAATACAAATTATGTGGGACGTGTGGTCATAGTGATTCCATTATACCTGTACATAAATATCCTTGCTACAAGCCTACCTGAATCCGTTTTAATACGATCCGGATTAGTTTTGAAATGATTTACAACGTTCATTCAGAATCCAAAACTCTGAATGAGTTATGAATATTTAAAAGCATATCTAGTAATTTCAATCCTAACCTGGACCTGTAGAAGCACAATATCAATTTGGATTTGCCAATAGCTTCTTAAACTAAATCCCTATGAATATACCTACTTCAGTCATAACAGTTTCAGCTGACCTTACTACCTACTAAAATCATTACCAACATTGTTACTGTCAAAATGATAATATGAAAATCAAAGCATAACAACTAAACATGCAATCTTCGTCCGGACGACCACATACAGCCAACCGTAGATAGATGTTTGGTGCTTTTTGGTAGCTCATCAGCATGGTCTAGGGTTGGACTCTGGGGACAACGAACGGCATCAGCCAACCGTGGACAGATGTTTCGTGTTTTTCGGTAACTCATCAGCATGGTCCAGGGTTGGATTATGGGACAATGAATGGAAGCAGATCAGGCTGATGACGTGCCAAGAGCAAACAGCTATCTATAGTGGGATGGACGCAAGCAGCACGTTTAGTGCAATGGCGACCGCCAGAAACGTGTGACTCTAGCGATCACGGTGGTAGCTGGTCTATCAAACGCGAACTGAGATCTTTACAGTTCCGACCAATGATAATAATAATAATGCCTTTATCTATCCTGGCGAGAAATCACCTTACGCGCTGCTTTTCATTTCCAACCAGGACTAGAATATAATTACAATAGGTAAGCATAAATTAAAGAATCTATAAATATAGACTTAATGCTAAAACAACCTTAAATACCATATAACACAGCAATTAGGAAAACAAAACAGTACAAAGAAAATAATGGAACAGTTCGATATGGAAGGTCATTGTATGACAACAAGCATTCTAATGAGCAAAATCAAGTATTTAGACATGCAGTTTACTAGTGCATAAAAGATGAAAGAATAAGAGGAAAAAGTAAACTAAAAAAAATTACCTAAGTTTCACATGCAAAGGTTAATGTTACAATGAGCTGTCGAATATAAGTTCTGATATTCTTTTCTTGAAATGTAAATATGACACACATTCAACAGATAGCTGCTACAGTTGTAGTCACCGTTCTTGGCGGGTCAAAGTAAGACTACCAGTATCCCTTTATATACCTCCATCTCCCTCGTACATATACACATGCAACCAGCCCTGTGTGTGAACGTTTGTTCGGTAAGCTCAAAGACACACGTTTATCAGTTGTGTGTCTCCGTCTCGAAAACTTTGTCGTTACGTATGACTGCCCTTCAATCATATTTGACATCGGCGTGTAATTTGAGATGTCCTGTTATCAATCTTCAATATAAAATTGTACACTGCCCGGAAATACGATCAATGGAGAAGGCCGACAGCTCGTGCTAAATTTATTAGAGTATCTCCAGGAAGAGAATGAAAACAGAAGATTAGTCTGCGCAGTGTTCCGCCCATGGTACGAAGACTCAATCTGTTTACTTATTTCATATGGCGTTGATGACGTAATGACGTAACCGCCAAGAACGGTGACTACAACTATATACACTCTCGCAGTGGTCGATTCTTGTAATAGATGGCGCTTGGTGCTGTCTTAATTCTGAAACATGGCAACTGCTGCAGTTTCTTCGTCACTGCTGTGCTTTAGCCTCCTTTAACATTTCGAATTCATAATTGTTGACTACTTTGTCCTGCAGTCTTGAATCTCACTTGACAGCCATAGGGACTACTTGTTGCTGGTTCTGGTTCAAACTTGACAGTTCCCTCATTAGCAACTTAGCAGCTGAAAAAATAGAGTCAAATAGGTCGACTCTTTACTTTCTTCGCAATTCTATCATCACATTGATTAGGTTCAGTTTTGGGTGGCGGGGTGGTCCAAGCACGAGGAGCGGGGAGCAAAACTCGAGACGAGTATTCAATTGGCGTGAACTTATTAGCGTTTTAATTTCTCATGAAGTCATAATCCTCAATTTCCAACCCTTACAGAATTTTTTCGGACAATTATCAGGAGCCTCTAAAATTCTCAAACGTCAAAGAAGGACGTGTGAGCGATTTTAATTTTTTCCGTTTTTTAAACGTTTTTTGGTCGTTGGCATAGTAATCTGTCAAAATTACATCAGAATAATTTCCAAGTCAACGGTCAGACAAGCAGGCAGTGCCGCAATATAAGGTGCTTTATTTATTGAATTCGTTCAAAGTAATTTCTACCACATCAATACACTTCTCCATCCGCCAAAACCAGTCCTTAAACCAGCTCTGCCAAGTTTCACCCGGGGGTGCGGCACACTGTCCTAAGCCCTCAGAAGATGCTCATCGCTAGAAAACCGTTTTTCTTTTAGCTTCATTTTCACATGCAAAAGAGCAAGATCTGGACTGCAAGGAGGGTGCTCAGTCAGTCTCAGTCCAGTAGTGGTCAAATATACTTGGTGCAGACTTTGGCGCGCTGAGCTGGAGAGCTATCACGGTGGAGGAAGCAAGTGTCCATTCTTGACTTTGGCCGCAGGTTTTCCGCACACTCTATAACTTTAAGCAGGTACTGTATCGTGTACCACTTAGCTATGACTGTCTTCTGTGTGTCCAAAATGACCTGCTCCACAATCCACCTCGAGTTGAAAAATACTCGTACAGCTATAATTTTTTTCTTAACAGATCGGGATTTTCTGACAGCTACGGGTGTGTCCTCTTCATCAAAGACCCGAACTTTGTTTTGAGCCTTGATCGGCACATCGTAATAATAGAGCCAAGTCTTGTCACCTGTCACGATGCTGTTCACATGCCAGAAATGCCCCTTATCAAACATTTTCAGCATCTTTCGGCACCAAGTCTTCTGCCCTTCCGTCAGACGTGTAAATGGTCATGCAGAATTGCATGAATTGCTGGTGCATGAGGGTGTAGAGTCTCCTCTATCTGTTGGTATGTCACTCTTCGGCCTTCGTCCCTCACAGCAGTAATGTTTTCCTCTGTTACTGACGTACCACGCGTAAAGCATACCGTAAAACTGCCCTTATCTCACTACGTGACCACGATGCCATGTACACACTTTACACTGTCAATACGAATGAACAACTATATCAACAAAAGTGCTTCTGGCAGCTACTATGCACTCATGGACGTGTCTCAAGATGCAGTAACATGCAGCCTCCTGCGTCCGTTTGTGAAGTCATATTGCAAAACTTTGTATGTCTTTAAAGTCCATCTTCTTACTGGAAAGACAACATTTAATACTATAGTGGATTATTCTTCTTCCCCGCGTTGTGGGATCTCCAGCCAACCGCAATACACGCATGTGACGACTTAACATGTTGTATCTATGCAGTTCCACCAAAACACTGGATATTAGATGGTTTCTTTTTAGAGATAGAGAAAGAAAGACCTTTTGTCATTGGCACTTGAGCCTCTCTACTCGAATTTCTGAGAGTACTTCCACGAAATCAACTCTCTTTTTGCCATCTTAACTTTGCGTATACCGGTACAACAGCTCTACGGCTGACTCAGGACCCAGAATTATGTGTCCAGGTGAGTGCTAAAGCAAACACTACATACCGCTTCCCGCATCCTACTGAATTCAACTGTTGCCCAAAATTTGGAGATAACGTAAATGTTTCAAAATTTTTATTTCGGATCACAACGTGGTTGATAAGTTATCTTCAATCGTTTTCAGGTGAACTACAGATTACTTATCAATCGAAATGTTGTGGTCATGAATGAAAATTGTATAGACAATGGAAGTCCGATATAAAACTCCTAACTGATCTGATCTGATTATTGAAAAATCCAATTCCATTTGTTTAGAAGGGCCATTTTATGTTGTTACCTAAGCTAGTTTACGTTTTTTGTGAGTGCGTTAATCACGATCCTCCCCGTAACTCACTGTTCTGTTGTGCCTTACCTACACCTATTTATATTTCTACCAGTAACTCCCACGTTATATGGAAGCCGATCAGCTTATTTTGAGAAACATCTTTCAAGGGCCTGTAGCACAAACAACACAAGTATTACAAGACTACAAGTAACAAGTAATTTGCCGTACCTACAAGTCTCACTTAATGCTAGGTCTGTAAATTAAGTGATGAGACTGGCAACCTAGCGCTCGATCTGGCAACACTATAGACGTCGGGCTTGGAGGGGAGACAGGGCAACTTGTAATCCGCCTTCAGTACAAGTTAAACTCACTCGAGTCATTTGGTTATTCGTGGAGATTTTCTTGCGTAACAATTTTTCCTGTTGCGTTCAATTTCGAACAACGGTGTACTATGAAGGTTTTGCCTCAGATTTGGTCACAGTGCAACGGAACTCTTGCTAGACTTCAGCAGGCTTACCGAGATAGTATTTTCTTAAAAGCCCATCTTTTTCGGTGGTTCAAGGCATTTTCAGAAGGGAGAGAGTCGATTGAACATAAACCGCGGAGCGGAAGGCCTTTATCTTCAAGAACCTTTGAACATATCGACAGAATCCAGGATCTTGTGCGTTCAGATCATCAGTTGACCTTCAGAATGATCAGGGAAGAGTTAAATGTGACTCACACCCCTGTTCATTAGATCAACAACAGTGGTAGTGTTCCTAGTCACACAGTAATGCCAATAAACGAGTGTTTGGCCAGTAAAAACATTCCTGCGGCTCCTCAGCCTCATTACTCGCCTGACTTGAGTCTTTGTGGATTTTTTCTCTTCCGGAAGTTCAAAAATCACCTCAATGAAACTCAGTTTGAGAGAATCGAAAATATTCAAACGGTTGTAACCTAAAGCTGAAAGCTATTCCAGTATCGGGGTTCTAGCACTGGTATGAGGAGTATAAAAACCGTCTCCAGCGCTGTGTCGCTTGATAAGGAAGTTACTTTGAGGATGACAACGTAAAATTGTAATTATATTTATAAAAAAATAAAAAATCAGTCGTATCACTCAATTTACAGACCTCGTATAAAACGATGCCGATAAAAACTTCTCGCAGCATATTTTGGATATATTTTGAGATTAGGACTGTAGTGTGTTGACGACTTCATAGGCATATATATCAAGACTATAACGTGAAAGACAAAAAATGGCCACAAAATAACGCAAAATGCAATTTTTGAACAAAATTGAAGGAAACAAACTTTTACTTTTTGGTGAGTTTTGCGATAAATCAAGCAAGCAGGAAAAAATAGAAATCTCCACGACAAGGATGTTACTATTGTACTTTCATGCCTACACAGAGGTATAAATAAGTAAAACATTAACTACAATTGTAAGAAATTTTGTAATTCGATCCTACAAGTATGGACGTTGTGTTACAGAATACGCCTACAATTATTGTAATCTTTCTCCTGTAATTACTAGCGCTGCACATGTACGAGGGTCACGCTATATACTTTGAGATGCACGAAAACTAAAGACTATTTTCCGAAAACTAGTTTATTTATGTCTAAAGTATTCTTCTCCAGCATCACTGCACTTCTGTAACATGACTTCCACAAATCAAATGCTTCTAACCAGTCAGTTTTTGGAATGCCTTCAACAAACTGATTAATTGCTTGATCGATTTATTCTTCGGACGAAAATTTTCGACCACGCATATTTTTTTCTAATTCTTGAAGAGACAGAAGTCACACATTACCAAATCTGGCGAATAAGGCGGATCTTCTAGCATTTTGATGTTTCGCTGGCGTAAAAAGTCTACAGCAGTGTGGCTAGAGGCATTGTCGTGATGCAGGATTGTACCTCTGCAACAACTTGTTTTGAATGAAGATGATCATGCAAAATGGTGAGCACTGTTGCGGATCCTACCACAAGAGTTGCCTCTATAGTCGCATATGTGCAGCGAGTATCTTCTTCTAGCCGCTGAACTTTAGCAATGCTTTCTGGGGTCACACTACAACATCGCCTACTACTACGTTCTTCATCAGCCAATGAAACATGCCTTCTTTTAAATTCGGCATACCAGCGAAACACACTTGCCCGGGACGCAGCTTCAAATGCCTGTTGTAACCGTTCGATTAATTGATGTTCAGCCAAACCGACTTTAAGGTCATGGTAAACCATAACGCAAAAACTTTTGCACTGTAAGACGCTTGCAAATAAACTGAATGCGGCGACCTACTAATAAAGGTCTGGTCTTTCTGTGCACTCTTGCCGATTTTAACTAGTATAGTTAATGCGCATCTCAAAATATACAGCGTGCCTCTCGTATCTACAAGTAGTGTTGTGATACGAAATAATTACAAGTGTAGAGCGAGTTTTTACAATTGTACAACTTGTAGCGTTTGTGTTACAGGGCCCAGGTCTTCTATGTGAAGTCCTACTCCCTCAAGTGTATTGTACTTAACACTGGTAATTGCAGGGCATTTGCACAAAATGTCCTTAACCGTTTCGCCTTCCGTCATGCATAGTCTGCACTCAGCGTGTTCCGTCTTGCCCAGCATGCTCATGTGGTGACACAATCTGCAATGACCAGTATACAGTTCCATTAAAGCTTCAAGGCTATTCATATTTAGCCGCAGCAGTAAGTCTGTTACCTTTTTGGCTAAGATTGTTATGGTTGCCCTCCAACTCTACAAAGATTATTTTTTTAGCCGTATTGTACGCGATTTCGATCTTTGGCTCAGGGTGCGTGTAGGCTGTTTGCAAGAATGTCAGCTCTTTCGTTTGTCTTTAGATCTGTGTGTTCTGGTATCCACGTAAAACCTACTTTATTTCCATCCCCTATGCCAGAAAGAGCTTCACAATTTCACACTAACTTTGACGTAGAATAGTTGGACAAGTGCTCATATCTGAAAGAATATTTATAGAACTGTCTCGTTCTGCGATCATTCTGGCACACAGTTCCACAGCATTTAGCTGTGCCCAGTTTCCTAGACTGACTGATTCCTCAATTTTCAGCTTCTGCGCGAAGAACGTTTTTGCTTATATTTTTGAAAACACAGTTCCAGATTGATGGTCAAACAACGTATTGAATGAAAAAGTGGTAAAACATTTCAATCAGCCCAGAAGAACCAGCGCTAAATTTCCTCAATTCAACCCTATACATCCCCGTGTTATACGTTGTTGCACAACAACCCTCAATCCTTTCGCAAGCATTGTTATTCCGCCTGCTCGGTCAGTAATTCCCCAGCTCTAAATTAATCAAAATGAACTTATGGTGCTCGACGGGACACGTTTACGGGAGACTGAAATAGGGGGGGGGGGGGGGAGAAGGGTGTCCGTTGCCTCGGGCAGCCAACTGAGGGCAAAGAGGGTGACGGTAAGCAAAATCAGGGAGTTACTGTGACATAATCCGACGGATTGTGTGAATTTGGTGTAGAGGAGCTTTGGGTATACAACAGATCAGTAGGAAGATAGTAATATTATTGTAACGGCTAACGAATGAAACAAAAGTTATCATGAAGCAGGTAACCAAATCGTAGCTTTTTCAACACTATTACAAAGATATTTTTTATACAACGCTGTGAAATTATGTAATCAGGTGAATGAGATAAAGAAAATACACAATATTGATATAAAAAAAGAATATTAGGCACATGGTGATATAATTCCTGTATACTTAACAGGGTTGAATTAATGTAAGAGTAGCAATTGGCTAAATTTGACTAAAACTTGAAATTCGCAAGACCTGTTAAAAAAAGTAAACGTTATCCAGACAACTATTTATTGGGCAATAGGTGAGGTACAGGAAAAGGTATGGCTTGCACTTATTTGCCGAAATCTCTAAGATCTCATGTTTCATCTCAAAACAAGGATATAGTTCCGGTTTTAGCAGAAAATACGCCGTAATTGCAACCGAAACCGAAACTACGTTCGTATGTTTTCTCACTTGCAAATCATTGAGGAATTCCAGTTTAGGTTCAATTTCAGGCACAATATTCAGAGCAGTTTATACAAATCAAATCGTTTTTGTTTGTGGTCTTTGAATAATTCTTCTAGAAAACCACTATTTATTAGTTCAAGCATATAAAAGTCATCGTTAAAAATGTGATCATGGCCAATAACATCAATTTTTGAATACTAAAAATGAATTAGACGATATTTAAGCTAAAAAAATTGTTGGTTTATTTTAAACACACCTTACAAAATTTTAAATGGGGTTCAAGTACTTGGGTAACAAAAATCTCCAAATTAAACTAGGTTTCAGTCTAAGCTAACGTCAAATAATATTGGTGCAACCGGCAATAAGTTGTTAATTTTGTTTTATTGTTTTTGACAAAATGTTGGAAACAAAAAGTCATTATTTTTTGTGTTTTGAGAGTCACATTTACTAACTTACTTTTTTTTAATCGAGTCTTAATTATATTTGAATATTTGATAAATATTCATTATTACATAATATAAACTTTTGTTTTTATTTAATAATGCACTGCTGTTATTATGACTAATAATAATTGATAAAGACTGAGTTTGTTTTTTCTTGGAGATCTGACCTCCAATAGGGAGATACCAACCACCCACATCTCATATCATACCCCTGAGTTCAAATTTTCGGATTCGGTTTAGATCGAAACTAAAATTAGACCGAAATTTCGGTTCGGTTTCGGCAAAAAACTGGTCGGGCACTAGCCAGGTCGTTGTTCTGGGGTCTCCTACAAAACCTTTATCCAGAAAGAACGTACATTTAAAAAAAATCACGATACAAAACACGAGTATTCATAATAAGAAATAAAAATGATATGTCCACCGCTTTAGCCAAACATTCAATTGTCAGTCAGCATGTATTATTATATTTCACGAATCTAAAAATTCTAGACAAAGAGCCGGACTATTTCAAAAGATACATCCTTGAAATATTTATAGAGAAAGACACTACCGGTATAAATTATTGTATATGTATCTGTTACTAATAATCTATTAGATATCTAGACAAATTTAATAAAAAAAGTGTAGCTTTTGCATTCTCCCACCCATTTCACCCACTCAATGTAAAAAGATAATATTCTTGTATACATTTTTAACCTTTGTTTTGCTTTCATTTTTATTAGCAAATATTTATTGCCAGTCGACATACACTTAAACTACCAACATAATAAAATATCTGGCAGAAATATAAATTATTTCTAGCAACTAGTAAGCCTTTCTTTCTGTATATTAGTTGTAATTTTTGGCACTTTTGTTTAGTTCTAAAAACTCGCATGTACCCGAAGATGGCGCTTAAAATCGCCGAAAAGTGGTGTTTTTGATTAATGTTTTAATTTTAAGATGACCGAATCCCGAGAAGTTATAACTTGAATTATTGATATCAACGGTAGGTAATACAATACCGCAACGTGCATTTCGAAAAAAAAAAGGAAGTATGAACTGTTAGAGGCAACCATCCACGAGGTTCAAAACCCATACCCAAATTGTGTCGCACATTGATATTTATTTGCATAACAAAAAAAAAAGAAAAAGACGATACAGTGTTTCAAGATCCGTAGCTAGAATTAATATTTTAGACCTAGAACTCCAGCTTTCTTGATTCTATCGTTATGAAGCTTCTAGTCCGCCAAGATGGATAGATCTTCTAAAAATTGGCTATTCTGCATAGAACGCGGTCAGCATTTCGTATCGTTTGGAGACGGACCCCCCCCCCTTATACAGGGTTATCCAAATTAAGTGTCCACCATTAGTAACTTTGTTATTAGTGAAGATACAAAGTTGTTTGAATTAGCAAACTAGTAGCATTTTTAACGCTGGTAAAAATGAGAAATAAAAAAAAACAATTGAGAGTCGTTATTTTGATTTTTTTCAGTAAAATAACATTTTTTTAAATGGAAACCCCTGTATATTATATTTGTTTCTGTTAAAGCATCAAATTTTAAACAAAAAAGTTCATAATGACTTTTCCGCTAAAGTCAAAAATAAAGTCAAAATAACGATAAATATTTTTAATTATTTGCAGTATTATAATATTAAGACGGCTATGAAAACAACATGGCGTTCGCGATTTGACAGCATTAAGATAAGCGACAAATTGTTAAACTGGACATACTCGCAACTAGAAGGCTTTGGAAAACAATGATAAAATCAAATAATGTCAAACATTAGTGTAAATACTTGTTTATAAGCTTTATTGTGTCATTAATTTAAAGAAAAATGTTCTCCCATGAAGAAAAGTGTGATATGTTAGAATACTATTTAGTGTGCAGAAAATCCTCCTTGAGAGCAAGAGAATACTACAGTGAATTATATCCCGCTCGCATTCAACCGTATGAACGATATTTTCTGAGACTTTATCGAAAATTTAGGGGCAACGAAAATGTTTTTGCTAAAACAAGGGCAAAAAAAGAATTCATAATAAGCGAGGCCACGGAAATTGCAGTTATTGGATATTTTGAAGCTTATCGTGAGAATTCAATAGCAGATATTCTCAAGGACTCTAATTTCAGTTATGGTACTGTTCAAAGGATTTTAAAAAAATACAAATTTATTCCGTATAAGTACCGACCAGTTCAAACGCTTTTGGCAGGGGATCCAGAGAGAAGACTTGTTTTTTGCCATTGGTATCTTAGCTTCTGTCGCCAAAATGTAAATAACTTTCGTTACCTTTTATGGACAGATGAATCAAATTTTTCAAATTCTGGAATGTTTAATAGAAAAAACCACCATTATTGGTCAAGAGAAAATCTTTTGTTAGTACATCCAAGAGGCCCACAAGTCCGTTTCAGTTTCAACGTTTGGTGCGGTATAATTGGTTCAAAAATTGTTGGCCCGTTCTTTTATGAGGGAACCCTAACTGGTGAAAGATATGTGGAATTTATGTCAGAAATTCTGACTAATTTCTTAGACGAATTGGATCTTATAAGTAGACATCATCTGCATTTTCAGCAAGATGGCGCACCTGCCCACAACTCCAGAGGTACTTATCATTTTCTAAGTACTACTTTTAATGATCAGTGGATAGGAACAAATGGCCCAATACAGTGGCCTCCCAGATCACCAGATCTAAACCCACTTGATTACTTCTTGTGGGGTTACTTAAAGAACCAAATTTACAAGCGAAGGTACGATAACCTTGACGCGTTAAAGACTGCAGTTAGGGAAAAGATAACCCAGATAGATGGTAGGACCATACTTAAGACAGTTCGAGCAGTTGAAAAACGTGCCCAAAAATGTATTGAAGAACAAGGTGGTGTTTTCGAGCATCTTCTTTAAAAAAAATTGTTATTGTATTTTGTAAGATTATAAGTTGATGTTGAAAATAAAGTTTGTCGATACAATTTAATTGTTTCAGATTGGAGGCCATAACTTCAACAATTTGTAACCTAGGAGAAAAGTTATTGTAAGCTTTTTTGTTTAAAATTTGATGCTTTAACAGAAAAAAATATAATATACAGGGGTTTCCATTTAAAAAAATGTTATTTTACTGAAAAAAATCAAAATAACGACTCTCAATTGTTTTTTTTTATTTCTCATTTTTACCAGCGTTAAAAATGCTACTAGTTTGCTAATTCAAACAACTTTGTATTTTCACTAATAACAAAGTTACTAATGGTGGACACTTAATTTGGATAACCCTGTATACAAAAACCTGAAGAGTATGATACTTCTAGCTGTATATTTGTTTTATACATCCCTGTATGCACACTGTGATATTCCTAAGTTATCTTCTGGGACGTATATATTGATAATCACCACCAGATATGTTATTAAAATAAAAAATAATAAACTTACCAACAATGTTCAAACTTTGAATGAGATAGATTTTAAGAGAAAACTGAAGATATATTTCAAACAGTATGCTTCTTCTTCTGTGGGTCCTATTATCTTAGAATGATATAACCACAAGTCTGATAAAAAATAACCGCCACAGGTGCCAGATTTTGCATGTTGCAGGTTAAGTATGCGCTTCACTCTTATTTCCTTCCAATAAACACTATCAGCTTCCACGCGAGGTTTTCCTTTTTAGCATTACCTAAGTAATATTGAGATCTAATTTAGCTGTTTCATTGCTCTTTAAAATCATATGGTGTTTCAAGTTCAAATAGCAGAGATAATTAACATAGTTAAAAAAGTATTCTTACCTGACTTGAAATGTTGTCAT
Organism: Acanthoscelides obtectus; assembly: GCA_963669975.1. Classification (NCBI taxonomy): domain Eukaryota; kingdom Metazoa; phylum Arthropoda; class Insecta; order Coleoptera; family Chrysomelidae; genus Acanthoscelides; species Acanthoscelides obtectus. The sequence continues at coordinate 87,928,787 of CAVLJG010000003.1, read as the reverse complement.
GATCATTAGCAGCCATTTTGCTTGTAGCGTTTTTTGTATGCGAATGAACTTTCATAAGTAAAAGAGTTGTTAGCAGGTACAAAATAAATCCGTAGCGTACAAACAACCGCAACAAAATTCGGACTGTCTACCTACACCTAGTCAGAATTGTGCGTCAGTTGTCGATATGGAGAATTTTGGAATATCACTAGAGAGCTGTTAGTCGTGAAAAAGATAGTGACTGTCAAATGTTTCCATTTTCTCAGTCGATATTCAGACATCCTCGCACTAAGAAATTGAATTAAACTAGTTGAGAAAAATGTGCCTAATTCATCGAAGATAAAGTTATTGCTGTATCTCTTCCAACAGTATTGTCAGTCCGTGACGCGTGGAATTGCTCATTATCAGCATAAAAATGTTGGTCCTTCAAGCCGAATAGACTACGATGTTTATCATTTTCTCCGCCAATCTAGTATTCCTTGATATTGGCTCATAATACTTATTAATCCCTATGCATCGACAGTAAAAACCATCTGCCAAACTATTACTAATATTCGTCCGACTCTCTTAACTTTATTCCCACAAATAATCCAAATCCACCCCAGTTCACGCGGTGCCGGTCAGTTACAAATTAACCCCCGCACCGTCGAGGAGCATTATCCTGGACACTGAAGTGGATACCGAAGACGGCCTTTAGCAGGATTACGCCGGCCCAGCAGGAATAGTCCTGCTGCAGTTCAGCTTATAGTGGGAGCGAAGCTGTATGGGGAACTGGAAACGAGCAGCCGACATTTCAAGGGTAGATCATTTCTGGAAGGGGTTAGTAGACTTGTTGACTTCCGAAAGCTATTTGACATTGTCTATACGGATGTTCTGAATCTTTGATCTTTTGGATAAATTGTAATAAATGGTTTTGTTGATTGAGTTATATTATTGATCAAAATAGATCAGAAAGAATGTTTGTTGAGTCAAAAATGCTATTAAAATAAGTGTAGGCTGAATAACTAGAGAGAAACATGGGTTATTTACATATAAGACTTGTTGGTTCTTAAGAGCCATTTAAAATTTTATAGTAAATCAATTAGAAAACTTGCAGTGAAGTATTTTTTTAATTTAGTTCACTCTCAAATGATATATCCGCTTTTTTATACCAAAGCAATCTTATTTTTGAACTGCCCAAAGTTAGCAGATCTGGTAAAGCCAGCTCAGGCAGGTTGTTCCACCATCTCGACACCCTTGTGGATGTACGAAGTCCGACAGGGTTAGGATGGGAGGCCCATCGCGCGTCGTCACCATGAAAGAGAGTTCTGAGGAGCAACGCCCGATGACATAGCGGTAGTCTTAAAGACAAATGGGTCATCGAAAACTCCGTAGTCTCAATCCACGGTCATTTAAAAATGAAACATTTACCAAAACTGTTGAGTTTGCAGTTTTACCATGTTGAAGTTATTAGCAATGCAGTTGTTTCACAAATGTTGAGGGATACTTTTATCCATTGGAAGACTGTATTGTCCTTAGGTGAACAGCGTTTTACTTTCCAGGCCCCTGGCGAGGATGTAATACGTTATAATGGCGAGACCGTTGAAAATGTTCTTTGTATGTTCATGACATGCACATCACGAAAAACCATGTCACTAATTTTCGCTGGGCTGTTCTATGAGTCTGTCTGTCTGAGCCAATCTAAAGCCTAGAAAGTACACTTGGGTTTTGATGAATGTTTGACACATAGTTACTGTAAAGGTGGTTGGGGTTTAAGGAGATGGGTGAGGGTATATCTCAATTTTATAGTGGTAGTTTATTTATATGCTTCTAACAGATTCAGATTCAGATTCATTTATTGATCCAATTAGATCTACATTGTAGACATTGGATAAGTCGGTGTATACAGATTAAAATGTAGATAAAATGAATTACAATACAAATAACAATAGAAACATAAAAAAAACAATATGATACACACATGGCAGTAAATTATTTATGAAGATCTATCAGAAGCATTGTGGAATGTGACAAATTCACCTAGGTCATAAAAACCGCAGTCCGATAGCTTGTTTCGCAAACGTCTTTTGAAAAGCCCGATGGAGTTTACGTTTTTGATCTCCGGAGGTAATAAGTTAAAAAAGTATATTCCTGCTGTTATGGAAGATTTTGAATGAAACGTATGATATGACACATGCCTAACTATATTATTTTTATTATGAGTGCTGTAGTCATGGAGGTCAGTATGCTTAAGATAATCATTTCTGTGCTGAAAAATATATGTTAAAAATTTTTAAAGATATGTACAAGCCACTGTAAGTATTTTGTGTTATCTCACGACAAGAAGATCTGGGCCGTATTTTAAATATAATGCGAATGATTCTTTTTTGCAAGACAAACACTCTAGAGATTTCACCAGCCTGGCCCCACGCAGTAATGCCATATGAAATGACAGAGTGTACACACGCATAGTAGACATCAATTAATGCTGAGGTGTTTAACATTCTCCCTACCGTAATTATTAGATACAGACTTTTTCCAAGCTTCTTACATACGGAATCAATTTGCTTACATCTAAAAAAACAGTTTTTTTGGAAGTTACAACTGTCTTGCATTGAAGACTGAAATTAAAATTTGACGGAATTTTTGGTTTCATAAAATATTCAACTGAAACGGTATTTTTTGTATTTAGTGTTTGTCTGTTTTTGGAGCACCATTGACCGAATTACTAATTTTTTCTTGAATACGATCTTGCGATGAGTCAGCTAAAATGATATTTGTGTCGTCTGCATACAAAAGTAATTTTCCGTAGGATAAGTGTGCAGGCAAATTATTTATAAAAATCGAGAAAATAAGTGGTCCAAGGACGCTGCCTTGAGGTGTGCCCCAATCAAATTGAATTCATCAGATTTCTTATCAGCGACAGTAACATAAAATTTTCTATTCTCTAAAAAGCTAACTAGCCATTGATTCAAACATCCACGAATGCCGATATGGTGAAGTTTATCGGCCACAAATGACGAACTTACACAATCAAAGGCCTGAGACAAGTCAACTTGGATACTCACTACGTAATTACCTAAATCAAGTTTATCACAAACATACTGAACATACTCGATAATGCTTATTTCAGTTGCGTAGCCTGCCCTGAAACTATGTTGAGCATATGTGATAATAGCAAATTTAAAAAAGTAATTTTCAATTTTCATTGTTACCACTTTTTCAATGATTTTCGAGAAAGTACTTAATAGCGCGATTAGCCTATAGTTTTCAACATCACAATTTTCACCGTTTTTAAATATCATAATTAACGATGCCAGTTTAAGAGCTGTTGGAAATTTACCAGAAGCAACCGATTCATTAATGATGTCTGCTAATACTGGGGCGAAAATATCCATGTTCTGTTTTACTAAATAGATTGGAATTTCATCAGGCCCTGTAGATTTCTTGTCTGGCATATTACTTATCATAAATATAACATCGTCAGTAGTGACATGGGTAAAACACATTGATTGTTTGGCTGTTTCACCAGTAGTGCAGAAATCCGACAAAACGGTAAAATTGTTGGCCATTTTCTTGCCAATTACAGTGGATACATATTTTCCAAAACAGTTGGCGATATCAGTAGGGTTGGTTATAGTTACGTTATCGCAGACTAATTCTATGATAACTGCATTTTTTTGTTTACCTTTTATTGAATTGACAATATTCCAAGCAGTTTTCTGTTAGTTTCAAGATTTGCTTATTATCGAGTGATAGTAACTAATCCTTTCATCGCGAATATCCTTATCAATCTCTTTTTTTAAAGATTTAAATTTTGTTTCCAAATTAGAATCTTGAATCCCATTACTGAGCCATGCTAGGTAATTCAACTGATCTATTTTTTCTTGAAGTGACTTAGAGAATTTAATTTTCTTATGAGTAGTGTTGTCTCGCTCATTATGAACAATTTTACGTTTAAAGGCTATGTCGAAAGACCATAAGCACGTTTCTAGAAAATCATCGAAATAGTCATTTATGTTACACTTCTGAATGTCACCAAACCCATGCTTCAGTAATAAATATCGAAATTCCCTCAATGAATTGTAGTTAAAATTTCTAATTACACGTGTAGTTGGGTGTTCACTGGTATTCATGGTATGATATATGCTACAAAAAAATAAATTGTCCGGTATGGTCTGACAAACCAGGGTCAACGTTTTTTACATTTACTACTCCGGTAATGCTAAAGTCTCATTAGTACAGATTCCACGCAGTATTTACCTGTACATTTGAATAATAGGGAAATATTAAATATCCTACAGACGCGTCACGTATCGGTAGCACGGCAACCAACAAACGCTATGTTCTGTGTGGTAATCTTACGTCTGACCGCAGCGTTGTCAAATGGGTGGGGAGTATGGACTTACTGCATGAGCCTGATTCATTTACTTCTTTTAATTATACGTGTTTCTCAGGGAGTCAATTATGCCGAGCATAATCCTTCATAAACACTAATGACAGAGTTATAAATAATCACAACTGAATTGTTTGAATTAACAAAAAGTGAGGTTAAATGCAATTGTCCAATCTCCTCTTCATAGATGTATGAACTGTATTGAGCACACCTGGTCTTTTTACTTCTTTGTCACAACTGGCGAGGAAGTATTGGTACGAGGGATGTCTTTAAAGTTTTGCATATAGAAACATAGTAGGCCGCGCGGATCCAAGGTCAGTACTGAATCTTAACCTCACTCTTTAGTAAACTTAAATTTCACAACAATACGTGCAGTGTTCTCACTACAGTGAATTTTTAAGTATCACCAAGTCATTAGAAAAATGGAACTCAACCGAGAACATTTTCGCGCCATAATTTATTACAACTTCCAGAGACAATTATCGCAACAAGAATGCCTTGCTGAGTTGCTGTCTGTTTTCGGCAACGAAGCGCCACATCAGTCGACAATTTCCCGTTGGTATGGAGAATTCAAACGTGGACGGGTGAGTCTTAGCGACGATCCCAGGGTGGGTGCACCAAAAACGGCAGTCACCCAGGCAAACGTCGATGCTGTGCGCAAACTCATCATTGAAGATAGACATGTGACATATCGCGAGATTGAGGCGTCCTTGAAGATCTCAAAGACCTCAATTCAAAAAATGTTACATGAAGAATTAGGAGTAAGAAAATTAGTTTCTCGTTGACTGAAGAGCAGAAAGCAGCCAGGGTTAATTGGTGTTAAAAAACGCTTGACTGCGTGGTCAAAGGTTCCAGTCACCAGAAGAAGCAGTTGACGCATTCAAAAATGCCGTTTTGGATATTCCAGCAAACGAGTGGAATAAGTGCTTCGAAAATTGGTTCGTGCGCATGCAAATGTGTATTAATCTTCGGGGAGAATACTTCGAAAAACAATAAAGTCATTTAAAACTACCTACCGTGTTGTTTTATTTCCATATGCAAAACTTAAAAGACATCCCTCGTAATGGCGAAAAATTTCGAAATTAACATATACATATTATGTTTTTTGGCATGCTTTATGACACGTATATCACGAAAAATCATGATACTCATTTCCGTGGCTCTGTCTGACTATCCGCTAATTTTATAACCGCGTATAATTTGAGAAGTACCTACCGAACGGACATTGATAAAATTTTCACACAAGGTTACGGCTACGCCAAGAATGAAAAAGCTTTGAAAATCGGTCTTCTTGTAATGGCCAAGCGAGAGGCAAAATCTTGTTCTTTGACGTTTCAGAGGCTCCGGATCATTTTTGGAACATTTTTTGTGAGGGTTGAAACTCGTGGGTTGGGGATTATAGGGGATAGGAGGTTGTATCATTAAGAAGTTTATGATCCCGGTAATAATGGGAAAATTAAATGATGTCTGATGTATAATTTGCTCATGATTCGAAATAACTTAGCAATAGTTGGCCTCCCACTGGTCTCCGTCGTCACTGACTCACCGCTACATGAGAAATATTGAAACCTCCAACGAAGGCATGGGAAGTACAGAGTCAATCTACTTGATGCCATTTTTTCACTAAGTAATAGTTGTGCCAGTGTACAGGAACAGTATTGCCATTTTTAGTTGCTGTTACTATAAAGAGGGTGGTAGCACATAGTTCTGGAATTTTGGTATTTCGTGTGTTTTATCATTTCAAATCGGTCGCCAAATTTAGATTCTAATCAATAAACCAATATTTATTCATGCAAAAAGGTAAATCAACAAGTTAATGTGAAAGAACAACTCGAACGTCGGATCCCGTGGTCATTTTCCCACGACAGTTCTGCTATCGCAATAAAATGTCCCGGAACAACGTTCAACGACGTTCGCGCCTAATTTTCCGTAAATAATTTTTATTATGAAAAGCGCTCGCTGAATAATGCATCTGAGCATCTCGGGGCTTGTGTACACACGATAATATTTCAGCGAATGGCAAACGGGCCTCAGGCTTTTCAGTTCGTTTACGATCCGCGGCTTTGTTGTTTTCTTAGGGTAATCGCATTCACCTCACACCTCTTCGTTAGCATTTTCTATTGTTCCCCGATCTCATATCGAAATGACTAAGTTTGTATCAGCGCACTAATAGGAGACAGCAGGATTGCTCTATAGCCAGCGACAATAGTAGACTGTCAATATCAAATCTACAGAATGTCTCAGAAGTCCGTGTCTCGGACGCATATAACACAAAATAAATAATATCTAAAGTTCTTAGGCTACATATAGTACCTTGGTGGAAAAGTGTGTCATTATTTTACCCGCACTTTTATATAATAATAATAATAATAATGGCTTTTATATCCTGAGGCGCATAGCGCTTACGGATATAATATGGGAGGTTTTTTAAAAACTTCCGAACGGCATTATGTAACTCAACGAAATGCAGCTGTACCTTGAACGTCTCAGCTTGATTAGCGATAGGCAGTTTGGTTTCCGGCACCAGCGATCCTAGGGGACCTCCTAGCTTACGTCACGTAACTGTGAAGTAAACTCGCATACCAACAACGTCGTTTTCTGGACAATCAAGTGACAAGCGGATCTCTGTCAGTGAACTGGAGAAAAGATGACTAGCATTGACTACCTCTGACAAGAGATGGAGGTTAACAATGCTTGGGGACCCAAGAATCTGGTACAGTTTAACGCTTCCAAAACATAGCACTGTACTTTGAATTTTGATTTACCAAGCAGCCGTTCATTTCGGCTGGTTGGAGGACTTGATCTGACACGAAAACATATCCTCAATAGCGTCAACTGCTGGGAAAAAGCTAGGCTATTTGTTCAGGGCTAAGAAGTACTGCTCACATATTGGAAGTTATGTCGCCACGACTACATTATCCATGCTCGATGTAGTTCAGATGAGGCCTGTCCGACTGATCGGTGACCCTCCTCTAACGGACACATCCGCTTGACTTCATCCTAATTGTATCGAACTTAGTACATCCGGAACTGCCCGATACGACCACTCCTTTGTCTCTGGGGTATCAGAATTGTGGAACAATCAACCTTCCAGTTCAAAAATCGGATTGACGAAGTTTGAGCTCCTCACCGCCACCGTGTCTTGGTATTTAGGCCTTCGCAGATGCTTCGGCATAAAAAATATGCCAATATGCTCATGGAAAACAACTCGCTTAAGCAATATTGTTGTTTTTTCAACTTTGTGAGATTGACCACTTATTTTGTTATACCCTGTATATAACAGATTTTGGCAATTAGGTACAGTAACCAATGTAATAAAAGAAAACTATAGAAACCACTATATTTGTGTTAGTCTAGCCATTTATAAAAACATGTAGTTTTTATGCCATGTTAAATTCCTTGCCAAGTTGGAGATAATTTGTTGTCTTTTCATGCTCGTTGTTCAGTACATAAAACAAACGACATAAATCACATCTGCTCAAGAGTCCGAACATACCTAAATTCTTCGGTACCGTGTTGCTAGGTTGAGCAGTTTTTCTTAAAATACCTCCAACATTCGGTGACCCTATTGCCAGATTGTGTGAAAGTGGCACATTTGGGGAGTTTCATTTTTCTCTTTAGAGTAAAATTATTGATTAACGTAAGATTGTTTGCAGAGAGGAAAACAGGAAATACATTTGAGATTATGATTTGTACTTTGGAAAAAGCCACTGTAGTGGTCGAAATGTCAGTAAAAAGTAAGTTGAATATATGTGGATTTTTAAATTAATTTTTAGGTATTAATAATGTTTGTGGTCTGCTACTGTCTCTAGGCACTTGGATCTTTGGGGTCTTTTTCTCTCTCTCTCTCTCTCAGGTGGCATTCATTAATCAATTCGAAAATGTAACGTACACGTATTGGTGAATTCGATACTTCTGGGTGACGATTTGTGTGATTTGTTTTGCATAGGGACTTTTCGATATTCAGTTAGAACGGATGAATTGATATAACTGGATTTCAACAGATTCACTATTAAAATGTTTACATAAGCGGGCAGCAATTGTCAGAAAGTGTATGGTTATGAGTAGTTTACATACATATGCACTGTGACAGACTATACAAAAGTGGCAGAATCTAGGGAATGATCCTGTTTGCGTTACAATTGTTATTACCTTGTATGACTCAATTGGATATAAAAACTCTGCTCCCATATAGTAGAAGTCTATAATGGTCTGAGAAATTTCAATTTCAACCTGCTCTCAAAAACCTTTTTCTTAGGAATTCCCTACTTCACATGATTTTTAAGCCACTGGACTTCACTTGAAATCAAGTCAAGCTCAAGTCAAGTATTAGATATAAGCAATCTGATATCACGTCAAGCATTTTTTACGTCTGTCTATCAAGTACTTGAAAATTCAAGTAGTCCTTATATTACGTGATATTTGTTGTTAGTATAAATTCGAGTAGATTATAAATACACACCGGAAACACTTTATATGTCACAAGTTTCAGAGAAAACAATACACATTGAACAAAATAATTATCGGATAACAAATAATAAAACGATAAAACAAAAAAATCTTGGATTTGTGCCTGTTATACGACATGCATGATAGCTTGAAAATGGACATTACATTTTGTTCTTGTAAAAAACATGTAACATTAGTTGTTGAAATGTTATTTTTTTGTTGGAAGAGATTTAATTACAATTTGCTTTTAAATTTATACAAATCCTGTGTATCTGTGTCGTGTGCCCGCGCTATACGAAAATATACTTTTCATAGATGACCCTTTGTGGCCCAAAAGCTCTTGATACGCCGATGATCTTACGCCGGCCCTGAGTTTTTCTTCCTGCCGATTTTGTCCTTGAATTTACCGACACCATTTACCAATTTTCTACGTGACTATAATACCTATAAATACAAAACAGTGCCCACCGGTTGTGCAAATAAATATCACCAGAGGTCTTTAGTAGATCAACAATATAATTTGCTATCAAGTATCAAGTAGTTTGAAAATGCTTGACCTCTAGTCAAGTAGAACAATGAGCCGTATTCGTCAAATAAAGGATATCCTTGTACTTGCAAATTTTGAAGGAAATCCTCCAGATGGTATTTATAATAATTTAAAGTAAATGCTTTTGCTTTTTGAGTATAAGCATATCCTTCAAAGCAGTAACATAAGTAAAAGGATATTCATAATCTTCACCTTATACTTGGCATATGAAGCATATCCTTCAAAAATTCTGAGTGTGGTCAGTAGCAGACTCAACTTCGTAACGAAAGGTGGTCAAACGATGATGGCGGAAATTGTGGATGTTAGGGATGTTAAAACGTACAAACCTCGTTTACCTTCACTTGGTCGTGACTTCAAAAAATTATATCGGTCCGACGAAGCAAATGTACAATGGCTTGCGGACAGATTTTTAGTTGAGAATGAGGAAACTCGAGGAGTAGCACTTTCATGTATTCATAAAATAAAGATATGACTACGCTATCTCGGTGACGCTGGATATCAATAAGGTATTGGTCAGGAGCTTGGTGTTAGTCAAGCAACGGTATCTCGGGCTGTGGATAGAATTGTGAACATCATAGTTGCACAGTCGAACGAATGGATCAAGTTACCAACTACCAACCATGAACTGATGGAGGCCAAGCGGATATGGCAAAGCATGTATAAATTTCCGACAGCAATTGGTGTAATTGATTATCCACATATAGGAATCCTGAAACCAAATCGCCATGGATATGAGTATATCAACTGAAAAGGGAAACCTACTTTAAATGTGCAAACCACTTGTGATGCCAGAGAGATGTTCACAAGTGTTGATGTCAGTTGGCCTGGATCAGTGCATTATTCCAGAATATGGAGAAATTCACAGACTAGATCACAACTAATAAATAAAGCAAATGTTGTACTACTTGGCGATGACGGTTATGGTATTGAGCCACGCCTTACGACTCCCTTCAGACATCCTACTCCTGGTGCAGAAATGAATTATAATAAGCTTTTGAAACAAGTTATAATTGAACGCTGTTTCTGCCAACTGAAACGCCGGTTTCCTATCCTACAGTATGTTTGCCGTGTAAAGTTGGAAAATGTGCCGAAAATAATTATTTCTTGTATTGTACTCCATAATGTTGCGAAGTGCTTGGGTGATCCTGACTTTGAGTTAGTTGAACAAGATTCAGATGAAGATGAAGGAAATCATGAAAATGACGAACTTCCTCTCCGCCATCTAGGTGAACAAATAAGAAGAGACTTGAGTATTTTAATAAATAGTTTTACTGATTAAAGTGTACGTATATTTATAAGTTATAATAAGTTTTATTTTCGTGAACATCATAAGTTACAGGTGGCTTCTGATGCTGCATCATTTCTAATTTCGTTTTATAATCTTCTTGTTGTGAAATACTTGTTTGGTACTGCTGTAATTATACTAGACGTTGCAGTTCTTTTGTAGTTAACCCCTTGGTTTCTTCAGTTTCGTATTTCTCGGATGCTAATTTTCTTTTTGGTGGCAATGTCTTCTGAACTGCTGGCGCTGTAATACTAACTGTTTGCTCACTGCGCTCGGTATATAGTTCACTTCCTTCTTCTTGAACACTACCAACCTGAATGGCACCTCTAATTTTCCGAATTGTAGGATTACAGACACCTTCCATAGCTTTCAGCTACTTTCTTTCCCAATCTAACAATTTAATTGCTTTATTACCAGTTTTTTTTTAGATCCGCTTTCTTCTTCAATCTTGATTTCATGCTGATGATTTTTTTTAATATGTCTTTAGTATCTAATGGTTTACCGAATGTTGATTCGTATTTTTTCAACATCTTCTTCAAGGCATCGTCTTTTCTCATTTTTACTATTAGAACTTGTGACTTTTGCAAAATAATGGGAGCAATGGCAATTTCATCTGCGATGAACGGCAGGTCGTTGCCATTATTTTCTATAGTATCCTCATCACTTGAGAATGACATGCTTATTAATTTGATAAAAAACTGTATCCAGTAAAAATACGGAACGGTCTCTGTAAGCTCTGGAGTACCACTGTCAGTGATGCTGAGTGAACGAACTCCCACGTCAACTACAAGCTGGAACAAGTCAGGACATGTCGCTCAAGATTCAAATACCAGTCAACCTTTTACTTCTTCTTGGAGGATATCCTCGCAAGTATAAGGTAATCATTATGAATATGAAAAGGATATGCTTATACTTCTACCTTTTTCTCCTTATACTTTTACCTTATGCTTCCGAGGATATGCTTCCCTTTTATGAATACGGCTCAATACAAAGATCAAGTCAAAGATTAACCTTTCAAGTAATTTCATTTTCAAGTTAGGTAATTTATGAAAATATACTGGGTGACAAATAAAGGAAACACCTACGTATGTTTATTAGAATTCAAGAATTTCTTGCATATCGATTTATCTTGCCATGAACAACAAGTGATAAAGTGGTCAGGTTTTTCTATTAAGTTGGTGGATGCATCTATTGAGCCGAATTCATAAAAGAGAAGCATATCCTTGGAAGCATAAGGTAAAAGTATAAGGTCATGCTTTGGAGAAAGAGGTAGAAGTACTCGTATAAGCATATCCTTGTTTTCACATTCAAAATGATTACCTTATACTCGCGAGGATATCCTCCAAGAAGAAGTAAAAGGTTGACTGTTATTTGTATCTTGAGCGACATGTTCTGACTTGTTCCAGCTTGTAGTTGACGTGGGAGTTCACTCAGCATCACTGACAGTTGTACTCCAGAGCTTACACAGACCGTTCCGTATTTTTACTGGATACAGTTTTTTATCAAACTAATAAGAATGTCATCCTGAAGTAATGAGGAAACCATAGAAAATAATGGCAACGACCTGTAGTTCATCGCAGATGAAATTGCCATTGCTCCCATTATTTTGCAAAAGTAACAAGTTCCAAAAATAAAAATGAGAAAGGACGATGTCTTGAAGAAGATGTTGAAAAAATACATATCAACATTCGGTAAACCATTAGATACTAAAGACATATTAAAAAAATCAACAACATGAAATCAAGATTGAAGAAAAAAGCGGATCTAAAAAAAACTGGTAATAAAGCAATTAAATTGTTAGATTGGGAATGAAAGTTGCTGAAAGCTATGGAAGGTTACTGTAATCTTACAATTGGGAAAATTAGAGGTGCCATTCAGGTTGGTAGTGTTTAAGAAGAAGGAAGGAATAGTATTATAGCTCCAGCAATTCATCAATACATTGCCACCAAAAACAAAATTAGCAACAGAGAAATACGAAACTCAGGAAACCAAAGGGTTAACTACAAAAGAACTGCAACGTCTGGTGTTATTACAGCATTACCAAACAAGTATTTTACAACAAGAGTATTATATAATGAAATTAGAAATGATGCAGCGTCAGAAGCCACCTGTAACTTATGATGTTCACGAAAATAAAACTCATTATAACTTATAAATACACTTTAATCAGTAAAACTATTTATTATAATACTCAAGTTTCTTCTTATTTGTTGACCTAGTTGGGGAGAGGAAGCTCGTCATTCTTACGATTTCCTTCATCTTCATCTGGGTCTTGTTTAACAAACTCAAAGAAGGATCGCCCAAGCTGTTCGCAATATTATGGAGTACAATACAAGCAACCATTATTTTCTTCACATTTTTACGCGGCAAACATACTGTAGGATAGGAAACCGGCATTTCAGTTGGCCGAAACAGCGTTCAATTACAACTATTTCTTGTTTTAAAAGCTTATTATAATTTATTTCAGCACCTGGAAAAAATAAATAAACTAGTTTCCGAAAAATAGTTTTTAGTTTTCGTGTATCTCAAAATCTATAGCGAGGCCCTCGTATTTGCCCGAATGTTCGAGTATACTCTTAAATAAGCTGTTAGAATGCCCGCAAAGCAGCAGATCTGGGGAATTCTATCTAAGCTTCTATTGTTTTCTAGGTCGGTTGGCGGGATGTGCGACCCGACCTTCGGCGGTGGCGGTACCGTTGCCAGCGGGGGCGGTTCGGGGGGCGGCAGCAGTGCCGTTGACGGCCTGTCGCGTATGGCCGGCCTGGCGATGCCCGGTGGTCTCCAGGCTGCGGCCGCCGCTGCAGCTGCAGGACAGGCGGCGGCTGCTGCAGCTGCCGCGGCCGCGCAATCCGGCAAGAAACAGGACGACCACATCAAGAGACCCATGAACGCGTTCATGGTGTGGTCGAGGCTGCAGAGGAGAAAGATCGCACAGGAGAACCCGAAGATGCATAATTCTGAGATTTCCAAGAGGCTAGGTGAGTACGACTTATATCTTGTTCATTGTCTTTATCTAACTGATCAAATGCAAACGGAGTTATTTGTCAATCCATAACATTTTGAGAATATCATTAAGGTAGAAGTACATTGTCGAAGTATATAATACATTTCAGCATAGTAGGTATCAACCAGTGAAGTCGAATAGATTAAGAGCCAAGCCTATACATGATGTATAAATTTTCACCAAAATTCCGTAATTTCAGTACATACTTTTGACTCATTCGACTACTATTACCTAGTAAGGTGACAGCCTTGTACTAACATAAAAATAATATTTACCGGTGGAAAGATCTCACTTCTTTAAGTTTGTTCGCTCTATGTGATTTGTGCAAGAAGTACCATGTCCTAGAATCGTATAATTTCACAACTATCTGAAAACGCTCCTACTTTCAAAAAATAACACTAGACATACGAATTTAACGACAGAATTTACAAATAATTAACACATGTCAAGTCCGTCTGCAGTATGCGCTTTCAACCTGACTACTGACTAAGATTTTGGAATCAAACAAATGGTAGGCTTGCCGCTTCCACCTAGACTGAATTTGTTAATCTCAACATACACAGGGTATCCTGAAAGTTAAGAATTTCCCTTTCAGGAACAACTACTTTTATCATAATAAAGCTAATGTGAGGTAGAACAACCTCAAAAAAGTAAAAAAAGTAAATGAAAAGTTACTCACCGTTCATCGAAAAGAAAGTACAGATCTGTCACGGGTAAGTGTTGTTCAAAGTTATCTGCGATAGATTCATATACACATGTATGTCCTCCACATAGACAAGCATTGTCGCAGGCTTTTAGAATGGACTGTCCTTTCCGAATGGATACATCAGATTACTAAATTCGCACACTTAGTTCGTCAACCGTGTTGACCTCAGTCTTATACACTAAACACCCCCCCTCCCCAAAAAAAAGAGATTACGAAGGGTCTTGAACAACGATCTGCATGCACTCGCAAAGCCTCGGTAGCATTTTGGAAACACTCACGGTAAATTAAACTAATATGTGCAACTCCGATATTGCTGTATTTTTGTTTTGCTTTTTTAGATCCGATGTGTAACTGTTTTGTTTACAAACGCGGACAGCGCCTGAATTGTGTATTGATCCCCATTGTACGTGTTCATGTTTGATCTGATCGAGGTGCAGGACCTGATTAGGTTTTGCATAGGTTTGACTGATTTTGCGGGTCCGGTAATCTTAAGACTTTGGTTATATGTCACTAGAAAAAACTGCGTATTTTTAAAAGATCTATACGCCGTGACCTTTGAGGAGGTATGGAGTAGTCTTTCCGGCACTATAAATCTGAAATCACAGTTTTAATCTAGACAAAAAACCCGTGATGCGACTCCGTGATGATTCAAGCAATATTGCCTTAAATATAGTGGACTGTTTCTGTGATATATTAAAGTTGTATTGTGAAAACTTCACATTGTATTGTAAAACTGTAAGGGGCGTCGCTACTATTTTTTTGATGCAAATCGATCTTGGCCTGGGAAAACCAATAAGCAGAAACATCCGTCGCTCGGATTACCAATCCTTCTTTTTCTGCTCATGTTCCTTTATTGCGGACATGCTCACAATAGTTTTTTGTTTTTCATCCAAGACTACTTGTCTTGCTTTATTATTATTATTATTATTATTAAACAACAAATTTGAGTTGAGTACAAGTACTATAAACTCAAACACAAAAATAGATAATAGTGTACAGACAAAAGAAATATAACAATTTGACAATCTTAGCACTACTGAAGTAGACATATACAGAATGGGAACAATATGTTAAGCACTGCGGTGTCTATCGTAATTGTTTTTGAAACTGTTGACGGATTCCGAGTTCACTACATAAGATGGAAGACTGTTCCATGCATCGAAGACACGGTTTGAGATGAAGCGCTGACGAGTAGAGGTTCTAAAAGCTTCCTTCTGCAATTTGAAGTTATGGCCTCTGAGACTGTTCGTTGCCAGACGAAACAGATGCGACATGTCCACACCAAACAAATTATGCAGTGCTCTGAAAGTGATGATGAGATCTCCTCGTACTCTTCTATCAGCAAAAGCAGGCAGGTTATATAGCTCGAGGCGGTCTTCATAACTTGGCCTACGTGTGCCATATGGCATACGTGTTGCACGACGCTGAACGGCCTCTAATAAGCTGCTATCGCGAACAAGGTTTGAATCCCATACCGGACCAGCAAACTCCAGTAGGGGTCGTACGAAAGTTGTGTATAAAAAGGAGGAGGTACTAACGGTGCAACCGCTAAATGACCTTTCCATCATATATAGCAACCGCTTTGCCTTAGAGGTTATGTTCTGAATGTGCTCCGACCAGGTGAGCCGGCCATTAACTGTCAGACCAAGATCTGTGTGATGAAGAACAGACTCTAAGGTATGTTTGCCAATCTTATATGTTAAGTTAGGATTATTCTTTCCCAGGTGGAGAACGTAGCATTTCGATAGATTTAAAGGCAGGAGCCAGAGTTCTGACCACTTTCTGATCAGCTTGAGGTCTTCTTGAAGCACAGATGAGTTCATGACAGTATTATAGACTTTAGTATCATCTGCATAGATGGAACACATAGAATAAAGTCGGGTGGGAAGGTCGCTTGTATAAAGAAGAAAAAGTATTGGCCCTAGCACAGATCCTTGTGGAACTCCACTAGTAACACGATGACTAGAAGAATAGGCGTCTCCAACACGGACGGAGAAAGATCTGTCTAACAAAAAAGCTTCAATCCAGAACAACAAATTTCCCCTGATTCCGAGATGTTCAAGCTTGTGCAGGAGCCTTTTATGCGGAACTCGATCGAAAGCTCTGGAAAAATCCAGAAAAACCACGTCGACCGGTTCATTTGCGTCTAAAGATCTGGTCCAATTGTCAATGCAGTGTAACATGTTGGTGATAATTGATCTACCAGGAATAAAACCATGTTGGTTGCTAGGCAGCAGGTTGTTCTTGAACGCAAATGTCATAAGTTGTTCCTGGACGATCTTTTCGGCTATTTTCGCAGCTATAGGCACAAGACTGATAGGACGGTAGTTTTTCGCAGATGTTTTATCTTCTTTTTTGTATATAGGTGTCACAGATGCAGTACGCCAACAGGAAGGAAGGATGTGATTTTGAATCGAGGAGTTGAATATAATGCACAGGGGGTATGCGAGAGCTGAGGCACAGGACTTCATAACGGCAGAAGTTATCCCATCCTTTCCAGGGGACGAACAAGTTTTCAGTTTAGTAAGGTGCCTCTCAATGTCCTGAGGTTGAAAATCTATGCTATGGTCGCTAGGCATCTATGAGGGCTGGATAAGTTCGGAAGAGTACCATCACCATCAGGTTCATTCACAAAGTCTTCACTGAAAGCATCGGCAAGAAGATTGGCAGATTTTTCGGCATCAGTATGTAGGTGGCCATTGGGATCACGGATTTGTGGGGAAGAAACCTTAGAGTTCAGGGTGGATCTCAAGTATCTAAACAACCTCTTCTTATCTTTCGATGATACAAGATTTTGCTCATAATTGCGCTTGGCGTTTTTCAAGTTCTTCGAAAGGATGTTAGAGAAAGATCGATGAGATACATAATCCTGTTGTAGTCTACTTCTTTGGAATCTTTGCCATAACGCTTTTTTATGCCTCAACATCCTTGAGAGGTTATGGTTAATCCAAGGCTTTCTTGGGTGACTGAATATCTTCTTTGTGGTCGTATGCCTAGTGACTTCCAGTTGGATTCGACGAGAGAATATATCCCACATATCTTCAGTGCTACGTTGTGCAAGCAGGTTGGACCAGTTTATTTCAGACAATGCTCGATTGAGAGCACTGTAGTTTAATAGCTTCACAGTTTTGAAATGTCTACGTGATGGAGTTTGTACATAAAATTGAAGTGAGGTCAATAAGGTACAGTGATCCGACTTGCCAAAAGGAGGTAGGTAGTCTAGACTGGAAACAAAGTCAGGATCATTTACAAATATCAGGTCGAGAGTTCTGGGAGTATGGCCTTCTCTGAATCTCGTCGGATGATCTACGAGTTGGAGGATGTTCGACTTACGCATTAAATCAATATAAGGGGCAGAAGGAGAGTTGCATTCTGGTAATGTTGTCATGGGCCAGCTGATGTCACGTAAGTTGAAATCACCAGTTAACAGAATGTTTGAATTCTTGGTTAGAAGTTCTTCGATGAATTTACACAAATAAACATCACCAGCACAGGGACGCGGTCTGTAGATACAGGCTAATACAAAACTGAAGTTTGGCCGTGTTAGTTCCAAAAAGAGACTGTCGATACCATCGAAGCTCTTGGAGGTAGTAGTTATTGTGAAATTGTCAGCGAATTCGGTACGTACATAAACACAGACCCCACAATACCCCGGCGTGCGAGGGGAATCTTCCCTATACAAACAGTAACCAGGCAAATTAACAACATAGTCAGGTATATTAGGGCTGAGCCAGGTTTCTGTCAGACAAAGAAACGAAGGTTTGGTTCCATCAACAAATGCTTGCACTTCGAGA
This sequence comes from Acanthoscelides obtectus, assembly GCA_963669975.1. Lineage (NCBI taxonomy): Eukaryota > Metazoa > Arthropoda > Insecta > Coleoptera > Chrysomelidae > Acanthoscelides > Acanthoscelides obtectus. The sequence continues at coordinate 87,910,648 of CAVLJG010000003.1, read as the reverse complement.
AGTTTAGAGACCAGTGACTGAATGTTTGTGTAGCACACCGACACCTCGGTTAGCAGTTTTTTGATAAGAAGATTGCTGTGCAACAACATTGACAATGGATGGTCTACCCTTGACATATTTAATCGTGATATTGCGTTCTCCAGCCGTTAGCCTTCGTTTCAACTCCTTTGTATTTACTCATGGGCTCTAAATACCTTGGCAGGCAGATAGCTGACACGAGGTCTTCTGAGCCAAAAGTGTGCCTGCTGGATCTTGTTGGTGGCTTCTAAATGTATTTACCTTTCCATCCTTGTTTTCCTTTAGGTCACACCCGTATCCAGATGTGATGGGCATCTTTTCACTTCGGTGGTTTCGGTGCACATCGATTTGGGCCTACCAATAAGCAGGTTACCAATCCTTCAATTTGTTCCTGTTCCTTTAGTGCAGACATGCGCACGATTGTTCTTCATCTTTCATCTCAGTTTCCGCAAGACCACTTGCCTTTCTTGTTATACTTCCGTATCGCAAACACAGTTTTGCACGTTGGATGATGAACCAATGCGATACGATAACGGCAGTAAGCCGGGCATATCGAGAACCAGGCAGCTGTAAACTGTCACTTGTCGATCATGGCCTTCCCAGTTGATACGCATTCGTATGAATAATGCATACTCTTCCCTCTACCGCTTACACAAATAAAGTATAACAATGTGTTATGATATGCCATTTAAGGGTGGAAAACCCATTTAAAATATGACGTTTACAGGATACAGCCGCATTCATATGCTAAGAGCGGCTTTTTATGCTCATATACATATACGCGCGCTGAATGGAGTTTTCATTTTGAGCCAGGCTTTGTGTTATTTCATCCTAACTAAATATTTGCCCTGGCACGGACCATCCTATTTTCATTATCATCAATGCTTTATTCTTTTTTGATGAGGAGTGATATTGTACAAACATTGACTATTGTCAGGTTCGTTTTCGAAGATCATAGTCGAGTTCTATGGCCAATTAATATACTGGGAGGGGGGTCTATTATTTATGTATGCTTTTGATGCGTTTTATACGTAGGAGTAGCGTATCAATTGCTGCAATGAATACAAAGTAGCAATGCTTTTATTGCTGCTGTGTATATTATATAACATAGAGGCGGATATATAAAGTTTTCCTTTTTACTTCCTACGCCTACCGGCCAGAAAGTACTGTGATCGCGCAAAACTTCGAAAATGAGGTTTATGTGTTTCAGATGTTATATGACAAGTACATCACAAAAAAATGTCTCTCACTTGCATCAGTCTGTCGCTCAAACTTCGTTTTTTCACGTTTCACAGGATCCTTTTTGAAAAAGCTTTTAGGTGTAAAAGATTGGACTGTGGGGAAGGCTTATCTCATTTTTTTTTTAATTTCAGTATGTTTATACTCTCCCAATCTCGGTAGGTCTACGCACCTATTGGACATATTTCATGCATCACAGATTTCCCACTACATTTGCTTTTAAAACAGAATGGAGAAATGTTTTCGAAATGCGTCTGCTTCTGCTCATAGCAGCTTGCTCTTGGTAATTGTTTTGGTATTACTGCCGCGCTGCAGCGTCTGACGGTCTGACAGAGGATCGAGTTCGGTATCATGTATGGGTGTCATAACGCTACGTTGCCAGATGGACTACCGGTAGGGCAGGCAAAGAATGCCTATGGACTAATTGTACGATTCTGCTTGACTGACTTGGTCTCTTTAATGTCTCTGTTATACATGTTCGTAAGTATCTTTTTTCTCAGAGGGTCTAACTTATGCTGAACACAAGCCTTTATGGAATGATGACGGCGTTGTGTAAGAAGTGCAGAGTTAATCTACTTGATGCTATTTTTGGTTATAGTGCCCGGCGGGGTAGTAGTCGATAAACTTTGCAATTGTAACCCAAAGAAATGGAATGTGAGAAATATTTGAATTTCACATAATGTAGATGTGTTTGCAAAACTGCCTACGTTACAAAAAAATGGACGTTACTTAGTTTCTAAATTTCTGTAAGTAAGAACAGTGAACATTTCATAGGATAACGCTGTTAAAATATATGTCCTCAAGTAGGTTGGCTCTGCAAATCCCACGTAACGCTGTCATCAGTTCATAAAGGACCAACAAGTTAGCTTCTTTGAGAAAAATGGGTCAAGTCAGCTAAGCAGGCCCATACAGATAGTTCATAGTCCCCACCAAGTTGATATCGCTACCATCTGGGAATTTCTTTCTTGACCTACCGATAGTATCGACCATCTGGCAACGTTGTTGAACTGCATCAGTCACCCATGAGATAAACCAGCGCCAGCAGCGAGCGAGCAGATTTTGTGCACATATGTATTCGTGGCGTTGCCGTGCGACATATGCGCGACATGTCTGTTGGAGATACCTGAATTTCTTTTAGGGCTTACTGGCGCTGGAGGTGTATAAATATACTACCGTCAAAAATTGAGGTATACGCTCTTCAACACAAATTCTTTTCTGTAAAATGATCAGGTATCCCTGAAACATCAAAAAACATTGTTTGACAATTTTTTGCCTGTAGTTCCGCCGCCACTGGACCAATTTCCAAAAACTAAAAAGATTTTTTTTTCTTGGCACAACAGTAAATTTGTCTCAAAATTTCATGAAAATCCGAGCAGTACTTTTTAAGGTATAGAGGAGTCAAGGATTAGCGGACACACAGGTCAAGTGTGGTTCCAGGGGTCATGAGACCACTTCACCACGCTACTCCCTCCCCCACGACTTCCTAACTCGCCACTATGACTATGACCCCCTTCGACTCAGACGCAATCTTCGCCTTTGAGACAGATAGATCGACGAAAATGACGGCTTTTCGTCATATAGGTCATGTAACATCCCAAAAGCAATATCTCGTGTTCAAATTTTCCACAATTACAACGCTTCCTCGCCTAGGAAACCAAAACCCATAGGACTCGTATTTTCTCTATATTTATCTCTGTCTGTCTCGTGAACTTACAATATTCCAACATTGCTCATTGAAATTCCGAAAAAAAAAGGTCAAGTTGTAAAAAAAAGCAATGACTGCTATGCCACCAGCACTTTTGTATCCATTGTAATCGAGCCGTGTTGTGCTACCATATGCCTTATGCCGGCTAAAGCCCTGATCGCCCACTCGCCAATCCGTGCATATATTTAGTATAACAATTCCCTCCTATTAGAGAGAGATGCCGAGCTACTGCACGATGAATGTTTGCACAGTATCGCTTTTCGAAAAAGAAAATGCTACGAGGAATCTCTGATTACCATGGCAATCACGCATGCAGGTAAGGTCAATATTTGTTCTTCAGAGGTATCAACTTTAATAAATATTACAATATTAACACTTTGAGTACCTGATGCAGCTTACTTCTTTTAGGCTTTGTGCAGGTCAAAATTTAAATTGACAAGGCATCTAACTCCTTCAAAAGGATTGCAATACTTCTTTTCAGTTTCAAGACTGCTTCAGTGTAGAAAAAAGAACAGATGAACAGTGAAACTAAAACTAAAATAACACTTCTGAAATCCAAATATGCTGTTTTTTTTTAGAAATAACCGGATCAGGTTCAAAGGCTTAACTCTCGCAGTAATTAATTACATTGTTTTTTATATACCGGAGCAGCAACGCAGGCAGAAGCCTAAAGACCAGAACACCGCAGGGCAGAAGCATAAGTAAACTTTGTTAACCCGATTTTTGAATGAGATGTGTTCGTGCGAGCCGAAATGGCAGTACTCGGCCTTCCATCAAAGATGGATGACTGCTAGGGACCTTTTTTTTGTCAAGGTACATTACTGTGTTTTGGAAGCATTAAACTGTGCCAGATTATTGCTTCCCCTAGCAGTAATAACCTCCAGGTCTCTCGTCAGAGAGGGAGTCGCTGCAAGTCTTCTTGGAATCTACGTTGCATATCTCTTCGGTACAACGGTAGGAATTAAGTCCAGATGCTTTGTTGCTTTCGAGCGACAAGGGTACCCATCTTACGATCTGATGTCTGAAGGTTACTTCCCGTATAGTGTAGGGAACCCTTTGAATCGGCGGCACTCGGGCGTTGGAAGGCACGTCCATGGTGGAGTTGGCAGTAACGATTCTGGCGAACACTTTCTCCTTAGCCTCTGAGTCGGTTACGAACATTCCATTCTAAGTGGTGGTCTTTGAAAAGAATCTGCTTGACAAGTGTCCAGAACGACGGACTGCCATTGCGCGGCGACATTACCCTGTGCCTAATTTTTACATCGTCTTTGGCATTGCCAACTGCTTTGTTATATTTGTGTCTGTACTTGGTTTGTCTGGCTTAGGCACTTCCACTATATGAGGGATGTATTCCTCCATCTCATTGTGGACAATTTCAGACGAACAACAGACAGCCGACGTGTCGGGGTTAGCGACACAAACATTTCTCAAAGGAAAGGTAGAGAAGAAGTCTCTGAGTCCCTCCCAGTCGGCATGCCCGTAATGCCAAATTTTGCGGCCTGGGCGAGTTTCTGCTGCCACAGCGGGTACTGACCAAAACCTGACCTCCACAACACCATGGTCCGAGTTACTCGGGGAGGCAGGACTGCAGTGCTGTAAGGGACAGGATGTGTGGAAGTGTGGAAACGTGTCATAATCAAATCCAGTTCTGTTCTTTAGCATCTCTTAGCACCTTTATTTCTGTCACATTACAATACTGATTTTTTTGTTGGTTTTAAACTTTTTGTTATCTTTCTCCGAATGACTGAACCGATACCGCAGTGATGATGGCGAAAAAGTATTAAACAACGTTGTATACGGCGCAGGGGGTAAGCAGACAGATACTCTTTGACATTCTCTTATGCTCGGGAACCGAGAAGGAAGAGAGCAGCAAAGCATATCACATGTCCATGCTAACGCGGCACCTTGAATATGCGTTTCGTCATCTTCCTCTAAATGACTGGACCGATACCGCACTGATGATTGCGAAAAAGTATGAAACAACGTTGTGTATGGCGCAGGGGGTAAGCAAACAGATTCTTTCAAAAGACGTTAGTATGGGCGTGCGATGTGTTTCTTAGCCATCTTCCTGCCCGGTTCCCGAGCATATAACCAATATTCACGATACACATACACTGATGATAGGATGTTGCGCATGTGGGCAGAGCTTCGTGACGTCACCTTGAGAGTTGTCGGCTCGTGGTTACCAGCGGCGGGATTGTCGTAACGTTACTGCTGTGCACGTGTATCGTAGTTAATACAATATAGTGCGATTTGTTGGTGATTTCTGGTGCTTTTGTGACTTGTATTAATTATACATACTCGATCTTTATATACCGTGTGTGATTGATGAATTGATACAAATGCGGTGTGCTGTTGTGGGATGTAATTCCGACAACCTATCTAAACGGCATACTTGCAAAGTTTCCCTCAAGACCCAAAACTTAGCAAAAAATGGCTACATCTTACAAAAAGAAAAGACAAAGCCAACGTAAAAAGCGCTAAAGTTTGTTCAAAGCACTTTTGTAAAAGTGCCTATAAGGTCAATTTGAAACATACAATTTCGGGTTACACCCCTAAAAGAGCGTGCTCTAAAAGATGATGCCATTCCTACGTATTAGTGGAAGAAATAGATGAGCTCGGGTATGACAGGCTGGAAAATTTGTCCGGCTTAGTATGCCATAAATTGCAGAATGAGAGGTTGAAAAGTTCCTTAAATGAAACTTATTTCTGGATAGACCATCTTAGTGAGGGTGGATTATCAAAACCTTCTACAGCTTTCATGAATCAAATTGAGAAGCTGAACAAGGTGTTTACTAAGACCAGAATCGTAAAAGGAAATGGACAAAAATTGTTACTCAGACTAAGTCAATATTTATTGTTATACCGCCAGCTTACTGCAAAAACTACATTTTTCCACTTTTATTGTTGCGTACATTTTCACACTTACATGTACTTAGGATGTTCTGTGAAATAACAATAAATGTAGTGCAGTATTAACATTATGAGCATGTTAATCGTGCTCCACAGAACATACTAAAATATAGGTAATGTAGAAAAATGGAGTTCATCGTGTTTTTACAGTAAAGTGACGATACGCGCTATTGTGGAGCTAGAAAGCCGTTTAAGCTGTAGCCTATGAAATAAGAATTGCAAGGTTGACATATTTTATTAAAATCCACCATTTTGTTTCGTATAAAATTTTAATGTAGTCAGTGTCACTCGCACGGCATCGAAGGACACTTCATGTGTGAAGATCTGTCCAGCCGTTTGGCCTGTAGGTGAAAATATGCACGTTATCCATATCAACACAAATGAGAATCACTGTCAGCGTGACGTCATATCTTACCCGAGACATGAGACACGGACCTAAAATTTTACTTTAAATCCATATCTACCTACACCACTGGCACTGTTATAAAACGGTAACATTGTATAGAAGAGCCGAAAGCAACACCTTATGTGTGTAATAAATAATGATGCAGCGTTTTTCAGTACCGCCAACTTAACGAATATTAATTATGTAACGATAATATCGCCACCAGCCATCAGCTCTAAACACCCTGAAGCCTGTCGCTCCACTATTTTTAGATGTTTTGATAGATTTAAAGGTGCACCTGCTCCAATACCTATGCAGTTAGCTAAACTAGAAAATATTAAAGATAAAAAATCTGCAAGTCTTCTTCAGCGTTCGAAATCTACGCAAGTCTGATGAGGGTACGAACATTCATCCAGATCTACGATTTTTGAAAATTTCCTCATGTACAGGGTGGCCCATCTATGTGTGGGCGAAATATTACTCATAAACAAATACATTTTGGCAAAATCTATTTATGGCATGTTATACATGACATTTGAGGGCACATTTATAAAATATTGGCCATTATACAGGGTGTCCCAATTTCGACCTACATATCAAAGTTGTGATTTTTCAAATGGAATGCCTCAAATTTTACTGCATATTTGGATAAACCAATTCAAAAGAAGAAAACTGATATTACATACTAGGGGGTTTTGGTAATTAGCTACTGAGATATAAGGTGTTTTGTCTAGAAAAACCCCCCACTTCGGTAACCCCCCAGTCTGCCATTTTGAAATTTGGAGTGCTGAATTTTTAATCAAAAAAAGCTTACACACCTCAGATTTTATGATATTTATTACTTTTTCGAATTTTAATTTTTGCTCATACAGGGTGGTCAAAAACGCAAATTGTAGTTTTTCTCAAAAATTTCAAATGCATCACACTGAATATTTGTGCGAGTTTGGATTCAATTTCTTATAAGCTTTTTTTGATACTAAACACAGGGGTTTTTACGGCTATTTTTTCGGTTATGGCGGCATGTCTTTTATGGGACGGCTTAATTTCCTAAAATATCGCATCATCCTTGGAAACAAATAAATAGTTGATTAGTTACAAACTGTCAATATTAGCTTTGTGAGCATCATAATAAAAACGTGTTTGAAAAGGAATTTTTCTAAAAAAAAAATGGTGAATATGGTGTTCGATTTGGGCGAAGCAAAAAGAAATATTTTCCTAGAATCTCGCATTTATAACCAACAGTACACTATTCTCTAGGCGCTGAAGAAAGAAACTAAACCCAAACAAATACACGCATATTGCTCGTGAGCAGGAGACATTACAGGACCGCATCAAGATATTATGGGTAGTCATCAAAAATTTCATACAAGATAATTATTATCTTTTACAGTAAATTTCAGTTAGAGATTCACAAATGAGTTAACTACACTTTTTAGTTATTAGTAAGTAAGCTGCGCGCACTCATTCAGAAGAGGAACTTGAATCTTCTGAATCGTTTAAATGAATTATTAGAGGTTCAATTTGGGTATCGATGACATTGTCCAAATCGCACATTTTGACCTCAAGCTTCTCCCGAACGTGGCGGATACAGTTTTTCCATTCCTCTGCCGTAACTCTATTGACTGCGATGTGAAAGAGATTTTTAACATCAGAAAATTTATAAGTATTATTATTCGACGTCACGTATTGCTTTATGTTGGCCCAAATCAGCTCAATAGGGTTCAGCTCACGATGGTAGGGTGGCAGTCTCAAGACAGTTTTATTTTGTTTTTTGGCCATTTCGTCGATCATTTTAAAATCGTATTTGTATTTATGTCTATTGACTATACTTATCAATTCACCCTTGACCATTGTTTCATCAAAATCGATCTGTTTTGAGGCCAGCCATTGTTGTATGTTTGCTTTTTTAGTTGCCATTGTGGGAATTTTTTCTATTTTTCTAGAATGGTACGGGGCATTATCCAGTACAATAACAGCGTTATTCTCCAGCTTTAGTAACATTTTGGAGAACCAATTTTCAAAGGAATTGCCGTCCATCTCCTCATGATAGTCCCCTGTCTTTTTTGATTCAAAGGCCCACAGTGCTTCGGGAACAAAGCCGTCTTCACTACCTACGTGACAAATGATCAGCCGTTTGCCTTTTCCTGGAAATAAATTATTCCTTACACTATGGATTGATTAAATTTGAAGGAATGAGGCAATTGAGTTCATTTAGCTGAATTTAAGAGTCACGGAATGCTGATCAAAAACTGAAAAACGTAGAAAATTGAAGTTTGCAACTTCTCAAAACCCATTCAAAGCAAATTGACTGCACCCAAAAATGATAATAAATTTCAAAATAACGCTTAAAAGAGGGTCGAAGTTTTTTCCTAATGACTACACTGCGAATGCACCATTTTTGGAGAATATCACACATTATCTGCTATCACAGCATATTATTTGCCCGAATTTATCAAAATTAAATTGCCGGATAGATGAAGGAGCTTACCTGCAGGATTTTTCAATCCAGCCGAAAGACCGTCTAGAAAAGCCTGCCTTGATGATGTTACTGATTTGTCGACCCAAACTTTCGCTTGAGTATGTCCAGCATTCACCCACGTTTCGTCCAAATAGTAAATTTTTCTTTTTTCATCGCGAAACTTCCGAATCTTCCTAAGGTATTCCCTTCTCCACACAACAATTTCTTCTTTCTCTATTAACATACTGTTTCTTCCCCGTTTCAAGAATCTAAAATTAAGTTCCTTCAAAAGTTTTCGGAATGTGGTTCTTTTGAATGATGGAAGATCCTCATCAGCATTAACTAATCTTAATATCTTATCTACTGTAGGTATCTCATTTCGGAAGAAAAAATTATGCACTTTCCTCCTGATGGCAGTTCTGTCAAAGTCATCTACTCCGTCCGTTATCCTTTTTCTTGCAGGATACGGTTTTGGCTCAGAAAGTGAGTGAGTGCTCCTATATTCCTTAATGATCCTATAAACACTGGACCGACATACTCCAGAAATATGTGCTACCTTACATATAACTTCGTCCACGACCAAATCGGGTTTTTCTTGAATTTGGTTTTTGTATATATTTAATATTATTTGTTTTTCATTTGCACTTAAATGTAGCTTCTTAGCCCTTTTTTTGGGTGGGGTTGCGCTGATGTCAACCACTTCGTCGGCTGTATCTGTGTCAGACATCGTATCTTAGGCAATATATACGTATAAACAAAACGTTCCACTCGCGAAGAACGAGTATACGCTACTGAATGCGTAATGCGTATGCAATGCAATCCTGTGCGTGAATTAACTGTTACATGCCTGTCGTGTCATCTACAATCACGTTTACAAGTCCAAACCTGTGCAGATTCGTAGAGCGCCGACGACTGCTAGTGACCTTGAATTTGTCTGTAGATCGATGTTACTCCAGTCAATTTAGGTTCAAAGTGGATGTTTTCTAAACCAATTTGTTGTTCCTACATCAAAAATATATCGATGATGTTTTGTACTGGGAGCTCATGAAAGATCAAGGTAACTTATTTTAACAGTCATCCTTTTTCTAGTCTCAAGATGACACGAAAAAGGGTCTGTGGATTCACTAGAAATACACTGCCGAGGATGTTTAGACCTAAAGTGACTGGAGTATATCCGTGGATGCTTTCGAGGGATCTGTTCACGTGCTGATCACTGTTTACGTTTAATGTCTTTCTTCAGCGCCCAGAGTATAATATGCGACATCCAATGCCGGAAATATTTTCCACATTACGAGAACGTTTTGAATCAAGTGGAGCAGTGGAATATAGTAAAAAATGTATAAATAATCCGTGTCACCAATGAGGCGAATCAGTTGGAGGTTCTATTAAAATTGCAGGAAAATTGGAGCAGAAACTGATATATGCAGAACTTCTGTCCAAAGAATTATTCACAAGCATAGGTACCATCCATATTACCTTTGCTTGCATCAAGGCCTTTGTCCTCAGGATTTTGGAGCTCCAATGGACTTTAGTAGGATAACGCTAAATAAAGTGAGTAAAGACACTACTTTCCTGGATAAGGTTCTTTTTAGCGATGAGCATTAGGTTTGACCTGTACTCCTAGTGGCAATATGGAACTAGCCCACTGTTTGTCTTTTGTTTCCATGGATGATGGGATTTTTATCCTTAATTTTGGTGTGTTGTTCTATTAAAAGCTTAACTCAAAATCTAGTGATTTTATCTGAATCAAACCTCATACCAAAAAAGAGCTTATAAAAAATTGAATCCAAACTTGCACAAATATATAGGGTGATGCATTTGAAATTTTTGACAGAAAGTAAAATTCGCGTTCTTGACCACCCTGTAAGAGCAAAAAGGAAAATTCGAAAAAGTAACAAACAAGAGAAAAGCTGAGGTGTGTAAGTTGTTTTTGATACAAAATGCAGCACTCCAAATTTCAAAATGGCGGATTGAAGGGTTGCCGAAGTGGATGGTTTTTCTGGACAAAACACCTTACATCTCAGTACCTAATTACCAAAACCCCATAGTATAATACTACATCAATCTTATTCTTTTGAGTTGGTTTATCCAAATATGCAATAAAATTTGAGGCATTCCATTTAAAAAGTCATAACTTTGATATGTAGGTCAAAATTGGGACACCCTGTATAATTTCAAATATTTTAGAAATATGCCTTCAAATGTCGTGTATAACATGCCATAAATAGATTTTCCCAAAATGTATTTGTTTATGAGTAATAGTCCGTCCACACATGGATGGGCCACCCTGTACAGCAATATATCGGGATGGCTAATAAATAATGAAAACAGTAATTTAAATTCAAAATTGTAATTTTTTAATTACCTGAGGTCGGCGGAACAGTTTCGTCGGGCAGATTGTTCCACAATCATGAAACCCTACGGACAAAGGAGCGCCCGTACCGGCCAGTTCTGGATATACGAAGTTCGACACGGTTTGGAAGAAAGGCATAAGTCAGCCGGGTCTGAATGGCAGACTCGTCGCGCGGCGGTGTCAAGGAAAAGGCCTCTGACATAGCGGAAGAAGGACCGTCGCGTCGAAAAGGTCCAGAGACTGTTGGCTAGAAAAGAGGCATCGATCAGTCGGAGAGCCCTCTTAATAGAATGGCGCATGGATAGCGTAGTCGGGGCGGCAGCACCCCAAACCTGTGAACGGTACTCGAGGCTAGGTCTTAAGTGGGTCTTGTACACAGTGAGGAGCTTTTGTGTAGAAAAGTACTTCGTAGCCGTAAACAAATAGCTGCCTGCCTAAAGTCATAGAGTCTATGAAAATCCTGCGGCCAAAGTCAAGAATGGACACTTGGTACCTCCACCATGACAACGCTCCAACTCACCGCGCGAAAGCCTGCACCGAGTATTTGACCACTACTGGACTGAAACTTATTAAGCACCTTCCTTACAGTCCAGATCTTGCTCCATACGAATTGCACTGTTTCCGCGTGTAAAAATGAAGCTAAAAGGAAAACGGTTTTCTAGCGATGAGGACCTTCTGAGCGCTTCGGACACCGACTGTGCCGCACTCCCAGGTGGTAGGGCTGGTTTTGGCGGAAGGAGAAATGTATCGAATGTGGTGCAAATTACTTTGAACGAAGTCAATAAATAAAGCTGCATTGCAAAACTTTTATGGCACCCTTCGTATGTAAGAGGAACAAAGTCGGAGCTGAGAAAAGAAGGTCGTCCTGATACTGGGGAGCCCTAAACTTTTGGTTTATGTCCTACTTGGAAAACTTGCATATCTTTACAAGAACACTATACGCGGTGTAAACTCACAACCTCAAGGAAGCCCTGTATTCCGCTACTGATACTTCATAATTGTAACTGAAAAACAACTTCCTTTTCCCTGCAGCCTTCAGCCATTCGAGCTCGACTCCATTGAATGTCTGCTCATCGACGCCTTGAAAGCAATTATATCCCGCTATATAGACCTCGGGAGTTCAAACTGTCCTTTTTGCGCCAAACAAACGCCAGTTCGAATGAGACAAAGCCTTGCGAAGCGATGTCTCTTTAGTAAAAGGCTTTGTTCGCCATCAGCCATTGTCGCACGCGAATACGGATACTTCAAGTTACATCGTTTTCTAAGAGATTCCCGTTGATTGCTTTATCTCGGTCCTGGCATGATGAAAGAGCTTGGAGAGGGGAGGGAGAGTGGCAATCGATAGCGACTTTAAAAATGATTGGGATGGGTGGAGCTCTGTTGAGCTTTCTTAGGTAATCATATCGTATAATTGTTAGACCAGGCTCTTCCTGTCTGCTGTAAGTGAAACAGTAATAAAATATGTAGTTATAAGGTTCATCTTCTTTCTAAAAGAACACATAAAATTCAAGTTGCTCCGTACAAATCTTGATCCGCTGTTGGAGGAGCAATGGATCAGTTTAAGATTCGATGGCAAAACGTATACCTTCGGTGCATTGTATCGACCTCCTTCTTCCAATATTCCGCAAACATTTGACAGTATAGAAACTACCTCATCTATATTATTACCATCTACGGATGTTATTGTAATACTAGGTGATCTCAATATAAATTTATTAATTAATTCATCGGCTACGGATATTATGCTAAATTTTTTAGAATATTTCAATTTGAAGCAGGTAGTAAGTAGATGCACCCACGAGGGTTACTAGCCAGTCACAAACATTGATAGGTGTTATTATCTGCTCAGATGGAGAAAATGTAAAAAACTGCAATGTTGTAGCAGTTTATGAGTTATCTGATCATTCAGCTGTTGTTTGTCACCTCCATAAAACGTCAAGCAACCGGACGCGGTAGTTTTACACGTTTAGGGACTTTCGTAACTTTAATGAACGTACCTTTTATGATTTATTTCATTCGACTCACTGGGATGATATTTTTCAATTAAACAGCGTTAATGACATGGTAAGTTTTTTAAATAACAACATACTAAATTTATTTGGTAATTGTGCACCTATGAGAACACTTACTAAGCTTCCAGCTCCTTGACTAACATGCAATATTAAAATGATTAATAAAGCCAAAGATAAACCTTATCTGACGTTTTAAAGAAGTAAATCAACTGCCCACTGGAACTATTATAAAGAACTCCGTAATTATACTGCTGCTGCTCTTCAGAGAGAGAAAAAGGCTTATATGGAATATATCCTATCCTTAAGTCCTCTATAAATACTCTTCCAGATACCTTCAATGATGCAGATGAAATAAATTCATTCCGATCATAACCAAGACATAAAAGCAATTAGAACTACTGAACAAATATCAAAACAATAAGTTTCCCAAGATTCCAAAAGGTTGCCAAAGAATCTGTTGCGAAGAGTTTCTCATTTATTAAAACTAATGCTGTAGGGGCTAATGGAATGTCACTCATTATGATAAAATACATTTTCACTTTGCTCTTAGACCATATTACATCTATCATCAATCACGCAATATCAACATCCTGTTTCCCTGATGCTTGGAAGAGGCTATCGTCATACCTATTCCTAAAGTAGCGATTCCCACGTCGGTAACGCAACTTAGACCAGTCAGCTTACTTTCCGCATTTTCATCAATGCAGTCTGGATTCAGGGAAAACCATAGTACAACAACTGCTCTAGCCAATGTCACTGATGGTCTTATAAGAGGCCTTGATCAAGGAAATATCACTTGTTTAGTTTTGCTGGATTACACAAAAGCTTTCGATATGATAGACCCTGAAATTCTGCTACTTAAGCTGTCTTACTATGGTTTTACTGACGCTGCAGTCAATTTGATAAGCTGCTATTTTTCAAATAGAAATCCTAACAGCTTCGAAAATGTCACAGTGATCTGCTATAAGGTTTGGTGTTCCTCAAGGTTCCATATTAGGACCTTTACTTTTCTCTCTATATATATCGGATTTTCATCAATATGTCCATAATTGCACAATCCATCACTATGCCGATGATACTCAAATTTATTTTAGTTTTGAACACAAATAGTAGACGCATTGCTCAACGAAGACTTAACAAGGCTAGTAGACGTCTCGTGCTCGCATAACCTAAAAATTAATCCATCTAAATCTTCAGTTATGGTTTTCGGCTCAAAAAATAAAAGAACATTGATCGAAACGGAAATTAACCTTAAAATCTATGATTGCCGGCTTCCTATAATGAATGAGTGTAAAAACCTGGGACTCTGGATTGACACAGAACTAAAATACAAAAAACACGTAAATTCGTTATGTAGTGCATCATACTGCATTTTGAAGCAGTTTTATTCACATAAGCAAATAATATCTACTTCAGGAAAGCTGAAACTGTGTGAAACATTAATTATATCAAAGATCAGTTATTGTGACAGTATATACGTATATACGACCCCGCTCTATCATATAGTGATCAAAGCAAATTACAGCGTATTCAGAATTCGTGCGTCAGATTTTCGTGCGGAATACGAAAGTTTGATCATATGTCTTATAGATTTAAGGAACTTGGTATTCTGCAGATTAAAGGCATGTAAAAACTTCACTTACTGACACTTACACATAAGGTCTTAGCTACCAAACAACCACAATATTTGCATAATAAGTTAACACGATGTAGTGACATAAATCAACTGAGACTAGAAGAAATATGTTAGTGATACCCTTACATTCTAAGGCTGTCTACAAAAAATCATTCAGCTACAACGCTATCAAATTATATAATGATCTGCCTGTTACATTATAAAACTATACATTATTTAATTTTAAAAATAGGCTTAAACTTAAACTACAAGTCGAGGTCTGATGATGAATACAAAATGTTAGAAATATGGACTATTCTTGTAATTGTTCTGTTTTTTTTTGTGTTGTCAATTGTTTAGTGATTATTGACAATTATGGATACATCTTTATTGGTTGAATGTTTTATTATATATTTTTTTTGTTCTTTCAAAGGTTAAGTTGAAAAACGCTAATCTTAGCGACACTTCGCCTTTTTTGTACTACTTAGGTACGAAATAAAGCCCATTTATTATTATTATTATTATTATGTATCTGAAGGGAAAATGATTCATTTTGAGGTACACCAATTGTAAGAAAAAGTAGACTTTTAGAGATTGGACAAATATTACAAAAGGCGAACGTAGTATAGTTCTCAGGATATGTTGAACACAAAACGTGAACGCTTTTACTCAAATAAATACTCGCTATAAAATCTGAATCATGAAGTGCAAAAGGGAAGCCTTCATGTGAGTTTCTGGACTTTACATGAAAAAAGACAAGAAATACGTTATTAATTCAATACATAGTGACCAAATATTTCGTCCACAAGGGGTAACACCTATTTTTAGACGAAAATTGGAAGGCATACATTTTGCTAGAGGTTCTAATATTTGACTTCTACGGAAAACCCTAAAGGTTTCAGGAAGGGTGAAAACTATCTCCACTGCTGAATAAATTGTATCGGAATTTTTTAGCAACTATTCCGACGACTTTGATTTTTTTTATTGTGCAGATCTTTTTATTAACTCTCCTATAAAGACAGGCGATCTCGTACACTTTAAGAGAAAAATATAAGTTTCCCAAGCTTTTGTTAATTCTTTAAGTGTAGTTAGCGAAAGTAAACAAGTATGATGTTACTTACTACAATTTTATTTATTACAGGCAATAGTGTTAATCTTTCGTAAAATGTGTTCGAATATGATCACAATTTTTGCTCCTGCACATTACAATACGGTGCAAAAAATTATAGTCATTTGGATAACGAGATGCTCATTGAATGAAAGGGAGACTTGACCTCTACCAATTGATCTATCATGAAATTTCTCGTTCAAGAATATTTCTCACAATACGCGCAAAGAGAGGAGGAGCACCTTCAAGCATAGAAACATGTCTCTTCTTACATTCAGAGGCAGACTTCTTCTAATAATTCAGGCAAAACGTATTGCAGAAAATCTCAGTGTGATTTATTAGGCAATCTACATGGGCTATCTGAAAAGTTACCAATAATCCCCATCCAGACGTTAATTTTAATTTTCCATTGAAAATGTCTTTTTGGAACTGCATGCGGATTTTCTTCAGCTTAATCTATCACACCACGTCGGGTAACACGTTCTGATACATTTTGCACAAATCTCAAACGTGAGTGATGGTCAATAGGCAATAATTCCTGGACAAGCTGAATGCAAAAAGAATGGGTAAGTTAAAATCCGGTTAAGAGTGCAATTTGGAACTCCTGCTATTTGCTTGCTGACATGGAAATAGCATCCCACATGTCCGCCTACTAGATGCCTACTAGATGCCTACTAGATTTTAACACTTGATGTTTTGAGAAAAATTTTCACATGCAAGCTCCGAAAAAAATCTTTTTTTCTCGAAAATCATGGGAGATAACCTGTTTTGATGAGTGACAAAAAAAAAGTCGGAGACGTTGAGACAGTTCCGGAAAAATTTTCTGTTAAAACTTCTGTCGGGGTGGGGGTGGTTTTTTCCCTTCTCGAATCCTTAGTCAACCTTCTCGAATCCTAAGTCAAATATTAGGAAGACTATCAAAACACATGTGCTCCAAAATTCATTCAAATCCGCTATCGTTCCCAAAAATATCTGAAAAAATGAGTTTAAAAAATCATATCCAACACTCTTATTTTGAGTCTAAAAATACTTGGTACTTCTTTCCTCGGAATATTGAGGCACCCTGTATAATCTCCCTCTGGCTCAATACATTGTTTCTAGCGATTCTCTATGTGATCGATAGTTTCCTTGGACTTACTATCTGGATTCCTCTCTGCGGCTGTAATGACAAAATTAAAGACAGAAGATGCTAAATCTGGTGGAAAGGGTGGCCTCAAACGTAATTGTATGATTTTTGTCATTGATAGAGTGCTTTTGGGAACAAGTGAATTGTACGGATGGAAGATGATTTTTTCTTCTGTATTGTTTGCACTGTTTTGATACCACAATTTCGGTTAGAGTGGTGTAACCCAGGTATCATCCATGATTCTAAACTGAGGCATAAAATCAATTTCCTTTTTTGAAAATTGATCTAGATGTTGTTGGTATAGTTTTAATCAACTTCGTTTTTGATCTGAGGTTCTGCACACACCTGCCAATAGCTTACTAGTCCTCAATTCAATTCTTATAATATTGCAAGGCTTTCGTAACTAACACTTTGAGTATCAATGAACAACCTCGTAGCATCTACACTTAGATAACCAGAATTACGCGACCACAAGTCGATGACGTTCTCTACGTATCGAGACACATCGGCTGTCATCTACCAAGCTTCGATCAAGACTAGAATTCAATCCAGAGAATGCGGGAGTACTTCTGTACTCGTCGATTCGAAGATAAATACATGCATAGAGGGCAAAGCAGGCAGAGTACACGGATGAGTCAACAGCGCAAGTCACCATAGTCCCGTCGATATTGCCATAAATTTGTAATGAATTAGTTGCAAGAGTTGTAATTAATTAGTGTGAGAGTAGTGAATTAGAAGCTAACAAATAAAGACGGTGTTTTCGTTACAACATGAAACATATTTATTTAAGAGAGTAGGGGAAGCGTAAGGAAACTGGAATCAAAATTACTTTAAACTCCCTCTTGACAAAACTATCGCTTCTCTCTTATTTAACAGTGCGCGTTGTTACGTAACACGTTCCATATTGGAACGTTTGCCGTATTTTCGCAAACATTAATAATTGCCATATATCTAAACCAGCTGCATCTGATTGTATTCGCATTTGTCCATTTTTTTCCTTCCCACGCTTACTGGCGGGGAAGTATTGTAATCGCGAAAATTTTCGAAAATGACACAACATGTACATCACGAAATACCATAACACTTATTTCCGTCTGTCCGCAAGTCCTATAACAGCTTATAACTTGAGAAGTACCGCTCAGATTTCGATGAAATTCCCACACAGTCTTACTACTATGTCAAGGACTCAAAAGCTTTGCATTTATTGAAATTCAGTTCAGTGGTGCCACAGCTAGGGGCAAAAACATTAAATGTATGATATTACATGTATTTCTGCCGCGCCAGATGATAGTGTTTTCTATGCTCTGACCGCGCTGCCCCGTGTGCCGGGTTTAGTATCGGAGAGAGGCGACGTTTTACGATGCACAACCGGTAGAGTAATGAAAGCATATCTTATTACGCAAATTTGCTTATTGCTGCATGACTAATTCGCTCGGTAAAGGAACGTTCCACCCTGTATCAGCAATTTCATTATAAAAATATAAATCGAGCCGCAAAGGGTTAAGCTCGTTCCCAAATCACTTCTAGCTTACGCGTAGCATATGCGGAGGGGAGCCCCGATGCTGTCAATGTTTGTATAGCCACTCATCGAAACTGAAAACAAACAACGACCAACTCCGGCTGACGCCCTACGGCAAACAGACAAACAGACACGTTAAACAGCGCGTCTTTATTGTCAGGGCAAATATATTAAAAACCCTATCTCCAAACATTGGAAGCCTCGTCCAATTAGACCATGAATGTTAATTTTGTCATTACGAAAAGGAAATTGAAGCTTCGACTGAAGAGGACATGAATGAGCAGTTTGCTTTTCTTTGGATCAACGGAGAGTAAATATGCTTTAAATGAGATGCCACAATATTGGCACAAAAGCAGCGGCTGAGCTTTTTCTTTGTTTTTAGATAGATTTGAATGTTTGAAATAAATTCCTGATAAAAACGAAACAAAAACAATAAAATGCAATAAAGTTGATTATCTAAAATTATATACCCATTTTCAGTTCATTACTATTTCCTTACCCTTGTTTACATAGTGAACCAACACAAGCAACTACAATAGGCTAGGTAAGTATACGTTTATATCACAATCAAACAATTCTTCAATACTACAAAGACATTGAAACATTTGTTAGTTCCATTCGAAACCTATGAAAAGCAAGCATTTTCATCCTGACTGGAAGGGCCAGTCTGTGTTAAGCAGTAATTAATTAATTCCTGTTTCAGATATTATGAGAGTGAGCATCTTGATAAGTCTTTAACTCAGTAAAGTGTGTTCTTAGCCATAACAAGCGGAATATATACAGGGCGGGAACAGTTAAGATGTACAACCTCTTTAAATGAGTTCTACAAGAATCACGACTCTGTATCTGAGAAATAATTCTTATTGCCGTTTTTTGTTGTCGAAACATTATCTGCCAGTTCGAACAGTTGCTCCAAAAGATAGTACCATACAATATCTGGCTTTGAAATAAACCCATATAAACCAGCCTTCTAAGGTTTTAGTTTATGCTAGAAAGCTTTCTGCCCGTGGTGCAACATCCTTTAATGAAACTTTAACGATACTTGTATCATACTTGTGTGTTCAGTGTTAGAGAGTTTCTATTGAAGCACAGTTTAGCTCTACAGGTATCAATCTCATTTTCAACTGTTGCTCCTGTGCTGGTGGTATAGAATACAGAATCATCATCATATTGTATGGTCTTAATAGAATCCCCCATATTCAGTGAGAAATCGTTGATATATATTATAAAGAGGCTTTGGTGCTCAAATATAAAAAATAATCGATTTTATCAACCATTATTTTTTTCTTCAACAACTCACTTAGGGGGAGTCCGGGAGAGTCTAGCAGGTGGGAGACAATAGCCGCTGCTCATAGAATATTTGTGGCACGAGATGTTACGACATTGCCACACTTCTCAGACGTCATAGGCACCTCCCACCCTGCTCACGTAGCGCCGTTACAATCGGCAGTTTGGTTTGGAAGTAAGAAGTGGCAACACTTTTTCGTACCTGGAAAGTGAGTTTATTCAGTTTTCGACATTTGATCTCTGTTCTTTACTGTGGATAGATTCCAGCACGCCACTTATATACACCGTAAGTGTAATTATTCTAGTCATATTTACGACAGCCAGCTTTTATTCAAGTGTCATAGCTTTTTTTTAAATTTAATAACTGGTAGTATGGCGTGGAGTGGGAGACATTACCCTGGCGTTGGGAGGAGACTTTACCCCAATCTCTCCCTCTCTGTCAGGGTCGTTTCTCCCGCAATAAATTTTATTCATTTTATTTCAGAGAATGCCCTTCAACTATAGAAAAAAAACAAACAACTAGAAAGAGAAGCAATTTAGATCTGTCAGTAATAAAAAATGCTTTAGGTGACATTGATCAAGGAAAGTCTATCCGAGGTGTTGCTTTGGAATATGGAATTGACAGAAATACCTTAAGAAATTATTTAAGAGACAGGTCTAAATTGACTAAAATAAGTGAACAAGGAAGCCAGTTTAAAACATCTATGATATTTACAATCGAAGAAGAGAAGGCGCTTGTTGAATATCTTATAGCTTGCAGCAAAATGAATTATGGATTAACCAGACAGGCGACTATGCAGCTAGCATATGAATATGCAACAATGAATTCCAAAAAGGTTCCAGATTGTTGGACTTCCAACAACTGCGCAGGAAAAGATTGGTTCCGGGGATTTATGACAAGAAACCCTGAACTAAGTTTGAGAACCCCAGAAGCCACCAGTTTATCCAGATCAACCAGCTTCAATAGAAAAAACGTTACTGATTTCTTCGAGAACCTCAAAGAAGTTAGAGAAGAATACCAATTTGAAGCACATAACATCTATAACTGTGATGAAACAGGGTGTACGACTGTACAAGAGTGTCCCAAAGTAATAGCGAGCAAGCATATGCGTCAAGTAGGACAAGTTACTTCAGCTGAACGCGGCAGCCTTGTGACCGTTTGCTTCGCTGTGAACGCTCTGGGAAATGTTCTTCCTCCATTTTTCATTTTCCCTAGGGTGAGATACAACGAATGCTTTGTAGCTGGTGGGCCTCCAGGCTCACATGGTGACTCCTATCCTAGTGGATGGATGACAACCAAGAGTTTCGTAAAATTCATGGAGCATTTTGTGAAATATTCGAACGCATCTCTTAATAACCGAGTCCTGCTTATCCTCGACAACCACGAAAGTCATATCAGTGTTGAAGTCGTTAAATATGCAAAATCAAATGGAGTCACTTTGCTGACTATACCCCCCCACTGCAGCAGAAAGCTACAGCCATTAGATGTTTCCGTCTATTCATCTTTCAAGACTAGATATAATTCAGCCATGAATAACTGGATGATCAGTAACCCAGGACGAACTGTTACGATCTACAATGTACCTGGATTTGTAAACACAATCATGTCGCAGGCTTTTAGTCTATCCAATATTTTGAGTGGATTTCGATCAACTGGGATACACCCCTATAACCCGGACATCTTTACAGATGACGACTTTTTATGCTCTGCGGTAACAGATAGAGAAATGACTAGTGAACTCCAAAAGCAAGATGTTTCTTCGATTACTTCACCCTCGGTCGCTGCAAAAGTACCATCAGATTCAACCACGGTCGCATTACCTTCAACATCTACTGTACGTCAGTCAGAGCCTTCAACATCAGCATCAGTATTCACGAATGAAACTGCAGCTCCTAGAATCAATTCACCATCAATTTTGACTGCGGAAGAATCCGAGCAAGCAAATACAATACCAAGACGATCAGCAGAGATAGCTTCTACATCTAATGTTCTGGATATGACAACGGTAGATTCTGATTCCGGACACACACCAAAAATAGTTTTACCACAAACAATTCGACCATTTCCAAAAGATACTTCTAGAAAAAGTCTTCGTCGTGGTAGACAGCCCGGAAAAACTAAAATTTTAACAAAAACGCCAGAAAAACTAGACCAAGATGATAAGTATGCACCGAAAAATAAGAAAATTAAAATAACTACGAAAAGGCAAACAGGCAAAGCAAAGAAAAAGACAGTAAAAAGACAAGTTTTACAGTCAAGTGACAGTGAGACAGACCTTGACGAAGAACCCAAGTATGATGATAGTTCTGATAGTCCCTGGGATGAAGTACCAGATGTTACTGATAATTGGTTTTGTTTCATCTGTGGGGAAGTCAAAGTTATGGACATGAGACTTTGTGCTGTTTGTGGCAAATATGTCCATGAAATGTGTGTTGGACTATCCAAAGACGATAAGGAGCAGTTTATTTGTCCCAATTGCTCCAATTAAAAAAAGTAAGACTGATGAAGGTTGTTATTATCTTTGCTCTTAATTTTGAGAGTTATTTTAATTTTTGTTTTACTGACAACATACAAGGTTTTTAAGTTTAAACTACTTATAAGGTTGACTTCCTGTTTCTGATGGAGAGTATGACTATTTTATAAGTAGATTTTGTTATCTTGTTATGTATTATTTTATTTTTGTTCTTAATTTTGAGAATAACTCTAATTTTTATTTTGCCGACAACGTACAAGATTCCATACCAAAAAATAATTACCTACTTTTAAGCTTTAACTACTTATAAGGTTTGTTACCTAGTTATGTGGAAGATGGAGTAGGTTCAGGTAATACTATGTGCCATATTTTTTTAATTAAAATTATAGGTTTACAATGTGTAATGATTATTTTGCCTAATCCTAAAGTGGAGGGTAAAGGCTCCCTACTCGAGGGGTCAAGTCTCCCACCCATGCGGGAGATATTAGCCGAATGTCACCTTGGCAGAAATCGTTGATAACTCGTAAACTCTTAATGCTACATTGAGCTTTCTTGAGAAAAAATGTAGACATTGAGCTTTCTTGAGAAAAAATGTAGCTAAATAATGCGTTCTAAGATATAATTTATCGGAAATGAAGATTTGTAAGCGTGTAAAGACTTAAAAGCATTTTAGTGGAAGGTGGGTATACTCTCCCGGACTCCCCCTACCTATTACATACTAGAGATCAATTGATTTGATTTTTTTAAAGTATCAATAAAGACTGCAATTCACAAATGAAAGGACTATAAAGGAGGCTTAATGAAGTCGTATTTGTGTTTCGAAAGATTGGAATCACGAATAGCCTTCACAGGAAAAAACTGTTACTTTTTTATATACCGAAGCAGTCGCGCAGGCAGAAGCCTAAATACTGGAGCAGCGCGACTGATTTGAGGAGCTTAAAGACATCTTGTTAGTTTGACTTTTGAACTGGCCAAGGTTAGTAGAACTGGAAACAGTTTCCTCGAGCAGATTGTTTCTCAATCTCGGCACAGTAAAGACAAAGGAGCAGTCGCATCGGCCAGTTCTGAATATTCGAAGTTCAACACAGTTTTTATTAATTGAACGATGACTCAACGTGTCGGCAGTGTCGGATTTATTGCATTTCTCAAGCCTTTCCGTTTAGTACCCAAGCCCTCAAACCCTTAAATTTAATACCCATGTCATAGAGGTGACTATAGAAATTATAAGTCGCAAGTTTATGGCGTCATCATATTAAATTTAGAATTACGTCACTTTGCTTACTGTGTTTCCCTCAGCAAGCCATTTCATTTGATACTCATATCATATGGCAGTCTATCGAAATTATAATTTGCCATCTTGCGGTTCCGCTATGTCGGATTTAGAATGACGTCACCTCACTTATTGTGATTCTTTCATCAAGCCCTTTCATTGGATACCCATAACTTGGGAGTTACTGTAGAAATGGTAAATCGCCATGCTATAGCATGCGCCATATTGGACCCAAAATGGCAGCACATAATGGTGTATGGTTACGCGGACCAAACGTGTTTGCCATATTTCAGCTCAATAAGTTTAGGTTAACTGACTCATATTTCAGTGTCAAAGTTTGTCCCACACATACATACATGCTAACAAGCCAGGTTGCACTGCAAAAATGTATATTCCACGATTTTGTCGCAAAGTTGAAAAATAGCATAACTTTACTCGTGAATAATTCCCGACGATTTAGTTTTGTCCTTATTTTTTTGAAGTTACTTTTTTTAAAAGGTTTGAGCGGTGGATTATATTGGTTGTTTCCTCGGTTCTTTGTTAACACTTTTCCCATACGTGTTCGTTTTTTTTTCAGGAGCCGAATGGAAACTCCTAACAGAAGACGAGAAAAGGCCGTTCATCGATGAAGCCAAAAGACTACGCGCAATGCATATGAAAGAGCATCCTGACTACAAGTACAGACCTAGGCGTAAGCCCAAAACGTTACGGAAGGAAGGTTATCCTTATTCGATACCCTATCCTTCTGTACCTATGGACGCCTTGAGAGCTGGTAAGTTAATAACTGTTTATTAGCACTTAGTGGTGGTAAAATGTGTTTATTCCTCACAACTACAAAAAACAACAAACAACTCGTTATTCTTAAACATTTTTTTTTTAACATAATTCAAAGTTTTAGTTGATAAAATCTAAGAAATTTTAGGATCTAAATATTTCTGAATATATGTATTTCGAATTGCCACCAACATTTTTGACTTCCTACACCACTGGCGGGGAAATATGGTCAACAAATCAGGAAAAATGTGACATATTGTTTTTCCAATATTACATGACATACAGATCATAAAAAATCATGTTACTCAGTGGCGGCGGAGTTACAGATGTAAAAGGAAAACTAAGTTTCTTGGCGTTTCAGAGGCTCCTGATTATTTTCGGAATTTTTTTGTGAGGGTTAAGAATTGGGGCTCATGTTATAAGTGGCATGGATGGGGAGTTCTTAACATGATGGCGTAAGTATATTTAAATGCTTCTAACCTCGGTAATTCTATGCATCTATTAGACAAATTTCACACATGGATTCCTTTACAAACTTGCTCTTAAAGCCGCGTATTCCAACGCAAGCCAAGGCACATGTGGTCACAGATTCAAAACCTTTTGATGTTACATAAAATAAGGTACTACATGTTTATAGTACTCATCAGGATTCACAAAAAAGTCCTCGTTCCTATATTTTTATCTATTGTATCTAAGTTGAGTAGGAACTGCAGATTCCACCTACTTCCCACGCCTACTGGGAGGGCAGGGAAAGGATGTTATGGACTAACTGCACGTACCTGTTTGACGGACTTCATCCGTTTAGTTTCTCTGTTATACACATGTTCGCAGCTAGCTTTTTTCTTAGGGTCTAATTTGTGTTGAGCATAATCCTTTATGTACTGATGACTGCATTACCTGGGAAGTGCGGAGACAACCGACATGACGCCAATGTTTTACTTTAATGCTTGATTGTTCTGCGAAGTCCAAGATCCGCAATTTAGAGAAGGTCGTCGAACAAATACATCCATTGTCGCATTTTTATGCAACGTCGCTTCAGAATCTGAGACCTCACCTCCTATTCTGGGACACCCTGTAGATACTCGTCGCAAAAACGTAATGCATAACTGATAGGAAAAATAATGTATTTCACATACAATACGCACAAAAGTCTCTTTATTCGTGTTCATTTTAATTTACGAATGAAAATTCAGTTTTTGAATTTAGTAAAAACTGTAGCATTTTGCGTAGTGTACCATGCATAACAGACTATGATTCTTTCATAATTGCAGATAAAAAGTTCATGCATGCGAAAAAATGATTAGTGGAATGCAAATTAATTCTTGCATTTATACGTTTTCGACTATACGCGTTTGTTGATTTTGTTCTCATCGAAAAACTTCCATGGAATTCGTAGAGTAGGACCTGGAAAATAAACTGACGCAAAATGGCGATATAATTTTTTGAGCGAATAGTTTTTACAATAGAAATGTCGAATGTACATCAAATACAGGGTGTCAATATAAAGCGCCCGGCCAAATAGTGAGTCCTTGAGTAATTATAACGAAAGGGTATAGGCAAATATTGGTATAGAAACAAACAATTTTGAAGACTCGCTGTTTCATTTTGTTAAAAGATGAAATATAGGGTATAGCCATATCGCCAAAAATGTACTTAAGATCATTAAGAAAACACGCTTCAGAAATCTACAAACTGTCATGGCCATCTAAGTTGGCGGACTTAAGTCTGTTGAATTTTGTCCTTCGGGGGTTTAGGCTTTATTATTGCGTTTCTTTTCTTCGATTATATTTGAATTTTCAGCGATATGTCCGTACCTTCTAAATTTGAACATACTGGAACATTTAAAATAAAGATTTTTGTTCTTCTGTCTCCGAAGACAGTACCAGTCATGATAGACATAACTGTCTCACTTAAGTCCAAAGATAATTTAATCACTTTTACCTTTGAGAAGCTTCCGCACCTGTTGTAGTTGTATCCTGGAGGTTCGAAAATCGAAAAGTATATGGAAGCAGCCTCGTAGGCAGAAGCCTAAATATCAGGGCTGCTATGATGAGCTTAAAGAAACTTTATTAACCCGAATTTTGAACTGCCTAATATTAGTAGACTGGGAAAAGCGTCTTCAGGTAGATTGTTTCATCTCTATACCCAGGAAATAAGGTGCGATCGTATCGGCGACATCTGGTCTACGAATTTCGACACGGGTAAGATGGGAGGTCGAAATCAGGCCGGTGTGTGTAGCGGTAGAAACGAGCTAGATTACTGACGGCTCGTCGATGCGAAGTGGTCCCGAGACTGTTCGTTAGAGAAGAGTCATCGATTAGTCTTACAGCCCTCCTCTGAACAGCATCGAGCATGTATAATGTAGCCAGAGCAGCAGCACCCCAAACATGTGAGCAGTACTCGAGGCTAGATTTTATCTGGGCCTGGTACAAACTGAGGGGACTATTTGGAGAAAATTACTTCTTAGCCCTAAGCAAATAGCCTACCTTTTTCCCAGCAGCTGCTGCTGTTGGCGAGATGTGCTCGTGCCAGACAAATTCCTCGGTTATAAGTTAACTATTATGTTTTGAAAACGTTAAACTGATATGTTGGTCACTTCGTTCCGGTCTCGCATTCTGAATTAATCAAGAATTTACTCGTGGTCGAGCATTAACATCTCGAGATACAGTTCATCACCGAATAGGAATAATCGGTTTAAACTAGCATGAATTCCGTCTAAATATTAAAATTCTGCTTCCACTAATCGTATTGTAACCAAAACGGTCTACTACCTACGCTACGTACATATGAATACATTGCACCCAGTATGCCGATTAATTTTATTACTTAAAGTACAAGTCATGATGTTGTAATAACGCACATGTTATTTGTCCCACACGCGGGTAATAACGAAGGGGTTGGACAATTAACAGACATAGCTGGTCTTCCAGAACTTGTTTCTTAACCTTAGGATTGGTATTTCTGGCGAGAGTCTAAATTTAAAACTTCGAAGTGACTAATCTACTTGCAAGTTTGAGGCAGAAAATAAATTTAAATCTTCTTAGTAGTTACTGAACATGGTAAAGTGTATCTAACGAAGCTACAAAGTAATCGTAAACAGTGGTTGATTCGTGATCAACGCGTGATCGGTAGCCATGGCGCTCTGTCGGCCTCTTCCTGATTGGCTTGTAGCGACGAGCCTCCAGACAAAGTCGCACGGTTGCCACGCTCGGCGAGTTTTCGCCAGAGTGGTTGATCACATTCGCATGGATCACAAATCAATCTGTTGGTGCAATACGTGCAATAACTGTTGTAAAGGACATTATATAACAATAAATGGCATCACAAAGGTATATTCGAATTTGGTCTGCAGCAAATTATGAACGGCATATACGGAGATGCGAAAACAAGCTCAAAAAGGTGAAGAAAATTTTTGTGCAATCTTTATAGTTGAATTTTTCCTAAGAGATAGCATCAGTGAGGGAATTTTTTTCTATTGTCTTATTTTTCACATTAATGCGATGTCGAGGTATGTGGCCCTATCGCAATTGAAAATAAGGTTTCGATAATCCTTCCATAAAGTTTCGATGAGTACATCTGAAATAACCTTGAGATATTCTTCAGGGAAATACAAAAATCTCCTTTTGTGTTTTTTTGTGCAGATTTATCTATTAAAATCCTATCCGCAATCTATTTTCCGTGCACACACCTTCAACCGAATGTATGCCATATATGATATTTCCGTTTCCAACTTTCACCAAGGTTAATAGGAACTATAACAGCTCCCTACCCTTCCCCCCTATAAGAATATCGATTTGTAGCCTCACATTTCAAGGTTAGACTTCTTGTATTGTTTCTGTTCAATATTCGGCGATTTCTGACAATTTTCCCAATAAAACATGATCATTGTGACATTAAGCCTGGCAACGCTGCATAGTAGAGGGAACTCTCAGCGTCACGTTGATGGTTCGTCACCACGCACAGGATTGTAATCAGTTACGGATACCCGTTTATGAGCGCGAACGTTTTATGCACGTCTTGACTTGATTTTTCTTGCGGAAATTTAATATTAGTCTAAAATGTCTGACACAGATACAGCTGATGAAGTGGTTGAAATCAGCTTAACGCCACCCAGAAAAAGGGCTAAAAAGCTTCATCTTAGCGCAGGTGAAAAACAAATTATTCTAAATATCTACAAGAACCAGATGCAAGAGAATAGTGGATTATCTATAAAAAATATCGTATGTAAGGTTGCTGAAATTTCTGGAGTAGGTCGATCAAGTGTTTACAAAATCTTGAAGCAAGTCAATGATGATGAGGACCTGCCAAATTTTAAAAGATCTACGTTCCATAAGCTGTTGAAAGAACTAGACTTTCGATTTTTGAAAAGAGGAAGGAATAGTTTATTGATAGAAAAGGAGGAAATTGTTATCTGGAGGAGAGAATACCTTAGAAAAATTAGGCAATTCCGCGCTGTAGGAAGAAAAATTTATTATTTAGACGAAACATGGGTGAACGCGGGGCATACGCAGGGAAAGGTTTGGGTAGACAGATCTGTGAGGTCCTCAAGGCAGGCTTTTTTAGATGGCCTTTCGACAGGATTGAAAAATCCTGCAGGTAAGTTTCGAAGTATATGAACTTTTTTGGATGCAGATAATTCATTTTCTGATCGAATCAATGATTTGGAAGCTCCGAACTCAGTTTTGCTATCTCATCCAAGTTTCTGAGTATTTCCTTCACCCAAAAACTAATCTAAGACCCTATCCTACACTAACCTAAAAAGAGTAAGTTGCTTAATTTCGTCATTTAGTGCGCTCGCTGAGAAGTAAAATAACTAATTCTAATTACTTTCAGGCAAGGGAAAACGCCTGATCATTTGCCACATAGGTAGCGTAGATGGATTTGTTCCTGAAGCATTGTGGGCATTTGAATCCAAAAAAACTGGAGACTATCACGAAGAAATGGATGGTAACTCATTTGAAAATTGGTTCAAAAAAATTTTGCCGACACTTGATGATAACGCAATTATTGTGATGGATAATGCCCCGTACCACTCCAGAAAATTGGAAAAAATTCCAACAATGGCCACCAAAAAGGCAGACATTCAACAGTGGCTTGTCTCAAAGAAGATCGACTTCGACCAAACAATGGTCAAAGCTGAGCTGATAAATATAGTCAAGCGACATAAGTATAAATATGATTTAAAAATTGTTGACGAAATGGCCAAAAACCAAAATAAAACGATTCTCAGGCTGCCTCCCTATCACTGCGAACTGAATCCTATCGAGTTGATTTGGGCCGACATCAAGCAATACGTGGCGTCAAATAACAGCACTTTTAAGTTTTCTGACCTTAAAAAACTGTTTGATGTTGCTGTCGATAGAATTACGCCAGCAAAATGGAGAACATGTATTGACCATGTCCAAGAGAAGGTTGAAACCAAAATGTGGGATATGGACAATATCATTGACACCCAAGTTGAACCCCTTATAATTGACATCAACAATTCTGATGATTCAAGCTCCTCGGAATACAGCATATAAATCGATTGATACCATTAAGACTGGCAGTTTAACGGGCTTTTTGGCAAGACAGGTAAGTTCATTATAGACTGCAATCAAAGTGTAAGTTTCTAGTTATTAATGTGGAAATTCCAAATTTATAATTACACAAAATTAGGGTTAATTTAGGAGTTCCAAAGCATAATAGTGCCATTTTGACCTTCTTCCTATTTCTCATGTAAATTTTAATAGCAATCAAACTAACAAACTTATGGAGTCTGTAATAAACTTTTGTACTACTACTACTACGTCTGTAGTTTCTATTTGCTCAAAAAAATTTGCTCTGCATTGTCAATAGAAGGTTGATTTGTAAATATTATTGGGTATATATGTAAGTTAATAATAAAATATGAACAATTTCAATTGAGATGGTCCACAAGTTTTTTTCGTCTGCGTTTTAGTAACATTTTGCTGAAATGGTGAATACAGAATTTTTTGCACTGATTCCTAATGTCGAAATATGATTAGAAAGGCGTGGTATATTCCTGATAATTTACTATGCTTTTGATAGAATTTACAGCAACACATATCTTGTACGACATGTTTTGATAGATCAGTCACAATAGCTTGATACGGCCCTGTAGCGTCTCCTACGGTTAAGTTCTTGATCACGTGCAATACGGGTGTATATGTTTGATTTTACTTTGTTTCTTCGATGGATACAGTTTAGTTTTCGTGCGTCCGACCTAAGCACAGCCAACCATTTTTACTTTTTGGCATCTCTTCAACATGGTCTAGGCGTTGTCAGACAATGGTGAGTAGACCACATGTACTATAAAGCCAAAATCGTCAGCCTCCAGCGGCCACAATCGAGTCTGGTAACAGATGGCTCTTGGCGCAGTTTCATTTCTTATGAGCTATTAATCTACTTTGAAATTTGAGACAGGAACTGAGGGTCAATCAGTGAATTAATTTTCACTGGGAACGGAAAACATGAAAATATTGGTAACAGTTTGAGGGTTCATTACGAAAGATCCACATTCTGAGAAGGAGAAACGAGCACTACAAATTTTTAATTTGTGTAGTAGCATCTTCATACAGCTGATGTTTATTTAAGGTACATTATATTACTCACCTCTTGTCAAGGGTCATTATAAAATACTATTGACTCATTCTCTGTCAATAGGTATCTTAATAAATATACAAAGGATAAAAATAGAAACATTAAAAAACAAAGTAAACTTGACAGCTCTTTGTTGATGATCACATTATCCCTGACATTGATAAAGTAAAATAATTAACATTTATTACGTAACTATGCAAACTCATTTTTGTAAGCAATAGGAACTGCAAACCAGTTTCGGTCTCATATACCATTCATCTTTTTATGTATTGTAGTACAAAAAAAGATATGTATGATAAATACGTGTCATTAACGTTGTATAATATTGTATTGTCTGAATATTATGTGAGAAAAAATGTGTATATCACCAATTTAGTTGCTACTACCAAACATACGTCTTGTTATCTAATGTTTATTCAACAACTAGCGTTATTAGCTTTTTCACTTAGGAGAACTGTTCTAAAGACTCTAAAAGCTGGCGGCTGCAGAGCTTTCTTTATACAGGGTGTTAATACATTATCTAGGCAAACTTCACTGAATGATTCTGAGACTGAGACGAAGAGCTTTGATAAACACATGTCAAGCTTTTTGGGGAATATCTTTTTATTTTCAGCAAAACTTCTTGTAACGCTTTGGCACAGGCTTAGTGCAAGCTAAACTGTGGAGAAAAACTCACCAATAAAACTCAAACGACACAAAGTAAGAAATTACGTGGACTTAAATCTGGTGATTTAGATGACCATAAATATGTGTGGTTTTTACAAATCGTTTTATTACAGTGCCTGCAGAATTCATCACCCGAAGGAGGTTTTTAGGAAAATATGGGTTTTCAAACAAAAATTTGATACCATTATTGTGGGCTATTGCAGGATCTAGGTCAAAGATTGTCTAGGTACTGTATTTTATAAATACGATT
This sequence comes from Acanthoscelides obtectus, assembly GCA_963669975.1. Taxonomy (NCBI): domain Eukaryota; kingdom Metazoa; phylum Arthropoda; class Insecta; order Coleoptera; family Chrysomelidae; genus Acanthoscelides; species Acanthoscelides obtectus. Next base: position 87,878,873 of record CAVLJG010000003.1, on the reverse strand, counting down.
GTTATACAAGGTCAGGTATTTTGTTCTTATTTTAGAGTCTGGTTGTTCGCTCTTCTAAAAAGTTATCTATAATAAATTAGAATAAATTCATGTTCATCCATTTTGCTTCCCACGCCGACTGACGAAGATGTAGATGCAAAAATGAATTAGTATGTCTTCTGGATGTTATGTGACATACATAACACGAAAAAACATGCCTCTCATTTCCGTCGGTCTGTTTGTCTGTCAGTCTGTCCGCTAATCCTTGACCCGAGACTATAACTTGGAAAGTACCGCGCTGATTCTAATGAAATTTTGACACAAGGTTCCTACAAGGACAACAATGCAGTTGAAACTGAAAGAAATAAAAATCGCTCAAACTTCGCTTTTTGATGTTTCATTTAGTTTTTTTATTATACATGCTCGGAACGGCTGACTTATGATAAACATTAATACTTTATGAACTGTCAGAGACAATCTACCTGACGCCGTTTTTCACTAACCTTCATTAAAAGGTACCAAAAAGTCAGTTAAATCCGACAGACAGACGGATTTATTATAGTTAACGTAAAACGGAAATCAGCTGCACTGCTCCTAATATTAATACTTGAATACTGCATGGGGAAGAAAACCGTCTGCATTACTGCATGACTCAGGTGATTTGAAAATAATAAAAGTGGTTGCAAGACGTCTTGCCCGGTGCAAGAGAGTATAATTATGTACTATAGTCATTATCGAGTAGTAATAAGTTTTGCAAATAGATAGAAGCGTTACTTAGTAAGTACTTTAATGAGATTTGATTGAGGATGCGATTCGCGTTTACCAAGTATTAAAATCTGAATTAACTATTTGCATAAATGTTCAGGTGCTTGTGAAATTATTTCAAGCATCTTTCAACGTACGTTTATTTAGTTATATGTTCCATATTTCTTCGCATATTCCAATTATTATATTATAAAATTATAAGAATAGTATGCGTGTGAAAATTGGACGATCACACAGCCAGACCAAAGAAACTGGATATATGAGAACGGAATTTGTAAAGGAAGACTTTTGGATGCAAAATATTAGATGATGATACGGGCACGAAGAACAAATGTTGGTTTAAAAGAACTGTGCAAAGAGCCCAACATAACGGCGGTCATAAGAGCTCAGAGGTTGAGATGGTTGAGACGCGCACAAAAACTGGCAGTACTTAAGTACCAAAGGCACTACTCATCCATTCAATAGGAGAGAACAGAGGAGGCAGACCCAGGACGAGGTGGAAAACTGAGATGAAAGAAAACCTGAAGAAATTAAACATAAATGACTAGGAAAGAAGAGCAATGGATGGAAAAGAATGGCGAAGAATTATCAATCAAGCCATGGGTCTACTAGACCTGTAATGCTAGCTTATATAGAAATTATAAGAAATACATACCTACAACCAATATTTAAATTTCCATGGAATATTGGATGAAATTGGAGTTATACCTATATTCCGAAACGTTTATCTCGGAAGAATATCAATTAGAAATTACAATCCCGCAGCCTATTCCACCCTGCAGGGTGCACTATGCCATTAAAATCACAGAACAACCTTTACGTTTGACGATTGAGCCTTAGTTTCAATGTCATGTCCGTAAATCCATGACACGTTTCAGTAATCAATAATAACAATAATAATAATATACGTCTTTATTTATCTACAATTACATTGTAGTATAGCCGGATGCGAGTTTAGTTTGCTGCTACTTAGGCATATAGTTGCTAGCAGATGATCAGAACAATAAACTATATTAACTATATTCACAAATAGATTTAGTTAGTTAGGTCGAAAGTAAAAAAGAAAAAGGCGTACTTTCCAAGTCTAAGTTAAAAAAAATTATGAACCTGAATAAATCAATTCATGAAAAAAGAAAAAAATCATTACGTAAATTATGTTTGGGTGGTTAACGATATTTTAATTTTCGATCGAAAGACAGTTAAAAGAAAATCCTTTATATAATTTGGAAATAGCAATATTGTAGGAAGGCTTTCGTTTAAAAAGTGTAGACGTAGGCTGGGATATTCTAATACTTTTTTCTCTGTGGTTCTACAGTGAACATCATTATTAAATGAATTTTTTCCCTCAAGTAAGAGAGTTTTGCTATGAGTAGTAATTTGTGAACAAAAACTGAATGATGATACTTGATCATTTCGTTATTCTTTAACTAATGTAGAACGGAATATTTCGCTGATACATGATCAAATTTACGTAAACCAAAAATAAAACATACACATTTATTTTGAATTACTTAAATAAAGTTTTTGATGAAACTGTCTAAGCAGGTGTAGTATACGATATTACAATAATTTAGTATACAGATGAGCCATGCTTCACAGAGTTTTTTACGTAGCTTAAAATTTGATAGATGCCTGTTTGCTATAAAGATGCGTAGTCTTAGATAGGTTTTCTGTGAAAGACTTTCAACATGATCCACCTTAATTTTGTATCAAAGACAACGACACCAATATTTTTTTCAGAATCAGAAAACTGTAAGATTTTGCTATTTATCTGAATGTGCGAGAGCTGTGTTACATAGTCTTTTTGACTTTGGGCGCAACACAGCTTTTTGTGGATCAATAAGTTGGTTATGATCTGAAGAGTACTCAATTAATTTATTAATATTGTTTTGTAAATTTTGTGAAATATTATTGATATTTTTCTTTAAAATAATGGAGCAACTGCGTGTCAATTGCAGGACTGGACATGAGAATTATTAATACTTTTGCTTAAGTCGAAAGTGTAGACAGTGAAGTCCATATACCACTGATTTCGTAATGTGTACGAGAGAGAAGCACGAGAAGTGTGAAATACGTATTTTAGAATGAGATAGAGGATACGGATGCAGCTGCGGTTTGCCGCATTGCCTTCGGCGCACTTGTTCTAACTAACATATTGCACACTTCCCTCTCGTACACATTACGGCGTCAGCCGAACCTCACCGTATAAGAAACAGCAGCGGCTTCAATACAGCATCGTCGTTGACTTCATTTAGTAACTCATGAGCAAATTCCATTTGCCGCAGTTTTTGTTCAAAACTCAACAATTAGTAAGCAAATTTTTCTGCCATACGTTTCATACCCAAAACATTCAAAAAAATACCATAGCATGATCCAATTTATATGACAACATCAGCGACTTCTCGGATTGTGATTCGGCGATCGCTCACAACCATTCCTTTCACTTTTTCCACAGTTTCATTGATTGTTGATGTGTTGCTATCTTCAACGTCTTCATGGCCATCTTGGAAGCACTTATACCACTCGCAAGCACTTTCTTTACTCATAGCAAACTTGATAACATTTCACATACTTTGCTAAACTTATTTTCATTTTCTAAGCAAAATTTGATACAAATTCTTTGAGCCATTTGTTTTATCAAACGAAAATCACCGAGCTCATATGTGTGCAAACACGTCTAACCTTAGCGGCTACCACAGACAAAGTAAGCAATGAATGAATACAGATAAAAACTTTAACATTCTTCAAGGGCATGTATACCACATAATGAAGCCATTCCTTTCACTTTTTCCACAGATTCATTGATTGTTGATGTGTTGCTATCTTCAACGTCTTCATGGCCATCTTGGAAGCACTTATACCACTCGCAAGCACTTACTTTACTCGTAGCAAACTTATCATAGGCCTTTGATAACATTTCACATACTTTGCTAAACTTATTGTCATTTTTTACGCAAAATTTGATACAAATTCGTTGACCCATTTCTTTTATCAGACGAAAATCACCGAGCTCATATGTGTACAAACACGTCTAACCTTAGCGGCTACCACAGACAAAGTAAACAATGAATACACATGAAAATTTTAACATTCTTCAAGGGCATGTATACCACATAATAAAAATGGCGTCAAGTAAATTGACCTGTCATCCGTTCATAAAATATTATGTTTGGCACAAGTTAGCCCTTCTGAGAAAAAAGTTAACCATGCACATGTATAACAAAAAATGACATTAAATGGATTGATTCTGCACTTCCTACGTAACGCGGAAATCAGTTCACAATAGATGAAGTTCAATGAATTGAGCTACGGATATGTATAGCAGGGAAGTTAAACGTATCGAAAATGTCAAGTAGACCCATACAATTAGTCCATGGAGATTATTTACCTATCCTATTGGCAGCTACAAACCATGTGGCACCTCTGTCCCTTTCCACATCTTCAAGGTCCGTAGGTTTCTTGCGCTGTACGGGTAAATCTATGATCCGAAACATAATTATGGCTAATAGGTCCACAGAATTACCGAGGCTGAGGGCGTGCAAATATCAGGTAAACAAATAAGTTCGTGCGGATGCTGTATATCGTACATTGCCATGGATGTTGTTGATCAATAGCGATTGTTTGTTACCTGTTGTCACTTTAGTATGAATGTGAATGTGGTTCAAAAAATGTTCTTCAGGAGATCTCAGTTTGAGCGATGAACCGCGCTCAGAGAGACTAAAAATCATGAACAACGAGGATCTTCGACAGGCTGTGGACGCAAATTCCAGGACAACGTCCCAATAGCTTGCAGAAATGTTCAGAGTGAGTCCTGAAACTATAGTGGATACCAAATAAAATCCGATGCACGTCATAGGTGATGTCATTCATAAAAATCATGGTTACCAACAGTTGACTACATTCAATGTGACATTTCTACTTGAAGTTTAAATTTCCCCGTCTCGATTCGGTTGGTAGTGCCGTGCAGAGAAATGTGAGGTTGCCACTTCTCATTTGTTGACATCAGTTGCCATTGTCCTTTTGTCGTACTATTAGTTCTTTATTGTTTAGTTTGTGAGTTTTGCGCTATTTGAGCTTTGAATCGTTGCCTTGCCAATTAAAAGTTGTTCTTCTCAGAACAAAAGTTACTGTGAAGTGGTATAAAGTATCCAAAATGCCAAAACAACTTAACAGTCGGTGTAAAGAGCTCATATCAATTCTGGCAACAGCGCACAGCTCCAGATCGATGACGTGCATCGGGTTTTATTTGGTATCCACTATATTCGTTTGCATCTTCATCAGCTAGGAAAGACATGGAAGTTAAGCAAATGGGTCCCACATGAACTGACAAATGATAACAAATTAAGTCGTCTTACCATTTGTCCAGCAAACATTTCACGCAACGCTAATGAACCATTTCGTAATCGGTTATTAACCTGCGACGAAAAATGGATCTTGTATTCGAATTCTAAGCGTTCGTATCATTGGTTGTCGCCTACTGATTCGGTACCACACACGCCCAAGGCTTCCTTGCACCCAAACAAGGTTTTGTTGTGTGTTTGGTGGACAGCAACTGGAATTGTCCATTATGAGTTTTTGGAAAGGGGTCAAACCATCACTGCTAACTTGTATTGTGAGCAGCTTCAATGAGGGCAAGCAGCACTCATCCAGAAACAGCCTTCTTTGATCAATCGGAAGAAAGTGATATTCATGCAGGATAACGCCGAGAAAAAATTTCTGAACTCGGCTGGGAAACGTTACCGCATCCGCCATATTCTCCCGACATTCCGCCCAGTGATTAATCACCTTTTTTTTGTCTCTTGACAACTTTATGAGGCACCGACAGTTCACAACTCAAGATAGTGTAATAAATGCAGTCCGCCAATTTTTTTACTCCATATATAGGGAGTTCTACAATACCGACATACAAAAATTGGTTCCACGTTGGCAAAAGGTCATTGACTGTGATGGTAATTACTTCGACGAATAAATAGTGTCTTATTGTTTCTCAATAAAGAATTATATTTTTCTACTAAAAACCGCACGAAGTTATTTGGTTACCTGATATACTAGGATAAAAAAAATCATATGACTCCAAACCCAACGAACTATTTTCAGAACAAACCTCGTATACTATAAATTTCGAAAAAGTTTCTATAGCTAATCAGAAATTGCAATAGTACGATTCAAATACCCCTAATTACCTAATCAAAACTATATTTTTGCCTATTTCAATATATATCGATATCTCTGAAGTCCACGTCACTGCATACCTTTGTCGGCATATCAGAAGATAAAATAAAACCATCAATAAAATATGTTTTCTCGGTGTCGTTAAACGTATTCACATGTTCTCTCATACTAATTGGATACTAACATTAACACGTCTACGACAAAATTCGGTTGGATGACGAAATGCAGCAATTAAAAGTTTTACGCCATCGCTTTACAAGTTTTAATTGCCATCCGTAACTTGAAGAAAATTCATTGGCAATCCGGAGGAAATGCAAGCGAACTGCTTGTTACTTGTTAGATATCTTTATTGGATGCTGAAGATAGGGCAACAGGTTATATCAATGACTAATTAATTTGTTAATAGGTTATATTTACAATGTAGGACATGATCTCACTTACAAGGGTAAGGTGAACAGTTCTTAGCCCGACAATGAAAGACATCTATTCTCAGTTAAAAATGATTGTATTTTTCTACATAATCCCTTTTGGTTCCAAGAGGCTAAAGTCCAAGGTTTCTCCATTATCGGGATTCCTTAGTGGAAGTGAGAATCTATACTCTAGGCGCTGAAGAAAGAAACTAAACCCAAACAAATACACGCATATTGCTCGTGAGTGAGTGTTTAGGCGCAGGAGACATTACAGGACCGCATCAAGATATTATGGGTAGTCATCAAAAATTTCATACAAGATAATTATTATCTTTTACAGTAAATTTCAGTTAGAGATTCACAAATGAGTTAACTACACTTTTTAGTTATTAGTAAGTAAGCTGCGCGCACTCATTCAGAAGAGGAACTTGAATCTTCTGAATCGTTTAAATGAATTATTAGAGGTTCAATTTGGGTATCGATGACATTATCCAAATCCCACATTTTGACCTGAACCTTCTCCCGAACGTGGCGGATACAGTTTTTCCATTCCTCTGCCGTAACTCTATTGACTGCGATGTGAAAGAGATTTTTAACATCAGAAAATTTATAAGTATTATTATTCGACGCCACGTATTGCTTTATGTTGGCCCAAATCAGCTCAATAGGGTTCAGCTCACAATGGTAGGGTGGCAGTCTCAAGACAGTTTTATTTTGTTTTTTGGCCATTTCGTCGATCATTTTAAAATCGTATTTGTATTTATGTCTATTGACTATACTTATCAATTCACCCTTGACTATTGTTTCATCAAAATCGATCTGTTTTGAGGCCAGCCATTGTTGTATGTTTGCTTTTTTAGTTGCCATTGTGGGAATTTTTTCTATTTTTCTAGAATGGTACGGGGCATTATCCAGTACAATAACAGCGTTATTCTCCAGCTTTAGTAACATTTTGGAGAACCAATTTTCAAAGGAATTGCCGTCCATCTCCTCATGATAGTCCCCTGTCTTTTTTGATTCAAAGGCCCACAGTGCTTCGGGAACAAAGCCGTCTTCACTACCTACGTGACAAATGATCAGCCTTTTGCCTTTTCCTGGAAATAAATTATTCCTTACACTATGGATTGATTAAATTTGAAGGAATGAGGCAATTGAGTTCATTTAGCTGAATTTAAGAGTCACGGAATGCTGATCAAAAACTGAAAAACGTAGAAAATTGAAGTTTGCAACTTCTCAAAACCCATTCAAAGCAAATCGACTGCACCCAAAAATGATAATAAATTTCAAAATAACGCTTAAAAGAGGGTCGAAGTTTTTTCCTAATGACTACACTGCGAATGCACCATTTTTGGAGAATATCACACATTATCTGCTATCACAGCATATTATTTGCCCGAATTTATCAAAATTAAATTGCCGGATAGATGAAGGAGCTTACCTGCAGGATTTTTCAATCCAGCCGAAAGCCTGCCTTGATGATGTTACTGATTTGTCGACCCAAACTTTCGCTTGAGTATGTCCAGCATTCACCCACGTTTCGTCCAAATAGTAAATTTTTCTTTATTCATCGCGAAACTTCCGAATCTTCCTAAGGTATTCCCTTCTCCACACAACAATTTCTTCTTTCTCTATTAACATACTGTTTCTTCCCCGTTTCAAGAATCGAAAATTAAGTTCCTTCAAAAGTTTTCGGAATGTGGTTCTTTTAAATGATGGAAGATCCTCATCAGCATTAACTAATCTTAATATCTTATCTACTGTAGGTATCTCATTTCGGAAGAAAAAATTATGCACTTTCCTCCTGATGGCAGTTCTGTCAAAGTCATCTACTCCGTCCGTTATCCTTTTTCTTGCAGGATACGGTTTTGGCTCAGAAAGTGAGTGAGTGCTCCTATATTCCTTAATGATCCTATAAACACTGGACCGACATACTCCAGAAATATGTGCTACCTTACATATAACTTCGTGCACGACCAAATCGGGTTTTTCTTGAATTTGGTTTTTGTATATATTTAATATTATTTGTTTTTCATTTGCACTTAAATGTAGCTTCTTAGCCCTTTTTTTGGGTGTGGTTGCGCTGATGTCAACCACTTCGTCGGCTGTATCTGTGTCAGACATCGTATCTTAGGCAATATATAAACAAAACGTTCCACTCGCGAAAAACGAGTATACGCTACTGAATGCGTAATGCGTATGCAATGCAATCCTGTGCGTGAATTAACTGTTAGATGCCTGTCGTGTCATCTACAATCACGTTTACAAGTCCAAACCTGTGCAGATTCGTAGAGCGCCGACGACTGCTAGTGACCTTGAATTTGTCTGTAGATCGATGTTACTCCAGTCAATTTAGGTTCAAAGTGGATGTTTTTTAAACCAATTTGTTGTTCCTACATCAAAAATATATCGATGATGTTTTGTACTGGGAGCTCATGAAAGATCAAGGTAACTTATTTTAACAGTCATCCTTTTTCTAGTCTCAAGATGACACGAAAAAGGGTCTGTGGATTCACTAGAAATACACTGCCGAGGATGTTTAGACCTAAAGTGACTGGAGTATATCCGTGGATGCTTTCGAGGGATCTGTTCACGTGCTGATCACTGTTTACGTTTAATGTCTTTCTTCAGCGCCCAGAGTTTAAGAAGCTATCACAATATTCTAATACTAATAGCCTATATGAATGAGCTTTATCAGAGCTATTCTTACACTCAACCATGCTGAAACTAAAGCTTAACACTAATTTGACATACAAATATGACATGCTTACGAATGTCCATGAATCTTTAAATTTGAAAAAAAAGAACGGTAAGGGATCACATGGTTTAGAACCAAAGGGCATTTATTGATTGATCCTATGCTGCATTTCTAGGAGATGAAGTCTGAGATGTAGTTTGAAATAGATGCTATCACTGTTTGAGATATCAATATTGCTGCTATTCCTGTTAAAGAGGGACACTTCATTATATTGATTTTATGTATACTTGACCTGGGGTCTAGCTTTTCTACTGAATATAGAGGGTTCTTAGAATGTAATACACGATTCACTGTTGTTAAGTAAAAATATTGCAATAGAAAATTCATATTAAACCATTGTAAAACTCTAAAACTATGAGATATGTATATACCTATAGTAACTATATACATAAAATAAATAGTAAACAGGGAAACACTTGTAAAAATTCTCACTAGGCTATCTAATTTTATCACGGATAAATTCTTGGATGCGCGAATATATCATTAGGTTGGCTATCATTAGGTAGAGCTTGTTAATCAATGCTTACGTCGCAGACTTGTGGATTCAGATTGCTAAAACCTTTTATGAATCCACTGCTTGGATTTTGTCTTTGCCTCAGGATCGTCACAATTTGCGCTAAAAAGTCAGAATAGTTAGTCAACGTTTCCAAATGACATTCTGAAATGTCCAGCCTGCGCAATTTTTGAATTTCTGTTCTGGTGTCAATATTCGTTTAACCCACCTGACTGACACCTTACTCATGTTCAAATTGTGGTGCAAGATGGTTATTACGCTGAGTTCCGAAAAATTCAACGCCATACTATGGTTCAACTTTTTGAGCCATTTCATTTTGGGTCTTCCACGTATAGGATCGCCCCCATCGAAGCTGTTTCGACCAGAATTTCATTATGTAATTTGATGGTGCATCATCTCCATAGACGGCAACCATTCTCTCAAGAATTGTTTTCGACTGATGGCCCTCTTTTGTCAAAAATTTCAGGACACTGCGATACTCTATAGTGAAGTTTCGTACTTATTTGGCTGTATTACCTTTAACTTTCACTGAAAACAATATTAATAGGGATCACTCAAGTTAATAAAACATGCTTATTCCCTTCGAAAAGTCAGGTTGTTGTAATCATAAGAGAAAATTGGAAACAAACTACCCAACCGCGGTTTCATTTGTTGATTAAATCGATAGAGATTCCACTTAATACGACTCCACCATATTAATTATAATAGAGATAGGCATGCACAATTTCAGCGTTTTACTTATGCATAAAATACAATCAATCAAATCCACAAAACACTTGACGAGAAACGTTGGTGTGACGACCACAAGGTTGCAAGCAAGTAATCTCTTATATAACGTTAACGTATCGCAAAACGTAATTACTGACAATTCTAATAAGTTTTTAGACAATCAATATACATCTTGTGTCAGTTGATGATGCGTCTATGGAAAAACGTTTTTTTGTGATTGATTGAAATAAAATGATAATTGTGAGGTGTAGAGCGTTGAAAAATGTATGTATAGATATTGATTAATGCGGTTGAAATAATGGACGTGCATTGTTCTATGAACAATACGATAAAACAATCAGAAAACTTATTATTATAGGATGATGTTGCTTAATAGCTGATGCAAAATGGTATCTGAAACATTACAGGAATGTCGAACCCTCATTTTGTTATTGATTTGAAAAAATATTGAAAGTTGCTAAAATTATCTTTTACTTGACACTTTTATAAATTAGATTGAAAACTATTATTATTGTATAAAAATAATTTCCAAAAACCTTACATAGATACCAAAACCAGACTAGTAAAAATAGTAAATCATCAACTGAAAAATAAATTGTTACGAATGGCCTATTTTTGTCTTAGCGGAAACGAAATACACATTTTATTGGCTTCAAAAGTCACAAAACTTACTTATCCTGAATACACATGTTCATGTCCTATTGCCATTCTGAGTACATTAATAATTAAAATCAGATTATTACAACTGCATATATTACCGGTTATGGAACTTTTATACGACTACATTTGAATAACATTATACAATATCAATTGAGTAATATATGTTCCATAAGACCTATTTCGGCAAGCCCTCTGATGTGCACATCGTTTCTTTTTTATTTATTATTTCACTTTTTTCCTTTTTTGTTTTTTTTTGTTTGTTTCTTTTGTATGATTTTTGTGGTTTTTTCTTTCTTTTGTTTTTCTAATAGTCCCAAAGAATAAAGGAAAAAGTATTGATATCGCTTTTCTGGACGTTTATTTGGTTTTATTTCAATCAGCATGGTTATATGGTATCTGATTAATAAGTATATGCTGGATTCTAAATTCTCACATATCCCTGGTCAGTGTTTTCGCGAGTTTCAAAAAACATTGACAGTTATCTTATAAATTTTCGCGCTAGTGGCACTACAGGCAAGACTCCATAAAGTTCTCTGTTACTAATTTGGGATGCTCAATCATTTAAACCTGAATCTCCACTATACACTGCCTTATATGCCCTAGTAACAAGAAAAATGAAGGGCTCTACAAACTTCGCGAATTATCTAACTATCTAGAAATAAGCAAAACTGACAACTATCTGACTACATACCTAACGTGTAACATCACGAAAGAACTCAGATTGTGGACTAACGCACTACACAGTGTGTTACAATATATACTAAGTGACATATAAATCCGAACACCCAGTTTAAATGGTTTTATTTTAATAAAAGTTGGTGAATGTATTTATCTTACTGTAAATAACAAGTGAAAAAATTTTCAGCCTTATCAGTTGGACATTCCGGTTTTTATACCGCTTTTTTTTAATTCACTAACGCTCTAAAAACGAATATTTCAGCCGCAGTAAAGAATCAACGTTGGTGGATTTTGGTCCTTGACATCCTTTACGATCGGTTACGATGCCTAGAGTACGGAGACCTGTACGATTTCGTCAACTTAGTGAGTTTGATAGGGGCCGTATAGTGGGACTTCGGGAAGCTGGACTTTCTTTTCGGGCAATTGCAGTTAGAGTGCAAAGAAGTGTAGACACTGTGGTTAGGTGTTGTCAGGCATGGCTTCTAGAAGAAGAGCAAGGGGCACTGGACGCCGCCGTAGAACAACAGACCGTGAAGATCGCCGCCTAAGATTATTGGCCTTAAGGAACCGTTTCTCCACTACCAGGTCCATTGCAAATGAATGGTTTGCAGAACACGGAAGACCTATTGGCATGCGAAGTGTTTACCGACGAATGAGAAGTTTTGGCTTGTTTTCATACCGGCCACACTGGGTCCTCCCTTTAACTCGAGAACACCGACGTAATCGCCTTGAGTGGTGCAGACAACGGTCACTCTGGGATCAGGAATGGAACAGTATTGTCTTTAGTGACGAGTCTCGATTTTGTCTGGGTATGCACGATGGTCGTGCCAGGGTTAGAAGGCGACGTGGTGAAAGGAGGAATCCACAGTTTTTTGTTGAAAGACATGTTCATCACACTGTTGGAGTTATGGTTTGGGGTGCTATAGCTTATGGTTCCAGGTCACCTTTAATCTTCATCAGAGGTAACATGAACGCGCAGCTTTATATTCACGAAGTTCTAGAACCCCATCTTTTACCCTATCTTGACATCCTGGCAGATCCAACTTTCCAACAAGATAATGCCCGACCACATGTTGCAAGAGTCACAATAGACTTCTTTCAACATAATGATGTCACATTGTTACCATGGCCACCAAGATCTCCCGACTTATCTCCAATTGAGCACGTGTGGGATATGATGGGTAGGAGATTGCTCAATTTGCAACGTCCTCCTCAGACTCTAGAAGCACTTCGAGAGGAGTTGATGGTTGCCTGGAATGAGATACCACAGGAGGACATTGACCACCTGATCAGAAGCATGCCTAGGCGCGTTGGAGAATGCGTAGCACATCAGGGTGCATCCACACATTATTAAAGGTCAAAGGGCTTTAAAGCAGTGCAATCATTTTGAAATTTTTATCATTTACTTATTATGCTTCATTAAGTACTTATACAAAATTTTATTAAAATAAAACCATTTAAAGTGGGTGTTCGGATTTATATGTCACTTAGTATATTCAAAATAGATACATTGTTTTTAATTCCATAGCGACGAAAAATTGATCTGCCGTCTCCCATCCACATCTGCTTACTTAGAAATATATCATTAGTTTCAGTCATTCTACGGAAGACTTCCTTTTTTAGTTTTTCTCATTATCCTCTACAAGCTTGGAAAGAGATTTAAAAGTAAGTATTGGTTGTTAGTAGGCTGAGGCTTTAGGCAGCTGACAGGGGTCCGGTTTGCACGACCAAAAACCAGAAACTTGTGTATTAAATGTAAATTTCATACAAACGTCTAAACCAGGAGTTCCCGATCAGGGGGGCGTGCCTCCCAAGGGGGGCATAGAGAGGTGTCAAGGGGGGCGGAAAGCGTTTACATTTTAGAAAGAAAAAAAATAAACAAACATCAGCAAATAACATTACAATGTAATGTTAAATGTATACGCATAAAATTAGAAATTAAATATCATATTCACTTATTCTGTCAACCGGTCTTTCAAAACCCGGCGTCGTCAATCGCAGTTTACAAAAGCTTGGAGAAGTCGCAACATGAAATCCGCGCGCACCCCCGCCGCGCTCTGCTTAACATTCATCACTTAGAAAACAATTGTGTTCCTACCAGACGCGGATAAGCATCTGTGACATTCATTCCCACAAACTTGCGAAAAATTTGACGTTTCAATGCATATGTTTTTTGAGAAATCTGTTTGAGTGTGTCAAATTATTGTGTCTCACTGTTACAAGGTAAGTTTGTGTATTTACAAACTTCAGTAGCCATTTTTATTTAATTTACTAAATTGTTGATTGACTGGAGACGCGTTCATGGATCGGCCATTGGGACTTTTTTACCACATCACAGTCAAACCAACGTGGCAAAATAATTTTGAAACTACGAACTTTAAGTACCTAATATTGATTCCAAATGTATTTAAAATTACTGTTATAACGTCAACCTGTCTACAAAAATATAAATTTTCCGGTGGCCAATATACTGTTGAATACGTTACGTTATTAAGATAAAATAGTGGACATATAATTAGTGATTACATGTAGGTATTTTGCTTATTTATTACTTATTTGTTTTATTGTTATACGTGCAAAATTGCAGCGAAAAAAAGAAAGTTTTCCGAAGATTACGTTAAGTTTGCATTTACCTTCATAGAAAGAGACGAGTTATAATTGCTTCAGTGTGTGATATGTATGAAAATTTTAAGTAATGATAGCATGAGGCCCAATCGCCTTGAAAGACTTTTGAAGCAACAACACTTGAACACGAAAGAGGTTTTTTCTTCTAAAACAGAATCACTCATACGGATGAGAATGGATAAATCCGGAAGTAATCATACAGGTGTATCGCAGCATCTCAAAGCTTCATTTAAAATAGGTTTTATGATAGCAAAGCAAAAGAAACCTCATACTATCGGTGAAGAATAATAAAACCATGTGTCCTAAAAGCCACGCAGATAATTTTAGGTGAAGATGCAGAGTAAAAAATGAAGTCTATTTCTCAAAGTAAAATTATCGCCATTTTTTGCCATTAGTTGCGATGAATCCACCGACATCGTTAATTGTGCACAGTTAATAGTTTATGTTCATTTCATCGGCAGAGATATCATTCAAGAAGAGATTTTGTACTCCCAATCTTTGACAGCAGGTACTACATCTGAAGATTTATTTAATTCTTTATCAAATTTTGTTGAAAAAATGGTTGGACTTTGCACACCTGCAATGATAGGTGTACGATCGGGCTTAGCTAAAAAGCTCAAGGAAAAAAATCTCGCAATGGTTAGTACACATTGTGTTATTCATCGGCAAGCTTTGTCTTCCAAAACATTGCCACAGATATTACGCCAGACTTTGGACTCGGCTATAAGGATTGTAAATTACATCAAGAGCAGCGCTTTGAACAGTCGGTTATTTACTTGACTTTGCGAGGATCTCGATTCTGATCACAAAGTTATTCTGTTCCATACAGAAGTACGCTGGATATCCAAAGGCAACATATTGGCTCGCCTTTGTGAATTGAAAGAAGAGGTAATTATGTTTCTTGAGTTCAAAGAAAAATACGATTTCTTGACAATGTTCAAAGATGACACATTTCAATGAAGGTTGGCTTATTCAACTGACATATTTGACTCCTTGAATGAGCTAAACTTGAAACTTCAGGGCAGAAACAACACTATAATAAGCAATTATGATTATATTCAGGGGTTCATATAAAAGCTTCAACTTTGGAATCAAAAAGTGTCTTCTGAAAATGTTATATCTTTTTCTCGGCTATTCGAATCAGTTAAGAATAACATACTGGACGCAAATTCAAAAGCTGACATAAAAACTGTTTTGCAAGCGCTGGAAGACGAATTTCGCCGATACCGTCGAAACATCAATTCAGAGTCACCAATATGGCACATGCCAAGAAATCCATTTGTTGTCGATGTGTCACTATCACCAGAAGAAGTTCAGGAAGAATTTTTAGAAATGAAGGCTGATTCGTCCATGAAAGAAGACTTCCATCTTTTAACATTGGAGAATTTTGGATCAAAAGATTGCCTGTTAATTCGACACTTACCTCTCTTGCATTACGAATACTAGTTTCTTTTTCTTCATCTTACTTATGTGAGAGAGGCTTTTATGCTCTAATTAAAACTAAATAGCGAAATCGTCTAGATGTCGATATCGACCTGATGATAGCTCTGGCAAAAACAGAACCTAGAATCAACCAACTGGTACAGAGCATGCAATCTCAAGGGTCTCATTAGTACCTACTCTTATTTTGTTCAAGCTTTTCGATAAAAAACATTTATTAGTTTATTTAAACTTTTAAAGTTTCTGTATTAGAATTAAAATAAAAGCCTTTGTAAAGGGGGGCATGAAAATATAATTTCTAGTCCGAGGAGCCTCAACAAAAAAAAAAGGTTGAGAAACACTTATCTAAACTAACCAGTTTTATGAGAAAGATATACCTTTGATCTTATAATTTGAGGATATGTAAGGTATAAAGACACACTTGCTAATGTCTAAGAACAATGGAAATATCCAGCAGTGCAGAAATAATTTTCCAGCACCTTGGTACTATTTACACTTGGCAATAATGCAGTTTCAGATAATGCAGAGCCTGTATTACCAGGTCTACTATTTTACCGAACAACCGATTTTAATACAAAATCTACTGAAAAAATGAACTCTTTTTTCTCTATTCCAAAAATTATTTGCCTCGCATATTTCTATTTTAAGATGGCCTAAATCACAAAAATACTATTGTACTGTTGAATGGTATTTTCACATGTAAACCTTATCCTGCTATAAGGAATAGTGTAGATACTACCATCTCAGTCCATTTTATGCAAAAACGCACATCCCTATTTTATTTTATTTTATTTTTATTTTATTCATTACAACACCCTACAGTAAATACCAATTACAGGGTGAGGAAACACAGAACATAACACAGATATAAAAGACAATAATAAGTAATAAGTAATAGACTACAAAGTGTAAAAGATACATGCTGGTTACTTAATAGTATTTTTTATGTCTGCAATTCTGCAGTTAAATATATCAATCCTGTTACTTGCAGAATTGTAATTCCTACACATCACATGTAAAGGGGAATAGTGTAAATAATTTGTCCGTGCCGCAGGTAGATAAAACGTAACGTTTTGTCGGGATGTCAGCCTAGGTACGTTAAATGATAACTGACCCAATAAAGCTAAATCATCACTAGCATTATTGATCAACTTAAATAGAAAAATCACTGACTGGCAAGTGCGCCTTGTTTCAAGACTGCTGATTAGATGTTTTTAAAGTAAGGAATCATGAGGTATACCTATGGGCGGGTAAACGCCATCCACTTTCAGTGACAAATATTTTAAGAAACGTCTTTGAACACATTCAAGCCTACTTATATGAATAATATGATGCGGATTCCAAATTAGCAATGCATACTCAAGCTTCGACCTAACATATGCATAATACAGCAACTTCAAGGTGGTACTCTGAGTGAAGTCACGGCAGTTTCTTACAATAAAGCCGTACATGCGGTTTGCCTCGGAAATTTTGCTGTCAATGTGTTTGACGAATGTTAGTTGGGAGTCAAATGTCACGCCTAAGTCATATAAAGTTGAAGTCCTCTGAATAGAGCTACCTGACAGGGTATAGTCAAATAACAGAGGATTTTTCTTCAAAGTGTAAGACATTACGTAACATTTATTAATGTTTAATGACAGATTGTTTTGTGAGCACCAAGCATCCAACCTGACCAGATTTTCTAAAAGTTGATCACAGTCTGATTCATCAACTACACGACAAAACATCTTCAGATCATCAGCGTAAAGTAAACAATTCTCGCCAACAGCATTGACTATCTCATTCACAAATATGACGAACAATAAAGGCCCTAGGTTACTGCCTTGTGGCACTCCGGAATTGGCGACATACTTCGACGATCTGATGCCATTAAACATCACAAATTGATTTCTTCCAGTGAGGTAGGACTTAAATAGTTGTATTAAAGGATCAGATAATCCATGAGATTTCAGCTTATGCAATAGCATCCTGTGATCAACTCTGTCGAAAGCCTTGGAGAAGTCTGTGTAGACCATATCTGTTTGTAATCCTCTGTCAATGTTTTCTGCTATGGTCTGTGTGAAGTTCATCAGATTTGATACTGTTGAGCGCCCTTTCATGAAACCATGTTGTTGAACACATATTTTTCTGCTGACATGATGATATAGTCTGTTATATATTAATATCTCTAGAGCTTTTGAAAAATTGCACAATATTGATATAGGTCTAAAATTTGATACATCATTCCTACTGCCGTTTTTGTGTATTGGACATACTTTAGACAACTTCCATAGTTCTGGAATTGTGCAGGTGGTAAGGCACAAGTTGAATAAAACGGTCAAAGGACACGCCAACACAGAGGCACAGTCACGCAAAATAAAAGCTGGACATTATCCGGTCCGGTAGTCATCTTAGGTTTTATTTGCTTCAAGGCTAAGACAACTTCATCCTCCTCAAATCTAGTAATATTGAGTGGTTGTTCATTGCTCATTAAAAAGTCATCAGTTTCTTCGGTGGCTGACGAAGACGAGTAGTATTTGGAGAAGTTATCCGCAAAAGCATTTAATATGTCGTTCGGTTCCAAAAGTTCATTACCATTGTAAATCATCCTACTTGATAAGTTTGTTGATTTTCGCTTAGAATTTAAGAAGCCCCAAAATTTATTCGAATCTCTTTGTATTTCGTTCTCAGCTTGTCTGACATATATTTTGTATGCTTCATCTGACTCTATCCTAATTTTTGATCCAAGTTCCCTGAATGTCTGATACGTTTTAGGATCATTGTTGCGTCTATAAGATCGGTGAATCTTCTCCTTGCGTTTGATAAGCTTAATTATTGCAGAATTGAACCAGGGTGGGTATTTACGTTTCGTTGCTCGGACATATTTTGGAACACAGGTATCAAAAGCATTGTACAGTTTATTATAAAAGAACTCACATGCTTCATTCGCGTCATGAAAGCCATCTAAAGCAGCCCAATCCATGTCTGAAATTAAATTATATAATTGGGGGAAGTTGGCTTTGCGGAAATTATAAGAATTTATAAATGAAACAGGAAAGTTATGCTTAGTATTGAGACTGCTGTTGACATTACAACAAATATTCAGGGCAGGGTGATATGGATCTTCATCTAGCAGCGGATCCCACGAATGTTCAACCTCACACAGACCACTACAGAAAACTAAATCAAGGGTATTGTCCATAGAATTTGAAATATTGTTAAACTGATTAATAGCAAGACCCTCAGCAAAGTTGTTCAACGATACCAATTTTGCGTTGCGTCCATGACTATTAGCATAAGAAGTGTAGTTAGCTATGTTGAAATCCCCTGTTATAACTAAATTCTTATCAAATAGGACGTGCGATGACAAGATAGCATCATAAAATTGCTCATATTCAGCATTGGGCTTATCAGGTGGTATGTAGACATTGCAAATGTAAACTGAAAAAGTGTTGGTACAAACCTTGACTGCTACTACATCAATCTTTAGGGCAGAAAGTACTGCCAACTCAGGTATCTCTATCAAAGATGCTGTAAAGCGCTCATCAATCGCAATCAACACACCACCACCTCCAGCTGATAAAAAGCTTTTATTACCGATTCATGGTATCCAGCATGACGGACACACATATGTAGATAAACAATAAAAAGACTGGTTCAATCATGTGTTATAGATTTTCTATATCTTTGGCGGAAAACTTATTTTTTCAATACACTCAGAAGTAAGTTAGAGACTGTGTATTGCTCATTCATTGTATTTTTGCTTTGATATAGTTTAATTAGGCTTATAAGTGATTTACCTAAATGCCTTTTTAGCTTTTCGGTACGCCATCTACCGAAAATCTAAAAAAAAATCCCACAATTCTACCGAAAAAAGATCAAAAAGACCTGTGGTGGGGTGGAGGTGCTCTGTACTGTTATATTGTACTTTGCTATCTAGGTGATTGTATCAGGCAAATTGTGTGTTTAATAAGTTAATAAAAGGCTGTGTCAGATTTGATATTTCGCTCTTGAATGTCGTTCAAATTAGTTTCGCTTGGTATACGTGCATGCACGGTTTTGTATTGTATCACCAAAATAGTAATTCAATTATAGCTAGCGTGAAGGTGTAAACGTTATCATATAGACATGTGTATACTGCACACACGTTACATTCACTTACAAACAAGTGACCTTGCATTTTGTTTCATATTACGAGTTTGTACAATCGTAGTTGAGTAGACTCACTTATTTGTTC
This sequence comes from Acanthoscelides obtectus, assembly GCA_963669975.1. Taxonomy (NCBI): domain Eukaryota; kingdom Metazoa; phylum Arthropoda; class Insecta; order Coleoptera; family Chrysomelidae; genus Acanthoscelides; species Acanthoscelides obtectus. Next base: position 87,858,930 of record CAVLJG010000003.1, on the reverse strand, counting down.
AAAAGTTCCAAAAAAGCTTAAAACACGTTCGATCAAAAAGTGAACAATTTTTTGAGATTTGATTAGATTTTAAAACAGATTGTACCTAGTTGACTCCCGGAAACCTGATAATTCGATCAACAGACGTTGCTAATGAAAAAGAAAAAGTCGAATCCGAAATGTGTCCGATAAACAAGAGCGGTTTACAATGCCAAAAACCAACACCATGGAAAAATTAGCCACAGGATAATGTGGCAGCGCAGTGGCTCTTTCTGGATGCTGGCCAAGCAGATTGATAGAAACTTGTCAAAGAATAGTCTCCACCGGTTAAGTGCCAGGATGAAACAATTGTAATCGACTCAAAGGCCGAAGTGCTTGTCAGTATCTAGATCACCGAGAACTTGATCTGGCACGAACACGTCTCGTCAATCGAGGCAGCTGCTGGAAAAAAACTAGGCCATTTCTTTAGGGCTAAGAATTATTTCTCTACACACTCTGTACACAGACCTAGCCTCGAATACTATTCTCATGTTTTGAATGCTGCCGCCCCGACTACATTATTTATGTTCGACGCTGTTTAGAGGAGGGCAGTCCGACTGATTGATGACGTCAGGCCGTCGGCGATCTAGCTCTAACGCTACCATCTTAACCGTTACTAACTTTGTATACCCAGAGCCGACCAGCACAATCGCTCCTTTGTTTCTAGAGTGTCGAGATTGTGGTACAACCTGCCCGAGGAGGTTCTTTCCAGTTCAACTAACCTTAGGCAGTTCAAAAGTCTCTAAGCTCCTTATAGCAGCAGCAGTGCCCCGGAATTTAGGCTTCTGTCTATGAGGCTGCCTCGGTATAACATAGAACAGTCTTGAAAGTATCGTCTCATTACTCATAGAAGGAATTTCAGATACTTTCAGCATCATACCAATTTAGTTTGAACTCTCTTGTTACTTACCACCTTAAAAGCTCGTAAGCGTATGGTTTTGATTTTATGTTTTGGACATAGATGCTCATTGACACCGCTATGAAGAACATATTGATTTCATTCGGTTCATCTGAGTTGCTCAAGGCATACAATTTGGAAAAAGTTTTATATTGGATAACCAAAGTAATTATACTCTAGTCTAGAGTATTCTGTTAAGCCCTGGGTACTACTCAAACTTTCCTGGGAACAAAAATCTGTATTTGGATTGTCAATATTCTGAACAAAAATCTTAAGAAAATCGACATATTGCGAAACCATCAAAATAATGTAAAATATTATGCTCTTTTTGGAACATATAAAGTACGCGATTTGGCCTACTGGAACCAGGAGGGCAGTTGCTCAAGTAGTGTCGACAGATGCAATTTTGCCAGTAGTTCCAGTATTTGCCCTAGTATATTATGCTAAATTCAATGGTACATTACTGCAACTATTCCGACATTTTTTTCGAAGTCATTTACGTGTTTGTCGGTCATTTTTCCTACTCTTCTTTTTTTCTGTGTTCTACTTTAAGACATTTCTTTATAAAAAAATATATTATAAACTGTGAAAACAACGGCTGCGACTGGCTACCAAACAATATCTAACTTAAAACACAACCGTTACCCTGAGGGTTTGTGAGCCCTTAATGTACATGATTCTCATGTTTAAGACCGCTAGAACTGAAGACTTGTTATTTTTAATAAAAAACTATTAAATTTATATAGCTAATACTATTTATATCATGCTGAAAGTATCTTTTACATACTTTAAATGACCCCCTGGCCACACATTTTCCTCTAGTACCCTTAAAAGATGTCAAAATCATAATATTATCTATCTGACACCATCCGATATGTCTTACTTATCGCAAAATCTTGTGTCGTAATTAATATGAAAACAAAATAAGCTATTTATCTTGGTTGACACTAGAAACCGATATATCGTATATTCCCCAAAATATAGTCATTAAAGACGTTTATACATTTGGGGTCCACCCTGTGGATGACTGTGTAACTTCTGCTTATGGTGGAATGCTAAATATGCGTGTGCCGTCGGCGGGGGTCCCGTGGTACTCGGCTGGAGGCCATTACGTCTCACCGACGATCTCGCACCTTTCTAAATGCCCAGCTGGCAGACGAACTGCCGAAGATACGAATATATGATGCTCCTTCCAACATACACGGTGGTACTACTAACTTTATTTAACAAATGGTCTTTTCATCATTGTTGGACTTATCGGATGGCATTAACTTCAAATCGACCTACGTAAGAGGTATTCCTAAGCCTACCTATTTATTGCTTTGCAATTACTACCTCCATTATTTAAGATTAGGTAATGGCTTCGAAAATAGTTTCTAACTGATTCAAATCTAATAAAAGCCTGAAAAATTCGTCGACCTAAAAAACTGCTTTCTCTTATTTTGATCGCATAACAAATTACTCCTAAGATGTGTAGTATAGTTTCGGGAATTGAATAAACCACAGAATATAGCTGAATAAACTTCCAAAAAAGATATAGTTTCTTTGTAATCGAATTTTGGGCCTCAATGTTTTTATTTACTGAACAGAATTTTACGACTAGGTAATAAGTCATTTTTTAGGCCTTTTGTAAGAACTACTTCTCTGCTTTAATTAAGCAGGCGCTACAGATCCCAATCACGTTTATTTTGTGCTATTATCGCGAAGAACAAACAAGACAATTCCAGGCAAATCACCATAAAATCGAAGAAAAGTATGTATTTCGGTAAGTAGCATCCCGACATAAATTTCTCATTCATGATGTTTGTGGTATTTGAAAATCAGTCCAGAGGCTGCGGAGAAAATAGCCTTACGCGCAAAAAATAAAAACCGTTCGAAGTTCGTGTTTTTTCGTTTCAGAGGATCCTGGGCATTTCCAAAAAAATTTAGGGGTAAAAGAATTGGGAGGTGAAGAGTCGTTGGTGGATAGTGTACGAGTATCGCAATTTCACGATGCTAGTATAACAATGCTCTTCCAACCCCGATGTTATATTTCACACATCATAGATTGCCCCGTACATTTGCCTTTGAAACTTTGAACAATAGAAAAATGATTTCGACAAGCGTCTCTGCGTCTGCTGACCTCCAGCAGCGGCAAGCGTGCCAGTGTTCGTATGTGTCCTGCATGACTCTGCCGCTAGTGCATCATGCTGTAAGACAATAGGGAGTGGCAACGCGACGTTGCCAGATGGACGGTACTACGGGTAGGGCAGAAAAAGAGATGTTGTGGTCCAATTGTGCGGACTTGTTTGATGGACTTGATTCGTTAAATTTCTCTGTTTGTAACTATCTTTTTTCTTAGAGGGTCAGCTGCTTTTTGTAGTTCAATCAAAGAGAGCCAACCACAAAGAGCTGCTTTGTGTTTTTTTGACAACTCTCCAGAATGGTCTAGGCTTGATCTATCTATCTATCCTCTATTCAGGATATCAGGTACATGGCGATGTCTTATTTCGACAGGGTGTAACTTGTGCTGGACATATAATTCAATCAAAATTTAAAGAAATGTTGGATTTTTGAATAAAATTCATGTTTCAATTACTATTGTTGATTTTTTATTCATTTTTATATTATTTTCTTCAATTGATATGCGATACTGGGTGTCTTTTCCTATAAACCTCTTGCAGATAGCCATTAAGCACCTACTTGATGACAGGCTCTACCAAAAGATATTTCTCGTTTCCAAACATTCATTCATTTACTTGCCGTTCATCAGAACCATTATGGCACCTTAAACTGATATTCCCACAAAACCATTCAGGTTTTTTAATATCCATACATCCATAAAGTTGAATACTTTTCGTTGTTCAGGAACTGAACAAACATCCACACTATATTCACAGCGATTAAGAAATTCCCAAATATATGCCTTAAAGCTACCAGCAAACCTAAAACCTGCAAAAAACTACAAATTTGGCATATTTTTCTTTTTTCACGAATACACATTCTAGGTTATATTTATATTAGACATTATTTGAATACAGCTGATTATTGCATTTCAAGACTCATCGAATGACACATGTGTGGGATCTGTCAACCCTTAGTCCCAGTCACAAAACATACACTCTGAAGAAGGTCTAATTCCATGCTATTCATTGACAACACAGTGACTTGTGTGGCCATTTTGTGAGGGTGCGACATGGTTGCCAGATTGTGCATTAATATCTCGTTCACCCCCCTGGTCCCAGTGGAGTAAGCTCCGCCAACTGTTGAAATATACTCTACTATGCTTTATAAGAGTATTCGTGGAATTTTTCCCAAAATCGTTGCACAACACTTGGAAATGCAAACGACGCCGCAAAATAGCTCCGTCGGTACCTCGGGTTATACATCTTGACAGTAAGGATGTTCGATAGGATCCTATATTTAGAAGTATCAATACATTTAGTATCGTCATCTTTCGATCCGGACTGTGTCAGAAAGAGTGACTGCCATTTGGCTGCGACATTACCCTGCCAAATCAGAAATATCTTTCATCATTTTCAAAGGAATTGTACAAAATCTTCAAATTTGTGAAGTTAGCGAGTTTCACTTCATACGTCGTTACCAGACATGCCCAAATCATCAGTTGCTGCCGTGATATTCATCCCGACCACTGCATCCCCACGGCTAGGCGACCTGTATGTTGAATTTGTATTGATAGGGCAGCGGGTTATGCTATAAATCATAAGTCACAGTTTTTGTGCACTGATTGCAACGGTTAGATGATACCAAAACTATTTTCATAAATAGGAGATCTTTCCCATTCCGGATCGAACAATCCACCAAAGATGCTTATGATCATGATACCTGATAATGATAAATTTACATGAAAAAACCTCTGTATGTAGGTATATAAGAGCTTTCTTATATTTGTTCATCAATTTGATGATACAAAACGTCTGCTAAAAATGATCATTATCAGGATTGTAAACTATGACGAAGGTCCACTGTATGTAAGAATTTTCAGATACTTCATTTGCAATTTGACAACAGACCATGACGGTGTTCACATTTTTCAAATATTCTTCAAGAAGAGTTATCAGTCTAGCTCCAACTATCATAAGTACTATGTTTGTATTCCTACTTTAAATTCAAAACCAGCAAATGTAAAAGATTCATGTCGCACCCTTCATCACGGGACGTGATCGTCGATAGACTTGGAAACCCTGCGAGTAACAGATAGATAACCCCACTAGTGAAAAAGGCATTCAAAGAATAAACATTAATAGTTTTTTGATTTTTGGACTTTAAAGGCATTATTTGTGAGACCTTTTTCATAATTTTTTGTCTATGTCCATAGTAATTGCAATATGCATCACGGAGATGTAGGGATTGACACGTCTTACACATATTATCTGTGTTTTAGGATGGAGAGGACAATGTTTTTATTGCTTTGAACAAATTCATTAACCCGTAAATTAATAAATGATTATGATGTAAAGGAAGATGAGGAACTGGATGGAATGTATTTTATATTCTATTTTCTTGCAAAATACAGACAAATCCACACTATTCAACAGGTCTGTAATGATAACAGTATATTGAACTTAAATTCCAGATTGCCATGCGTTGACAAACGTCCTAATCTGCTGCCAAATTTAACAGCTAGAAAATAGACCTATTATTTGCCGCATTCCCATTGGCTTTTGGGGATAACCGATTGTTAAATCTAAATTTAAACACAAAAAAAATACATGAAAGTTGACCTGTTTTCTCTGTACAAAAGCATCATGTTGGAATCAAGAAGTGGTCTTGTTTATAATACAGTCGAATTTTCACGATTTTATTCAATATTTTAATAGAAATCACTGATATTCAGAGACCTTTGACAGCTTCTGTCAAATTGGATTTCGATAAGGTATTTTCCCATTGGTCCATAATATTAATGTTGGTGAAATCGGCCCTAAGCCTTTGAAAAGTAGCTCAACTGCACCTTCCTATGCCATGAAATCTACAATAGTCCCATGAAACATATCCTTGTTCCTTAAAACAGCAACCAGTCGTATAAAATATAACGTCGTAGCGTGTCCTGTCCATACTTGTCATCTCTGGTTATTCGAACCAAGGTACCTTGCAGTCGAACACATCTTGGCCAAATTTCGTAGCGAGATATTTATGGGCCTATATCGTGGCTATGCAAAACAGCTCGGCAACCCGAATCCGTAATTGTTTCGCATTTGTTTTCCTCTTTTTCTCGATGATTTATAACGTTGGAAATTAAATATGACAGCGCGAGGGTTTATTTGGCTCGTGAATAATATGGTTTTGTTCAGATTAATCGCGTTGCGGGGCGAACGGCGAACAAGAAAAGCAATTTTTTTGTTTCAGTTATGAAGTTCATACGTTCGATCGCGCAAATTAACTTACAAATGTTTAATCAAAAAATGAAAATATTCTGGATATGATATCATGGATTAATGTATTGCACCTGAAGAAATGTATTTCAGTTGATGTATAGTGATCCTTTCCCTATCAGCATTGACATTGTGACGCAACCTCTGAAAAGACGTGAAAAAACTGTACTTCAATCAACTCGGTATCAATGTAGCAGCTTGTAAGCATTTTCTGTCAGTGTGACAACACTGTGGTCACACTGTGTGGCCACTTCCCCGGTAGCTTTTTTTATTGTCGATTCACACTTTGGTCTCGAGAGTTAACTTACAAATGTTTAGCCGAGAAGAGGAAAATATTCTGGATATAGAAGGTGATCCCCGGCAGCGGGAAGTTTTAAGTACTTAGTCAATTTAACTTAAATAAAATACAGTATAGCATTAACAAACTAGTGATATGGCATTTTTATTCCTTAAAAATAATACCGCGTAAGTGTCCTTCCTCCCCTTCTCTGTATGCACTCTTGAATTCTTTCATTGAAATTTGCCATAATACGATGCAACATATCCACAGGAATCTTAGCAATTTCTTTAATAATGTTTCTTTCAAGCTCCTGAATGGTTCTTGGTTCATCAATGAACACCTTTTTGCTTTAGGTAGCACAGAATGTAATCGCAAGCCGTTAGGTGGGGCGACCTTGGCGGCCAGTCAATGTCTCCTCGTCTGGAAATAACATCTTGCGGAGACAATCTTTGCAAGGAAGTTAATGACCCTCTCGTGATGTGTGAAGTAGCACCATCCTGCTGGAGCCATGTTTTTGATTATTATGTGGAAATCAACTCAAGCGACGACTCAAAAACTGGTTTATCATATCGGTATAACGCACAGAGTTAATGGAAACAGCATTATCATTCTCATCTTCAAAAAATATAATTCCCATTGAAGACATCGCACACCATACCGTCACTTTTGGGCTTTGTAATGGTTACTCGTGGAGCTCCTGTGGATTCTCTGAACTCCAATAACGACAATTTTGTTTGGTTGGTAAATGGAAGTGCGCCTCGTACAAATTGTGTATATCGATTTCATTCTCATGAAGATTGAGATCTTTATGCTAAATTCGGAGTCTTACAGGATTCTCAACGCTTGAGCTCGTTTTCGGGTTGAACGTTTTGGACTGTGTTCCACAGATATTCTTAAACGATCGATGTTTTCAGGCGTTCGTACACTTTTCTTTTGTCCTATATGTTTGACATTGCATGAGCCAAAGGAACTCTGCCATGTAGGCCAATTTGGAAATAAAGTCGGAAATGTCGCTGATCGGCAACCGCATAGTTATTGTTTTTATAGTACGACTTAATCACAAAAGCACGTTGCGCACCAGACCTCTCTCTGCTCCATGCTAAATGGCATACAGTGACAGATAATTTCAAAAAACAATCCATAGTTACGGAATAACAGTAAAGTTATCTTTTAACTATTAGCATTGACATCGAGGCGTAACTACCATAAAACGTAAAAAACTGTACTTCATTTAACTCACTGTGAATGTTGCAGTTTCTAAACATTTTCTGTCAGTGTGGCAATACTGCATGGTCGCTTTCCCGATAGGTATCCAGCCATCCATGTGCGAACCGCCAAACCAGAGACGGTTCCTTGATAGATGCCGAGGTACCTATGATCGCGGTGTTTCTATTGTAAACCAGTAATGCAGATCAAACCCAGGGGTCATTCGTTACACCACAGAATTTCTTTAGGAATTACGAGGCATGGACAGATATTGCGGTAAATTAAGGGGAAATACCAGGAAGTACGGTAAATTATGGGGATTTACGCGAGGCATTTTTTAAGTCTACAAAGTTAAATCTGATCAATATGAGCTGTAAGTCGAGCAGAATGTGCAAAATGCCTATTTATTAATACTGATTCGTTCTAAAGGAGACATGTTATGTCTGCGAAACTACACCTAGTTTCTAGTTTCCATGAGTCGATCGTCCATATTCAGCTTGTTATCTTACTGCTATAAGGAAATAAAAAGGTGATAGATGATAACCTGGTCTCTAACCTGTGTCTTCGTATCCGGGCTTTTATGTGCGCTTGTACTTTTTTTTCTGAACAATCCATTATAGTAGATATGTCATCGTGCTAAAAATATGTCTGATAACTGATACATACAGGGTTATCCAAATTAAGTGTCCACCATTAGTAACTTTGTTATTAGTGGAAATACAAAGTTGTTTGAATTAGCAAACTAGTAGCATTTTTAACGCTGGTAAAAATGAGAAATAAAAAAAACAATTGAGAGTCGTTATTTTGATTTTTTTCAGTAAAATAACATTTTTTTAAATGGAAACCCCTGTATATTATATTTTTTTCTGTTAAAGCATCAAATTTTAAACAAAAAAGCTTACAATAACTTTTCTCCTAGGTTACAAATTGTTGAAGTTATGGCCTCCAATCTGAAACAATTAAATTGTATCGACAAACTTTATTTTCAACATCAACTTATAATCTTACAAAATACAATAACAATTTTTTTTAAAGAAGATGCTCGAAAACACCACCTTGTTCTTCAATACATTTTTGGGCACGTTTTTCAACTGCTCGAACTGTCTTAAGTATGGTCCTACCATCTATCTGGGTTATCTTTTCCCTAACTGCAGTCTTTAACGCGTCAAGGTTATCGTACCTTCGCTTGTAAATTTGGTTCTTTAAGTAACCCCACAAGAAGTAATCAAGTGGGTTTAGATCTGGTGATCTGGGAGGCCACTGTATTGGGCCATTTGTTCCTATCCACTGATCATTAAAAGTAGTACTTAGAAAATGATAAGTACCTCTGGAGTTGTGGGCAGGTGCGCCATCTTGCTGAAAATGCAGATGATGTCTACTTATAAGATCCAATTCGTCTAAGAAATTAGTCAGAATTTCTGACATAAATTCCACATATCTTTCACCAGTTAGGGTTCCCTCATAAAAGAACGGGCCAACAATTTTTGAACCAATTATACCGCACCAAACGTTGAAACTGAAACGGACTTGTGGGCCTCTTGGATGTACTAACAAAAGATTTTCTCTTGACCAATAATGGTGGTTTTTTCTATTAAACATTCCAGAATTTGAAAAATTTGATTCATCTGTCCATAAAAGGTAACGAAAGTTATTTACATTTTGGCGACAGAAGCTAAGATACCAATGGCAAAAAACAAGTCTTCTCTCTGGATCCCCTGCCAAAAGCGTTTGAACTGGTCGGTATTTATACGGAATAAATTTGTATTTTTTTAAAATCCTTTGAACAGTACCATAACTGAAATTAGAGTCCTTGAGAATATCTGCTATTGAATTCTCACGATAAGCTTCAAAATATCCAATAACTGCAATTTCCGTGGCCTCGCTTATTATGAATTCTTTTTTTGCCCTTGTTTTAGCAAAAACATTTTTGTTGCCCCTAAATTTTCGATAAAGTCTCAGAAAATATCGTTCATACGGTTGAATGCGAGCGGGATATAATTCACTGTAGTATTCTCTTGCTCTCAAGGAGGATTTTCTGCACAGTAAATAGCATTCTGACATATCACACTTTTCTTCATGGGAGAACATTTTTCTTTAAATTAATGACACAATAAAGCTTATAAACAAGTATTTACACTAATGTTTGACATTATTTGATTTTATCGTTGTTTTCCAAAGCCTTCTAGTTGCGAGTATGTCCAGTTTAACAATTTGTCGCTTATCTTAATGCTGTCAAATCGCGAACGCCATGTTGTTTTCATAGCCGTCTTAATATTATAATACTGCAAATAATTAAAAATATTTATCGTTATTTTGACTTTATTTTTGACTTTAGCGGAAAAGTCATTATGAACTTTTTTGTTTAAAATTTGATGCTTTAACAGAAAAAAATATAATATACAGGGGTTTCCATTTAAAAAAATGTTATTTTACTGAAAAAAATCAAAATAACGACTCTCAATTGTTTTTTTTTATTTCTCATTTTTACCAGCGTTAAAAATGCTACTAGTTTGCTAATTCAAACAACTTTGTATTTTCACTAATAACAAAGTTACTAATGGTGGACACTTAATTTGGATAACCCTGTATAATAGTCCAGATGTATTCCACCGAGGAAGAGTTTCTAGGAGAAATTGAGCGTAACCTAAATCTTGAAGTTCAATATGGTTTCCATTATATGTCTTCTATGGGGCGCTACACATAAGAAGCATATTTTACCTATGGAGCATTAGAGAGAACTTGCGGTAAATATTTCCTGTTATTGTACAGATTTCTGGGTGTGGTTTACCCCTCGGATCAAACCCAAGGTCCATGAAGCCGAAGACATTCCACTTAACGTATTAGAAAGAGCTCTCCTCCATGATGCGATGGGCCTGCCAAACAAACCAGCCAGACTTCAGCCTCCCACCCTAACATTCCATTGGGTGTCGGGATTATGAAACATTCTGCTTGAGTTCTACTAACCTCAGGCAGTTCAAAAATCGAATTAAAAAATATCTTCAAGCTCCTTATAGCAGCCGCGATACCCCTGTACTTCGGTATAAAAAATGATTTGACCAACATCCCTGACTGACCCATTTGTAACGGACTTAAAACTTATTATGCGTTTGTCCTGGTGAGGGCTATCCATATTTCGCTAACCGCCATATAAAACCACGAACAAATTTAAAAATGTTTGACATTGTAATTTTTTGTGAGTTCACTTCCATGTTACCGCTGGGCTAGATAGTCTTGTCTAGCTTCTGCTCACCATTCTAAGCGTTTCATACTACACAAGAAGGACTGGCCGGTACCACTGATCATTTGCGCCTAGGTAGGGATGTTCAAAAATAAGGTATTATTTTTCCGTTATAATCCTTTTTTATAATCGGTTTTCTAAATCATAATAATCATTTCCTTATAAACCGTCTGTATACGTATACATCACCCATTTCAATAGATCTTTGTAAACTATTCGACAGATGCAAAAACTCGAAGTATAGGTATTCAAAGTTTACGAAAATGAAGTTGACAAAAGACGACCCCGCCTGTGTGTATGTAAAACAGTTTCATGCTTTTTCAAACCATTTTCTTTCTTTAGTTCTTAGTTAACAGTAAAAATGTCATCTTCCAGCCAAAAGATTATTTTCCGCAGCGGGGAGCACGGTCAGGAAAGCACCATATCGTCTTTTAGGATAAATATTACCAAAATTATTATCTTTTCTTAACTCCCTATATGACAATTACTCTTTTTAGTTTTTTATACTTACAATTTAGTATTTCACTTTCTAAACTGTAAAGCTGTAGTTTTGTGTTTGTGAGACTGAACATTTGGGTTCAACAACTTTTGCATTTTAAGCTTTTTGACATTTTTATTTGTTGTACTGGTCGTCTTTTTTATTCTTATTGTTCCGATTTTGATAAAATATCTTAACTGATGATCTTTGGTTTTTGTTTTTGAGTTTTAAAACCAGAGAATTGTCTTTTTGGCTATTTATAATATTCCTTATCTGATTTTCATTCCGATAATTTGGTAATGTTGATCTTTTTATTTTATTATTACTATATAGAAAAGCATGCTAGTTAGTCAACTAAAAGAAATGATTTTTCTGGAAAAAACGATTATTATTTTCTCGGATAACCGACTTTTCACAAATCGATTAACACTGAAATAGAAAAAAGTCGATTTTTTGAATCATTATCAGATCCCTTTCCTAGCGGCTCGAGACGATAGATGATACAGTTTTTCCGACATACTGAGAACAAAAGTTATACCAATTCAATTTGAACCTTTCTTTTATATAGATTATGTTACATATGATGCCCTTCGCTCATATACAGGGTGACTTCGAAGTTGAGTCATTTATTTTAACAGTGAGTAGATCTGATCAAAAGAAATGTTTTTTTCCTTTACCATTTTTCTGGTAAAATTAAAGTAACAAAGTTATAGCCCTTTGGAAGTTTGAGTACCGCCCTGTCTCAATATCATCATGTGCTCGTGTTTGGCAACAACGGATATAATCCACCTTATCGGTTCATCGCATCGGAAACAAAAAAGCGAAAGAATTTGGAACGATGTTTACTTTATTCAGTTCAGTTATACATACAATCAGTGTCAGTCGCGTGTGTCTGTTGCGTGGCTCAAACGAAATAAAAAATGGCACATGTTTATGCGGATCGGTTTCCCAATCGAGTGCAACCAACCCCTCGTACCTTTGTTAATAGTAGTACAACGGGCTCGTGAATCAGGTGACTTCAGACCTCACAGGGGACCTCACGATCAAATACAGGTCCGCACTGAAATACTTGTCGGGAGGATACTTTATAAAACAAGGTAAACATTTTTTTTTATTTTTTTTTTATTTTTACACACATATTTTGGTTTATCTTCCTTCTACAATCATTATCTGAAAATTAATTACTCAACTTCAAAGTCACCCTGTATAAACAATGAAAAACAAAACTATATTGCTTCTGTGTACATTCAAACTATGTACTTCCTAGGAAATGGCTGAAATACTAGGAGGACGATGGGAGATGTAGGATAAAACCTTCTTACAAACTATTATTATCATTATAAGGTATAGTGCACAGGACGCTTGAGTCTTGAAGGCTGCATTTCACATCTATGGCTTGGCTGCCAGTTGGATTATCTACTTTGGTCTAGATCGGCTTCACGGATTTCTCTTCCTTAGTGTTTTTAAGAAACTTCTTGTGCGCCTCATCCAGGCGCGTTGCCACACTGACCTTTTTTAGCATCTCCCAAAGTATGTAATCTGAGATGCAATAGAGGAACTGCCCAAATCTTTTATATGTTTTCTCAATGCAGCTCTCTATTTTAATTATGCCACTTTTGCTTATGCGAGGGAGCTTAACAGTTAGTACGTATGCTAATATCGGGCAGACGCATTCTGCAATGATTTTCAATTTCACTTGTATAGAAACAATCGAGCTGGTGCCAGTGATTGGATACAAGTAAGCCCCCACCGACCATAGTATTCAAATATTTCTTCCATTGACCATTTTGCTCTCATGGTGGCTGTGTTTTGCTGTTTGGATTCCTTTAACAACGCACAAATTATTTGCGTATTGTGACATCGTTTGTCCTGCAATTTTTTCTACCAGCAGATCAGAAACGGTGAAGTTATCCAGTACTCAGAATCTAAAATTTATAAGATGCACTAGTTGAGCTTTAACTGTGGCTCCTGCATGTTGTATCGCATTTATTTGAATACCATCTGGTCCTGGTGCTTTTGATGATTGTGTTTGTTACATTAATATCGTACATAGTATGGTCTTCTGATCCCTTGGGACTAACTTGCATATTTGTTTCTTGAACTAGAGCGGCATCAACTGGTTTATCCAGTACTTCAACCTGGTTTTCGGTCTTAGAGCCGTTTTACACACAAGAGAATTACTCCGAAAATTATGGTCATAATTATGCTGAAAATTTGCATGGAAAAAATATTGAAGATTTTCTCTACAACCTGTATGACACAAGCAAACAAAATTTCGGAGTAATTCATATGATACGCCTGCGCATTAGAGTTATATTTTCAAATGGACATAACCTTAACGGGTATGACGTCCAATATAATCGGAAAGACAACAGACGTCGATAATTTAAATTTATTTTTGAAATCGAGATCTTGGTTAATATTATAAAACTTCTCAATGCTTGGACTATCGCATCCAGCGCCTGACGCCGCAAATTTCTGTTTTTGTAATTGGGTGACTTCACCTTGTACAGGTTTGGCCATTTTTGGTATTCCTCCAACAACATTGTAAATTCTTCCCGATTCCACGACATTATGAATAAACAATAACAATAAACGCTCCTTCGTACGACTCGAACAGGACCACTCCCACAAATGTTAAGTGAGGTTATGTTGTTGTTGTTGTCGTTGACATTTGATATTGACATGCAGGGAAATAACCCTCTGCGCCGATTCTCGCGCATATAATATAGAACCATGAAAATTTTCACAAGAATTCTTTTACGTGTAATACGACAGCAAAAATTTTCGGCATAATTATGACCATAATTTTCGGAGTAATTCTCTTGTGTGTATAACGGCTCTTAGAGATTGTTATGGGAATGGTTTATTTCCTCAAGGCGTTCTGTATTCCTGAGCTTTTTGTTATGATTACTTTTATCCTGCAAGATTTTCAAAAGATATGTTTCCTCCTATTTTAATATTTGATCCATGATTTTTTGTTTCAAATCACGTAGTCTATGTAAAATAGCCGAGACTGGTGGACCGGTACAGTTTTTGCAGCTGATTCCTTAGTCGCAACGTTTCCTGTGTATCAAGACTTATTCTCGACTTTTTGTGTATTTCTGTAATAGGAGCATGTATATCAAGAGCTCTGGTTATGTCTTAAGCTCAAAGACAAGATGTTGTTTCTGAGGTTTTATTTTTCCCTTGTAGGCACTGCTTCATTTGCTGCTGCAAAAATTGCTCATGCTGAATATCTACATAAATATTTCCATTGACAACCCTGTGAAAACCAATCTGCCAGTTAGAGACAAAGTTACGACTCGTTATTAATTTCTGTCTCTTGACTTTCATCATTACATACGAGACATAATTTTTTGTAATCTGGGGATAATCCCTCGAAATCACCAATTGCACAAATTAAAAACGTCTCGCAATTTAAAAATTAAAACCTTGTCATTAATGTCCTACGCGTAGATACTTTCATTGCCAAACAAATGTAAAATGAATAACGAATTGCTTCCAGAAGTGGCCGAGCGTACTGGCAAAAAATCAAAGTAACTGCCAATAGCCCAGTTATTATAGATAGTATTCGTGAACAATTTGAAGTAATCGCGGTTTGAGTAATGCTTGTATTTAGTTGCAGCTTATAGTAACACCAATCTCCATAATATTTTATATATTGTTATGGGAAATATTAGAATTTATTTCAATTTGCATGAAAAATAAATCTAAATAAGTATAAATGAGTGATCGTAAGAAGCTTGACGGACATTTGAGAGCTAATTCAAAATTAAAAAAAATCTCATATTTGAAATATTTGGAAGGAAACTTAAAAAATCAGTAGCCTTCGTATTATTGAAGTTTCCACTGGAAAAACTGGAAGTCAATATACTGCACCAACAGTTTTCACGATATGTAATAAGAAAGCTGATGATTCAATAGTATTTGTTGTACTCGAGCTTCCGGTATGGAATCTGGGCAAGCCCATGTACAGTGCGATTTCGTTATTATTCGACATGTTGTATGTGATGATTCGGCCTGCGAATGTGAAAAATGATCTAGGGATACTCTGGAATTGCTTGACGACTTAAGAAACAACCTGTAGATCAAGGGAGGCAGGTAAATTGTTTGCTCTACAAAGGACTCCGCTCAAAACATATGGACAATGGGTCCCTGTAGATTTGTCTAAAACTCAGTATGATATATATATATATATATATTTCTTCCTGGATAAGAGTTTTCGAAGGACTAGAGTAACCCTGTGATTGATTTTTGCCAAATAGGGGGATACCGTTTGCCTATTTTGCAAAAATTGTGAATGCGCCGATTGTAGTATTCGAACCAAAAACTCGGAAGATCGGTTTAATGAAAGACGTATTCAATTAAAACACCTTATAGGAAGGTACTGGAGGGTGTCATGTTGATGTTGACCATGATCCTTGCAGGTTCAATTAGAGTGCATTTCAACTTCTCACAGCTCTCGCTAACCGAGAAGCTCTATAATGACTGTTCTATAATAAATTGCTTCCATAACTGACCAAGCCAAATGGTAAAAATCAAAAGTTACTGCTAATATATTCCTCGCCTATCTCGGTGTTAAACAGACGTTTCTGCCCTGAAAGTGGAATATTCATACTGCATAAATAGTAAGCTTAGTGTGAAATAAATCAGAATTAGTATTTCCATATGTCTCAAGCGTTTCGGAATATACTCTCGGTTAACTTCACATTTTGTAATTATAATTTCAAATGCCAAACAAACATAATAATTGTCACAATCGTTACGAATGATAACCGGTGGAAATGAGTACGATTATGTGTCGCCACAGGATGTTGCAAAACCAATTTTCAAATGAATTTAATGCTGGTTTTCCGAATACTATTTCACCCATAGCAAGCCCAGCCAAATAGCTTATATTCACAAAACATAAGCGATTAAAGTGTTACGCCAAGATATTAAAATTTGCTTCTGCTTCATACTACTTCAAGAACCCATTCAGAAATTAAAACTGCATTATACTAGTAAACAAAAAATCTTACTGTGGAGTTGCCCCACTACGGACCCCAGGTACTTTCATAGTAATTTTTATCTCATTCAGTTTTGATTATGATGAGTTCAAAAACGCTAAATCTTATATGAAAAATGTATCTAAAGCAAAGCAGCCTCAGTATGAAGTCCTTCAGTGCTTCTATAGAAAGAAAGTGCTTGCAACGACCAATCTTCTCATGCTAAGGAACAAAAAATGAATAATATGAAATTGAGTGAGTTATACGAATTAAGGCTCAAAAAAGTACTGATACCCTGTGCAAGATTTAAGTACTGATACCCTGTGCAACATTTTACCTTACATAAACACCTCAAAATCCCTTTTTCTACTAGTGTATTGTTTTAAATCTCATTCCCCATGATTATGTTTTATTAAATAACGCGTAATTTATGTTAAGCATGTCAGTAAAGCGGCCCCAGTACAGAAATCTGCGCTGACTTGTGCAACATTTTACTTTGCACAAAGACGTTAAATGTGTTTTTCCCCTACCAGTGCATCGTTTTTGATTCGCCGTTTGTTGCCTATATCATGTCCAAAAACGCTAAATTTCATATATTGAGCATATCAGGAAACTGGCTCCAGAACGGAACCCTGCGGTACTCCCATAACATTTTTCATTTTCACCTTCCAACGACCAATTAGTTTTACGTTAACGAGTAACAAAAATAAGAAAAAAACTGAAATGAAATGAAGTTTGGCTGCAGAAAATTAAAATTAGAAGAAGTGCTGAGACCTCACCGGTGCAATATTTTACTCTGCACAAAGTCCTTAAAAGTGCCCTACCAGTTTTTTTAGTCGTATTCTATTCTTATCAGAAAAGTGGCTTCAGTACGGAACCTTGCACCCATAAAATTTTACATTGTCTGCTTCCTGCGACCAGCTGCTTTAACGTTGAAGAGTGAAATAAAAGAAGCCAAAACTGAATCTTCGGCTGCAGAAAATTCAAGTTTAAAGTAATGTGTTCTCTCTACCAGTGCATCGTTTTTCAATCTTATTCTGTTGTCCATCACGTATTCAAAAATGCTGAATTTCGTAACGATTTACATTATCTGCTTCCAACGACCAGTTACTATAACGTGGAAGAGTAAAATAAAAAGGAGAAAATGAAATGAAATCAAATTTGACTGTATAAAATTGAAGTTAAAAGAAGTGCTGATCTGACCTGTGCTACATTTTACTTCGCACAAAGACCTTAAAATTGTTTTCTCGAACCAGCGCATGTTTTTTCAGTCTTATTCTGTTGTACATCACGTTTGCAAAAATGCTGAATTTCGTACGTTATAGACATGTCAGAAAAGTGGCCTCAATACGGAACCTTGCAGTACTCTCATTAAATTTTACATTATCTGCTTCCAACGACCAGTTGCTTTAACGTTGAAAAGTAAAATGAAAGAAGCAAAAACTAAAATGAAATTATGGTTGGCTTCAGAGAAATTAAGTTAAAAGAAATATTGACACCTGACCTGTGCAACATTTTGCTATACACAAATACCTTAAACCTACCAATGCATCGTTTTTTTTTTCAATCTCAGTCTGTTGTCTATTGCGTGTTCAAGAGTTTTGTGTGTTGAGCATATTAGGAAAGTGGCCTCAGCACGAAGCCCTGAGATACTCCCATAACAATTTACATTATGTGCTTCTAAGGAGCAGTTACTTCAACGTAAAGAGTAAAATAAAAGGAAAAAAATTAAATGAAATTGAGTTTGGCTGCAGAAAATTAAAGTTAAAAGAAGTGCTGACACCTACCCTGTGCAACATTTTACCTCGCACAAAAACCTTAAATTTTCTTTTTCCTACCAGTGTATCGTTTTTTAATCATATTCGCTGTTCTTTATAGCGTGTTCAAAAACGCTGAATTTTGTATGTTATTGTTCATAAAATCAGTTATAATAGCAGCTACCTTAGCCAATGCGAATTTGCATTTTTATTAGTTTTTCTGCGTTAACAAACTTGTTCCTTTTGTAATGTCCCGTCCCATTTCGGATTCGGAGAGATCTTTTATAGTTTTTATTTTTATATGGCGTAATTTCGGACGATTGTGTGACTATTATGGCTTTTGGATTCGAACTGATGCTTAAAATATAGTATTATGAATAAGATGGTAAAAAGGATTCTTAATATATGGATAAAATATATGGAAGAAGTTTTATTGAATACTAGCTGTTACCCACGACGTGGTACGCGTAAAATTGTTAAAATAACTAAAATTTTTAAATTAATATAATAGACTACACCAAATTTTGCATTGTGAAAAATGCCTCTCTGCATAGTCTCAAGTGAGAAAAGACAAAAATTATAAAATTGTGACACCCTGTAAAGCCCATGTCACAAAATTCATTCTTAGTTTAAGTCTATCATCTACTGCCAATTTTAGCTATGCAGCAGAATGTTCAAACTCGCGAGTACCTATCCTTCAACCCATGTAATATGGCCCTGTAGCAAAATTCGTTTTTATCTGACATATAAGTACTGCATATAAGCTACATTCCGGTCTCAGCCGACATGTGTTCCTAAGATACCTTTCTGCAAAATTTCATGTTTGTAAGTCAAACAATTTTCAAGATTTCGTGATTAACAATTTTGTATTTATCTGCTCTTAGCCCCCCCTCGCTTAATCCAGGTCCGTTGCGAAATCCGTTCTGAGTTGACAATTCCTGCCTGCTAAATTTTCTGTTCATGAGTTAAATAATTTGATATAAATATAACTTGAAAGGTGACAAGATTTCCCATTGGACTATTCAACTTCCCCACCTCATCTAGAATTCTTCATTAATATTTTTTATTGGAGACAAAACATACTCCTAATAGTAGGCTGACCTAATTTGCAATATTCTAGGTTCATAGCATCAAGCCTTCACCACAAAAATTTCTTTGAAGGTGCCCGTTAAGATTATATCAAAGAGCTAAACATTCCAAACCCATATTTGTATCTAACTGTAAAGATAATAGTAACTTTTACGAACATACAAACATTCACATTTTCGTATTTTTAATCAGAATGCAAACGCCCTATTCATATACCCTTAGAGCCGTTTTACAGACAAGAGAATTACTGCGAAAATTGTGGTCATAATTATGCCGAAAATTTGCATGGAAAAAATATTGAAGATTTTCTCTACAACCTGTATGACACAATCAAACAAAATTTCGGCGTAATTCATATGATACGCCTGCGCATTAGAGTAATATTTTCGAATGGACATAACCTTAACGGGTATGACGTCCAATATAATCGGAAAGACAACAGACGTCGTTGATTTAAATTTATTTTTGAAATCGAGATCTTGGTTAATATTATAAAACTTCTCAATGCTTGGACTATCGCATCCAGTGCCTGACGCTGCAAATTTCTGTTTTTGTAATTGGGTGACTTCACCTTGTACAGGTTTGGCCATTTTTGGTACTCCTCCAACAACAGTGTAACTTCGTCGCTTCTTCCCGATTCCACGACATTATGAATAAACAATAACAATAAACGCTCCTTCGTACGACTCGAACAGGACTACACCCACAAATATTAAGTGAGGTTATGTTGTTGACGTTGACATTTGATATTGACATGCACCGAAATAACCCTCTGCGCCGGTTCTCGCGCATATTCTATAGAACGGGTTTTATATTTTTACCATGAAAATTTTCATAAGAATTCTTTTACGTGTAATACGACAGCAAAAATTTGCGGCATAATTACTCGTATGACCATAATTTTCGGAGTAATTCTCTTGGGTGTAAAACGGCTCTTAGTCGGACGGACCAGCGACTGATCGCTTTCGCGCCGGACATTTTATGTCAAATTACATTAAACCGTTTGGACTCTAGCCCATGAAATGTGAAACAGATACTTCAATGTTATTTCCCGGGATAAACACTAGCATTTGTGCTGTACCAGACTATAGTCTATCTATGTACAAGATTTCATCCAGATCCCTTCAGCCATTTTGGCGTGATTGAATAACAAACTTTCACACTTTTTCATTTATGGTAGGTATTAGTTACAATGATATTTTTTCAGCCAAAAATGGCGAGCTTCTCGGTCTTTGTTCAAAATCAATCTGTCTATAGGCAGACAGCTATTTTCTAGTACAATAGTGCGAACTAATGACTTTAGATGCCGCGTAGAAAATGATCTAGGAATTTTATTATGTTTCGGTATCTTCTGGGTTAAGAAGTTGGTCGAAAATTATCACTTTACAACATTATCTTACGATACTCTAATAAATAACATTTTTTATATTTGACGTATACTTTTTATCCAAGTTTCTCCATTATATTTATAAGAGAACAAAAATATACTATCAAGACAAGCACACAATAGTTAAACAATAGATAAACAACAATACTAGAATGGCACGTTTTTTATGGAAGCAAAAAGAACATAAAACCACGTTCATTAACTACACACTACATTAGCACCTGTCACTTTCCTGGAAAAATAACCCAGTTTAACAACCTTTTACAACACCCCTATGGACAATAAATGTGTGAGCTAGGCGTTCCAGTGCAGGACCGCATTCAAAACACTGCTTCCACAACAATAAACATAAAATCTCATACATCGAATAGAGAATACTTGATATGATATCGGTTGTTGTCCCACAGGCCAAACCTAGACCATGCTGATGAGCTACTAAAAAGCACGAAACAGCTATTGTCAGTTGGCTGTCTGTGGTTATATAGGTTATGCTTTGTGATATACTCGTAACACTGACCATTGTAAGTATATCTTGGGCGTCAAATTTCTCGCAGGCACTTTATAAGGACGTAAGAACAGTAGTTCTATTAACATCCTACGCTATTAAGATATCAAAATAAAGCACAAGTCGGTGTGATTTTTTGAACTGCAGTAGCTTTGTCAATTAAAGGCAAAATAGAAGTGACATCACTGAAATCGTAACTTAAGTGACATCTCATTTTGAGACCTCATTTTTATAGCTCTGAAATCTAAATTTACTGCTCCTCAAAATAGCGGACTGGGGAGATGTCGACTCGAAGTTGAGCATTTTGTACACTGAAGCGCTTATGCCTTAACAACTAAGAATCAAAACACTATATTCAGTACGTTATATCAATATTCTGTTTTGGTCTGAGCGTGTAATAAAATGTAAGGCGTTCAGTTTAAAAAAATATCAGTCTTTTACAATGTATCTAAATGTAATGGTCCATTTTTTTATTATATATCCCGATCGAGGACACACGTGGAAGAAGCAAATGCTGAGGAAAACATCACACCCGAAGGTTCTCCATGCTTTCCAGTGATCCTCGTTTCTTCCTTTGGCAAATATCGATTAAAAATATACTGCGATTTCTCTTGTAAAGTCGAAAAAAGTGTAAAAAGCCGTACGGCCATTTCGACAAGTTACTTTGGTATTACATGCGTTATGTTGATTGGTTGTTGAGAAAGGGGGATCCAGTTTTTCAGTCTGGAGAGGTCTCCTTCGAAACAGGGGGAGGTTACTTAGTCAAGATCCAGTCAGGATAGGCCTAAATGCGTTTAAAATAACATATCTAATTTCAATTTCTGACGATTTATCACTCCTTCTGAATCGACATTATTTTAGTCCAGTCAGGCGATCTTCTGACATAGACACTCTCAACCATATTTTGAGCCTCCTGAGAACAGATAAAGAAATTTCAGCTAACACTATACTTACTGGTAGTGTAGCAAGAATGCATAAAACTGTCTGACATTTTTCATTATCTCATAAGACCAAGAAAATATTAGTGGTCGATCTCGAGCTACTCAGGAGGCTAGTGACCCCCATGAGCCCCTAGATCCGCCTTCTTGTTGGGTTATAAGTGACTCAATGTATAAAGACTCAAATTTGAGAGCCGCGATTCTGAAAAATAGTGATTTTATATTCTATCAATCGATTTGAAACCTTTATTTTATATACTCGTAGATTATGTTACATATGATGCCTTGGGCATTTTGAAGACTGGATTTGATATTGCTGGCTTGGCTGGCTGCTTGGATGATCTATTTGGTCAAAACGGGTAGCACTAATTTGTCTTTCTCAGTGTTTTCAAGAAGTTTCTTGTGCACCTGATCCTTTTTTAGCATCTCCCAAAGTATGTCATCAAGGATACAGACGGGAGACGGCCCAGCTGTTTTATATATCTTCTTAAGGCAGCTCCCTAAATTAAGAATGCCACTTTTACTTATTTGTGGGAACACAACAGAAAGTCCGTATGTTAGTACCAGGTAGATGCATGCTTCAATTATTTTCAATTTCACTTCTTTATATTCTAGAGCCATAAGGCATTCATAAGGAAGTGTAAAATGAGATTTTTCACATATCACCCCTCATTCTATTTAAAAAGATTTCCAAGATGATGCCCAGCTGCTGTTTTGAGATTTTCAACTTTTATTTTTACTTGAAAATATATAAGATTCATGCATAAATTTCACACCTATAATTTTAGCTTGCTAACTTGACCCGTTCAAAAAATGATTTTTGAAAAGTACTGTATACCTTCGGAGAAGCTGGAAAATTATCCTTGAGTCCGCAGATCTGAATACCTTTACTGAAAATAAAATGAGAATCCGAACCTGCTTTCCAATGAAAAATGAACCAATTTGTAAGCTGACCACGCCTTTCAGGACACTGGCTATGACTGGCGAACGCAGTATTAGTCAGGATTACCTGGAGTGTATCTGAAAAACGGGATCTAATAGCGAATGACACTCGACCGGGCCCTGAGGAAAATGACCTCGCGTGCTTCCGGGATCGTAAATTACCTTAGACGCTGAGGGAGCGACAAGTGGGACTTCAACGGCAGATATTTCTAATGGTGGATAACGTATCCGTGGTCTATTTATTACATCGAAGGTGTGACTTTTTGGTACGAGTTTTGATACGGAGTATAAAAATTGAGGAAAACTGTGACACACAGAAGTGTACCAAGCGCAGAGGCTAGCTGCGGGGCCCACACGGGCGAAAAACAGGGGTAAAGTCTTTTTCTCAATCAAACCTAAGTTTTTGGGTCGTACGCTGAATTAAGAGTTCTCAAGCGCTAAACCTTGAATTGGACGGCTAAGAGGTAATGGCATGCTTTCTATTTTTAACCAAATACAACAGCTGAAAGAAGCTTCTCGAAATTAAAAGTGATTAAAATATTTTAGGACTTTTATGAGGCAACTTTGATTATCAAGGCTGAAATTTGCGAAACACTAAAGTCATATACCACTAGGAATAGTTTGATAAAGAAAAATGGAAAAAATAGTGGCTAGTAGAATGACTCGATACTTCCTAAGCATTCATCTATGCCTATTTCCAAATTTGTTTTCCGCGAGTCAAACAAACAAAATATATATATTTTTTTATACTCCAACTACCACGAAGGCCTAAAGCCTCAACACCCATTGGGTACCGTGGGGCTATGGGGGAAGACAGGGGAAAGGGGGAACGCCACACGGACTCTGGCGAGGGAACACGTGTGCATGCAACATGCACACATTCTGGCTCCGTCTACGAGATCCGCCGGGTGGTACCTCCGGGTTCGACAGTCAGAGACCGTCTACCACCTAAGGACAATCACAACATCCATAGCCAAGAGAAAAATTTCTCCTGGGACGGGATTCGAACCCGCACAGTGCACGGCGACTGATCAGGAGACCGAAGAGTCTACTACTGCGACCACCGCTGCTGCTTATATAATAAGAAACGATAAAAGCAAATTTTCGAAGTTTTTTAAAATTGTAACTTCTCCACAAAAAGGTTTGAGTACCCCTAAAAATGTTCGTAAAATTGCAAAGCATACAGAAACAAACTTTGGGATGATCTGAAAACTATTTTAATTTTTACTCATAACACCGCTGTCATTAAAACGATTTTCAAAATTAAGTAGCATTAGCTACTATGACGTACGACTTTATAATTTTCAAGGTAAGGTTTTCTTGAAATGGATCAAGATCAACACGGGTATCACGTATCTTGTAAAGTGACATTATATCGATTTGTTGACATTGTATTGGTTTCTTGTGACATGATATAGGTTTTTCTACAAGATGTAAACCTAGCACTTGCTGATGGACACGTTTTGAACTAGTTTTGTAGTTGTACGTGACGCCTAAACGACATGAGGCTTCAGTTATCAATGTTTGGCTCTGATGTGATGTAAGATCTACTTCAGAGATGGCGTTACTGGAGGTCTAAGCTGTAAGTTTTATACTATAGCTGGAAGGAAACGGTAATGCATAGGTGCATAGTGAGTACTTGTGTGCTAATAACATGTGTTGATGATTCTTGTCTCAAATTCACTTACTTCCACTTTTTCTTGTCCATTCTGGAAATTGCATATACAAATTTGCTGAATATCAACAATGAGAGAGATAAGAAATAATTAAATTCACTGTACACTATCGAATTACATGCTAACAGTAATTACACACAACGCGGGCGCGCTGGTGATTTCCCGCAATTCTCCTCAAAGTTTTTGAAAACACAAAAGTAAAAAATCGTATTTTATAACTTTGAATATAACCGGTCTTCAAAAAGGACAACATATGAATAACCCATCGAGCACAGCTGATAGATATACTTCATTTGCAGCATATTCAGTAACGATTTTCTCACACAGCAAATATCACTAATTTTATACCCATGTAGACCAATAGACATAATCATCCAGATGTGATCTTGCTACTCATCTAATTTTCTTCTCAGAGATGAAAACTACAAACGACTTAGCTTCACAAAACATATGCAACCAACAATGCGTATAGTTGAGTCATTTCTCCATAGATGGACGCTCACAACGATCCTAATGAGCAAACGTGGAATGACTGTTTGTACCCTAAAAACTGCCCAGTCTGCAAGATGACATTTTACAGGCTTTTGTGACGTTTTATAGTTTTTTTACATAATACCGTGCCGGTTCGAAGGATGACAAAGTTCTACCACCCAGTTCGGGACCATTTTGCACCGGCGGATCGTCGGCGATCTAGCTCTTTTTACCTCTATGCCAATGGGCTTTGCTCCTCTAAGCTCTCCTCCGTGATGCCGCCGCGTGACCTTCGTACATCCAGAACTGGCCGACACGGCCATTTTTTGTCCCTAGGGAAACGAGATTGTGGAACAATCTACCAGAGGAGGCTTCTAGCATTTCTCCTATTTATAGGTTCCTCAAAAATCGGATTAACAAAGTTTCTTTAAGCTCCTCAAAGCAGCCGCGGTGCCCTGGCATTTAGGGCCTGCGCGGCTGCTTCGGTGTAAAAAAACGAGAAATTAATACTGCTCATTTCTAAACACTAATCAATAAATTATTATCCTCATCATGTATATTTCGAGGGAGTATTTAGGCTTTGCTATCATAACTTGAGTATAAAAACGTGTATAAACTAGATAAACTTTCCCTGGTTAGAAAATAAGCCACCTGACAGATGCTAACGTATAATTCAGCATTCGAAACGTGTGATTAGGCCGCATCCAACCGCCTGTATATCAGCTTAAAAATGATGACTTCATTTTTGACGCCCTCCGAAATGATTAATATACTTTTTCATGTTTAGACCGCATTGATTGTTATTAATCAGATGTCAGCAGTGCCTCATGGTGGAATGCCACGCTTACAGGGTGGTCGGCACCATAAATAAGCCATGGACATGTGAAAGGATGCAGCATTTCACATTATGATGATAAAGATGCCTTTATGAATGACTGCTTGTGTACTGCATTGTTGTTGTGTCAATGATATGCTAAGCAGCGTTAGTCTGGGTGGTATGTCAACACAAGTTCGCATTTTTAATACTTCGGTGGCTGTAAAGGCAGTCTTAATATTGAATTACTGCCTGGCGTGAAGGGAAGAGTGAAGCAGATTTTGTGGATAAATGTGTAGGATACGAACGAGATGATAATATTAGAATATAACAATAAACGTGAAAACCACAATCCCATCGAAGTATCACCCTGTACCATTTCATTTTTACTACAAGGGCAGTATAATGTCAGGATAATATTGAAGCCACTTACTTGGTGACTGAACCGCAACGAGTTATCCTCCTTTGGCAAACGATAAGGGCGATACGGTCGGATTGTCTGGGCCAATATCTATTTTTAGAAAAATAACTTGAGTACCTCCCATATTCAACCGACTCATAACATGCACTGCCTTAGGATTACATTAATTATCCGCAGTGGTACCAATTCATCATTATTTATTTTTGATTTATCATATATTGGTCCGCACCCCCCTGAGACACACAGTCACTGGGACACACCGTCCTCCACTTAGGAAATTTTAAGCACACAGCAGCCTATGTGACAAACATAGTTTTAAGCACTCAGGACCACCCTATGTTGATACCCAAGCGTATAGACGGATATGCTGAGTTTAACGATTGTTACGGAAAAGACAGTCCAGGAACCGGGATATCACGTTGGCCAACGGCCGTTGTGTTAATACCCCAAATTTCCGACGTTACCCCTGAATCAGCGATAACCGAGCAAGATGTCAGCGATTACCAAGAGAAGATGGTTAAGCGGTCATTCGGACCTAGGACGCCACTTCGGCCAGAGGCCACCGTGTCAACATCCCAAGCGGTCCGACGTTTCCCCCGCAATTATTGAGTCCGTAAGCCATTGATAGAAATATGGATATATGCTCAAAGTATCTTTATAATTATGGATATATAATCAAAGCTTTTTTGTAAATATGAATATGCTCAAAGCACCTTTATAAATAGGGCTATACGATCAAAGCTTCTTTATGAATATGGCTTACGACATTCATGATCATGAATATAAAAGTGTTATAGCTATCAATACATGCAGTAGTACATCAGAATAAAGGAAATACTCAGTGATTCCTCACCTTTCAGGTAACCAAAACACTACACCCAATAGCACATCAACACTGTAATTAGGTCCGCACTTGGTCTGAGAAGCGATCTCTTCCACGCAATATTTGAACTGCATCGCCAGCCAAGCCCATATCTTTAAGAAAGTTTATCCTGGGAAGAAGTACCCAGAGAAGGAATGGAATGTATAAAATAAACAGGCGTAAGGGCCGTCGCGCTGAGTGACACTAAGCAGCCTTGTGAACCTTCAGGAAAGATTTTGTGTGCTACAGGGTTGAACTCACATGCAAAAATGTGTTTGAAATATTTCGTAAGCTTTCAAGTGTAGCCACACAATCTGTTTGGAGAAAAAAATTGTTAAACCAACCAAAAATTTAATGAGGCCGATTGAATAATTTAATTAACTAGGTGTCAGCTAACAAGTTTACTTAGTTTAATTAATTTCCGATTTCTGAAACAGTTTACATGAATCTATGAAACTAGCTTAATTAAAACAAAACAGAGTCGTTTAATTAAATTTATTAAGCCGTTCACTTAAATTGATTACACCAATTATATTATAACTTTGTTCTGACAAATCTTAATAATCAAAACATTTGGACAACTTGATATTGATAATTTTTTACGAATCAAAATAAAAACTTCCGAATTTTGTAACCCTAACAATTCGATCTTTTTTATTTTCACTAATTTAAGGATCCAATGGAAGAACCTGCCAAGTCCATTTTTTAGGCAAACTCAGTTAACATCATCTTTTTACACTGTTTAAAATTATCTATCAGGCTGTACAAAAACGAGATATGTAGGTAACCCTAAAAATAAGAAATTCATAAATGTGTTGGTGGTTGCCTGCTTCCTCAAAGGTTGACAAACAAGTCAAATCCGGACATTTTTTGCTCTCCTGTAAAATTATAAAAAATGGGCTTGACTGGTTCTAGCATTGGTCCCATCAACTGCAAACTTATTATATATGGGATCATGTTGTACCAACAATTTGTTTCTCCAGAAGCAGGTTATAATATAAGAAGCAATTCTTTATTTTAAGTTCCGAAGATAGGGCATAGGATTCCTGAATTTAAATTCGGCAGCACTTTGAGCTTACAAGGATATTTTGTCTAGGTCTACACCGACGACTCACTTCCTATAATATGTATATAATTATACAATATAAAAGAAAAGCACCGCAAGCCTATGTTAAGCACATTTTTGGTAGAATTGCCCTTCATTGGCCTAAATATGACTGCACAAATAAAATTTCAAAGTTCTTCCCATTCCGTCATGTCAGGAGTGACTCCCCTATACAGAGCGTTCCATTGGCGGATAGAAATATTCTAATCATCCTTTGGGTAATTAAGCGTCTTATGCTTGATCGCCATAAGTGGTCCACTACTGCACCAACAACGGCAATAGTCAAAAATGAAGCTCTTCGTAGAAATGATAAATGAAACTGAGGAGTTTGGAGCGTCACCGGCACTGTCCCAAGCTTAAAGACACTGTATAACACATATAATATATACAGGAGGCAGAAATCTCAGAAATTGGATTTTTTCGAACCAAAAATATCAGGCACCAGCACACCACTGCCCCAAGCCCCGTTGTACACAGCTCAAATTACCAGTTTCTCTCTTCACTATCACCTGTCGATCCTTCAGGGATAAATGAAGCTTGATTGACAGTCCAGCTAGGTTATCTCGCCTTCGTACCTGAGATCCACGCCGGAGATCGACAAAAAAGAATAAAAGGAGGTGAAAAGGTGTCCGATTAATGTGTGTGATTTTCGGCTTTAATTGATTCCGTCTATAGAACGCGATAATTTTGGCAGCCGAGTGTATGATTGATTGAAATGATTGTTATCGGTGTGCTGGTAAACAGCCAGTTTGCCTTTGATTAATTTCTACCGGCCCGCTAGGAAAACCTTGGAGTTGTTACGTTATAATTTTGTAATTATAGTATTTGAGAATAGCAACAAGATAATCATTATTATCGATCACTGATAAAAGTTTTTATGTACAGAGCTTTGAGTGTTTTTAATGTTTTTGTTGTGTACCATGCGAAAAGTGCATAAATTAATCGTTTCTTCAATTTTGGGTGAATGTGCTGGGATGTGTTCGTAAATTGTTACAGAGTGAACTTGTACTTGCACTCCTCTGTAACAATTTTGTCGTTTGTAATTGTTTGACGTACACGTTACTTGCGTTCTGAAGTAGAACAAAGTGATCCTACTGAAATGTCAAAAGTGTGCTTTTCTTCCCGAGCTCAAAACCTTGGGAATAAAAGTTCTGTCATTTGTCACTCTCATGGTTTATTGTTTGTTTATTTTATTTGGTTATCAAAAAGTGCCCAAAATTAGCAGAATATATATTTTTCATGATAAATGATACCCTATATCCCTAGGGTCTCTTATAATAATTACATGGTCGCAAAAAGCGTGGCTAGAAATTAGTCGGCTGTCTTCAAGTGTCCTTACATGACTCTGTAATAATTTAAACATTCTAAAAATAAGGTTTTACAGTATTCCTGGGTGAAATTTTGTCTGTCAATCTACATTCCATTTCTATTTACGGTATTTCATTACCAAGTGACTTACAAACGCACCCCTGGATGAAAAAAATATGACAGCTCCAATTTCAAACTAATTTTGAAATCGCTGTCACCTATTTTTGCAACATCATGAGTTGCAATAATAATAATAATGATAATGATAATAATAAACAATAAATTTATTCACCCTGTAGACCTTAAAAAGATATTGGTCATATCATTTGATGTTTTTAAATACTACACTTAAGATTATATAAAACAAGTAAACCACGCAGGTTTAAGCAAGGCATGCACAATGATCAAATAGAGGTTAATTAAAAATTATAACAGACTTGAAATTTAAGAACATAACACATTTATAAATGTATACTGGTGGTAAGTATATTGTAACTTTTAAAAATGGATATCATTCTCTCAACTTAAACCAAACATTAAACGGATGATCCGTTTCTGTACAATGAATACTCAGTCAGTGGTGAGTTTCCCCATAATATTACGATATTTGTGAATAAACCATTGCAAAATACACATTCAGTAGCAGAGTGGTATCAAGGCAACCTGTCAATTGAAGAATAGCATAGTACTCGTAGTTCATGTTGAGTTTTTTGCAAGGCTCTTCAATATTAATCGCCCAGCTATGTCGCTGTCGACGTACAAGCCAAGAAATTTTGTGGAGTGGGAAAGATTAACCGAATCAGAATTTACTTTTGTATCTGTTAATTTTTGACTTGATCCGGCGCCCGAATAAAATTGCGTGATTACCGTTTTGCTGGCATTGATTATTAAAGAGTTTCTCTTGCACCATGAGGTAAATAAACCTGTTGCTATTATTGTCATTTTGTGTTGAAGTTCGTCAGCCATCTCCGCATCAACAACTATAGTGGTATCGTCAGTATAGAGTATTATATTATTGTATGTAAGATGGCAAATCGTTTATCCACAATATAAAAATTAACTGGCCCAAAGTTGATCCTCAAGGTACACATAGGAAAACGGTGTAGTCCTCTGTACGACAATTGTTTAAGGGTGGATTTCACCAGGATTGTCAAATCAACAGTCCGGTATAGGGTAACAGTCCGTCAAATACAGCGAGTGAGCTTCAAGTTCCAATCAACAAATTTTAGCAACTAATAGCTATGACATGTTGAAAACAAAATATTGTTAAAGTATGAGATGACAGCTTGTCATTGAAACATCACCAGCTTATTGAATATTAAGAAATTACATATAATTCAGTCAAAATTTAAAAAAGTGTTTGATTTCTGAATAAAATTCATGTTTTTTTTAATACTGTCGATTGTTTATTCATGTTTATATTACTTTCTTCAATTGATATGCGATTTTACTGATTTAACATCACATACCCTGTGTTTTTTCCTATAAACCTCTTGCAGATAGCCTTTAAGCGCCTTCATGATGACAGGCTCTACCAAAAATTTCATAGATGTTGCTCGTTTCCAAACGTTCATTCATTTACTTCCCGTTCATCAGTACCATCATGGCATTATAGCACCTTAAATTGATATTTCCACAAAACCATTCTGGATGTTTGATATCCATACATCCATGAAGATGAATATTTTTTGTTGTTCAGGAACTGAACAAACATCACACTATATTTGCAGCGATTAAGAAATACCCAATATAATGTCGTAAAGCTGCTAGCAAACCTACCTGCAAAAAATAGAATTTGCAATAACTTTCTTATTTCACTGAGTACACATACTAGGTTATATTTATATTGACATTATTTGACTAACATTTAATTGTAGCTGAAAATAAAATATATTTTTGATCGAGTATTATTTTACTATCTCAAACTAAATTAGCCAAAGAAGATTGGTTAATTTACATAATAACCAACAAGTTGGTTATTATGTAGTATTAGTAATATTAAGTACACACTTTATCCAACTACTGTGGATAGTTTGTGAACTAGCCACAAATTCTGGTTCATTTATATAATTTTCTTGTGGTTTGTACTTTAGCGATAAATCTTGTATATTTTATAGACTCACTGGATAGTATACTAACCAATCAATGTTCGTAGCTATTTTAGAGAAAAGTTGATTTTCCATCAAAGTAACCAGAGATATGGATAGTTTGTATACTATTCAGCTAGTCTCTAAACTAGCTAAGTAAGTACTTTAACCGTAACATATATACTACAAATATCTATAATGAATATTTTATAAATATATAAGAAATATATTTATTAAATATTAAAAAATCTGTCGCTACAAATGATATCGGGGTGCTATTGTCTTTGTATCAGATATTATGCTATTATCGATATTTGGCATAATACTGTCAGGCTTTTGCTCTTGCATGTTTTTTTATTTACGATGTTCCACACTATTTTCTGTTTTGCATGCCAAAGTTTTTTATGAAATCATAAAGTATAACATTTTCTTACTGTAGCATTCCATTTTCTTTGCTTTATACGGTTCTCTTACTTTTGCGCTACTACTATACTTATTGAGCCAAAATAGACTCTTCAATCTTATCTAAGATATCTTTTGTTACCCAGGATTTCTTTATGCGATCTTTATGCGCAGTTGGGCACAGTTGATCAACTTTAGATAATAAAATGTTCAAAAACATCAAATATTTTTTATTAACTCCGTTTGCATTGTCGATACTATCGTAATTTTGAAGAGGTAGTACCTATTTCAATTGCTGTAGGTTTTTTGCGGACGTGTTCTTAAGACTTATAGTGAGGTTTTGGACCAGAGTTACAGATATTTTTTTCAACAGTGGACCAAAAGATCTGACTAAGGTGATCTCCGAGGGCTAAGTCTTTCAGACTCAAGAAGAAACTGAACTGAAACATTCGTTATGAAATAGTCTACTTTAGTTTATGACTTGCAGCCGTGTAGAATAAAATGTTATTGGTTGCATAAAAGTTACGTCCAAGGTGTGAGAGTAGTTCCCAGTAGCAAGCTATAAAATTAAGTGGCAATGTTGGCAACCTTTTAATGAACCAGGCTCAGGATGACATCGTACCGGTCATTTTGCGGGATTTATCGCGCGGGCCGTAAACTTACCGGCCGTTACACGCTGTCAAAGCAACTTTAATTCGTTGAGATGAATATGCAGCCTTTTCGGCCTTTTTGGTCGCGTATGGCGTCGAATTCCTCGCGGTTGTACCTCTTGCTGTGAGGTGGCGATTTTTTATAAGCTTAAGGTGTCGCGAATGAATTGCGAAAAAATGGATCCGGTGATTAAGAAACCGTTGATGATTTTGGTTAGACAAAATTAGTGGGTGCGGGTATTATTAGCTGGTGGCCTACCATCTTTATTACATATCTCAGTGTTTTTAAAGACTACAGATTACTAGAAGAAAATAATATCACACTGAGAAAACGAGATCGATTAAGGAGCTGCTCTGGAAAGTTTTCATTGCCCGTAATAATTTCTTAAAAACTCTAAGTAACCAAATTATTCTATTTAATTAAACTGAATTTTCTGCAACCAGTTTAAATAAAAGTAATATACAGGGTGGCGCATCAAAAACGAAACACGCATTTACTGGCAGCTCAGTTTTTTTTTTGGAAAAACGCTCAGACCCGTCGATTTTGTTTTCGAGCGGGACACAAGTTTGGCAAAAAATCACGTTAGCACGTGCAGCCCCCTAAGCGGGGGTGACACCCCCAAAACCTTAAATGGAAAGGAGGGTCGAATGATACCTTATTTTAAAGGTATTTCAATTCCCTGTATAATGATATAACATTAATGTACTTCAGTTCAGCAGTTTTGAAGGTTTATTGATTTAAAGCTTAAATAAAACTAATACATGATCATTAGTGGAGATCAATACATTTGGCAGCAAAGTAATTTATAAATGAAGAATGAACTGACCCGTTAGGCAAGTAAATGGTGAAAATGGCCACCATGACTCTCCATGCAATAACAAAGATTTTGGTCAAAACGTTGCCGCACATTTTGGAATATTTGGAGTAATTTGAAGGCACTCATTCACAATTCTTTGTCGCTGGTCTTTTAATGATGTTGGCTGAGTAGCATAGATTTTGTTTTTTAAATGACCTCACATAAAGAAATCCAAAGGTGATAAATCTGGGGCAATTCAATGGCATCTCTTCTACCAATCCATCGATCTGGAAACGTCTGATCTAAATATTGTCGAACACGTAATGCATAATGTGGTGGGGCACCATCCTGTTGGAACATCAACCTATTCGCAATGTACCGCCGATCATTCCGATTTTCAATTATTGCTGTTAATGCAGGATCTATGGCGTCTTCCAGTAATTCCAAATACATTTCGTCCATCAAATTTCCAGGTAAGAAAAAAGGACCAACTAAATGATCGCCTGGCTCCTGTGTATGAACCTCATGATAAATTCTGGGATTAGAATCGGACCAATATCGGCAGTTATGACGATTTACTACGCCACTTAAGAAAAAGGAACATTCGTCGGAAAAGCAAGTGTTGAATAGAAAATGTTCATCGTTTATAATTCGTTCACTCATATCTTCATGAAATTGTAATCGCCGATCAAAATCGTCTTCATCATTCTATAGGCCTTTAGAATCTGTTGGACAGTACGTCGACTAACACCACACACAGTCTCCAATTTGCGGGTACTTAACGTAGGATCTACATAAACTTGCCCTAAAACCCCCACTTCTATTGCTTCGTTCCTTATGGGATTTTCAATGTTGCGTTTTTTATTGGCGACTGACCCAGTTTCCCGAAAAGTTCTAGAACATATTTTCGATGCACGTTACTGTTCTCATGTCGCTCATTAAATATTTCTGCTGTTCTATTAGCGCGCTGATTGTTTCCGAAAAATATTTCGATAATTTCAACTCTTTCTGCTGTGGAATATACCATGGTTAATTTATGTAATAAATTACAAGTTATTTTAGCAACAAATTTTGTTCAAATCAATTGCAAACTATCTAATAAATTAATATTTAAATTAAGTACGAGATATTTCCTTATCTTTCTTCAAGAAATAACTTTTTTGTCACAAAAAAACGCTCCAATAGCTATTTTCAACAACAAAATGATAAACAAACCATGGGCGTTGTGAAGAAAAGCATTTACTTCTTAAGTAAATTCTTTTAGTCAAATTTCTTCTGAAAGTAGTACAAACTAATCTGATGTACCTATTAAAGTCTACTTTAAGCTTTAAATCAATAAATCTTCAAAACTACTGATAGTACATTAATTTGATATCATTATAAAGGGAATTGAAAGACCTTTAAAATAAGGTATCACTCGACCCCCCTTTCCATTTAAGATTTTAGGGTTGGTGTCACCCCCGCCCAGGGGGCTCCACTGTTAACATGATTTTTTGCCAAACTTATGTCCCCCTCGAAAACAAAATCCACGGGTCTGAGCGTTTTTCCAAAAAAAAAAACTGAGCTGCCAGTAAATGTGTCTGTTTCGTTTTCGATGCGCAACCCTGTATATACGAGCCCCTTCCCACTTCAGTTGGCCCAACTATTGAAATCCTAGTTTTTTTCTTTTTTTATTTAACAGATAGTACCGCATCAACCTCGTAGTGTTATTAGCGGCGTCAGCTTTATTTGTGATTTTCGCGAAGAGCATCATAATCGAACGATGCATCAATTAGACTGATCTAGTGAGTTACTCGAGTATAAGGAGCTTGGTGACCCATAACCACGGTTAGAATGTTTCTCGCTTCAAGTGAAACACTATGTATAGGGGAGTCAGTGCTGACGTGACGGAATGGGAAGGACTTTGGAATTTAATTTATGCAACGATATTTAGGTCACTGAAGGGCGTTTATATGGATGGGATTCTTTTATATTGTATAATGTGTATATAGAAAATGGACCCTACTGTTGGTTTAAACTTTGTAGTATTTGAAAATATTCTAGTCTTTTTAAAGTGCTGTCGAATTTATTTTTATATTTTTTATGTAAATGCGTTGAATGCGGGTGAGTGCAATATTGTTTCATTATTAGAAATAAAAGTACAATTTTTGTACACATGATCAAGTGACTTATTCCATACTTTATGAATTTATTAAGAATTGCTTCTAGTGAATGGTGATATTTTTAAACTGTTTCTGGACAAACCCACAAGTAGTTGGTAAAACTTGATCTCATATAATAAGTTCACAATCAATGAAAATAAAAAATATCGAATTCTGCTAGAGTTATAAAATGTGGTAGTTTCTATTTGGATTTGAAAACATCAAGGATCCATATCAAGTTCTCCAAATTTACTGATATCTAAGATTTGACACAGCACAGTAAAATGCATGATGCTTTTTCACAAATAAATTTCAAATGATATGCAAATATCCTTTAAAATCTAAATAAAATAATTTATTAAAACTGGACAAACACTTTTACCTAAACTAATTAAACAAATTTAATGAATATGATATTTTTTTACTTGGATCAGGAAAACTCATTTTAATAGTGCATTAATTTCAAATAAGTTGGTCCATCAACTTAGTAAACGATTAAATAAATTTAGTTTAACGATTGCGGTTCGGTTTCATTTAACTAGTTTCATTGATTCAAGTAAACTGTTATGAAAATCGGAGTTTAATTAAACTAATTAAACTTGTTCGCTGTCACATAACTACTTATATTTTTCAATTGGCCGAATTAGAATTTTATTAATTTTATTTGATTCAATTAATATTTTTTTGTAAATGAACTTGATTCTGGTATGGAAATAGGCTTTTTCGAACAACCCATCCGTAAGAACTTGCATGCATGCAACACTGTTATACGCATCAGTTCACCAGATGTAAGGGTTTCCATGGGAGGTGAATAGTTCAGATATCACAACATACGATAGCTGATCCACATATTATACGTCTCGTTTTTTAAGTCAGAAGTACCGTTTTCCAGTAATGCTCATTATACTTTACAGACATGTCAAGGTACAATAATTTTCATAGCTGTCGAATAATAAAGATACTAGGGTTTGCAAAAGATGACTTAAACATTATACATTCTGCAAAGTTCATTTGCCCCGAATTGCGTGGAAAGTATAGAGTCAATCTACTTGCCGCATTTTTCCAGAAGTTCTAACTACAGATCTACAACACTACCTTCAATTTAAATTCTGAAACAAATATACTCTTTGACAATTCGATATTCCTTGTCCCCGTCTGTCAAGACAACTTATACCTCGAGAAGCAATAGCTACATACCGGTCATTTAAATACGGGATTAAATAAATATTGTGTCCGGCCCTGTCCAATAAATTCGAATAAATAATCGTCTGGGCCGTTTTCGCAGTGAATCACAGCCGACTCAGTTTCTTTTTGCCGTCGATTTAGCATCGTTACCGGCCGATCGAGTTACCTGTGATTTAGCGACGCCATTTGTTAGGCTTTGAATGTTAATGCAGTTTCCTATGGAACGGACATGACGGGAAAAACATCGTTCAAGAAACTTGAATCGACCAACAGGTGTTTAATAATGTTTGATCAAACTTACAATTGGATCAAAATTGATTATTTTTGTGGGTGGTTTGTTCCCATGCTTCTTTAGCCACCATTTTGAAAGTAAGGTTTGCCATAAGACGTGACAGGTCGATTCTTCCCACTCCTACTGGCGAGAAAGTAATAGCAAAAATTTTTGAAAACAAGATATTATATTTTTTGAATGTTATGTGACATGTACTGGGTGCGCCATCTATTACTTTTTTTTTACCTATAAGTTTATGTGAACTGTCAAAAGTATGCCATTTATAGTCATGGATTCGTTTACAACACAACAGCGCATTTTGGTTATCTACATATATACTTATACTTATACACAGCCTGGAATTCGTTGGATTGTTAATCGTTATTAGGAAACTGGTTCAGCTGAAGGTCGTAGAACGTAGACTATACCAACATGCCCGTCCAGCTCGTACTCGTGAATACATAGTGTGCGAGAAGATCCAACCACCTCGACAAGGCACCGTTCGCAGCAATTGGGAATTAGTGAGACCACTTTACGCCGGATTTTACACATTGATTTACACCTCCATCCATCCAGAAGACGGATTTTCGGCCAAAGTGCTCTTTTCTGATGAGGCTCATTTTCACCTCAATGGGTACGTAAATAAGCAACATTGCAGATTTTGGGGGCTGAAAATCCACACCAATATCATGTACAACCTCTCCATCCTGAAAAAGTGACTGTTGGGTGCTGATTATGGGCTGGTGGCATCGTTGGACCATTCTTCTTTGAAGATGCAGAAGAAAAGGCCATTACCGTCTACGGGGAACGTTATCGCGGCATGTTAACAGACGTTTTGTGGCCACAATTGGATCGTATTGGTGCCGACGATCTTTGGTTTCATCAAGACGGAGCAACGGCTCACACATCTCGCCAAACGTCTTATTGTACACGAAATTTCAAGTCCGCATAATTTCACGAAATAGATGACGCACCCTGTATGTCACGAAAAACCATGCCACTCGTTTCCGTCTATCTCTCTGTCTGAAGCTCCTTTAATCATTGACCCGTCTATAACTTTAAGGACCGCTCGGATTTTGATAATATTTTCACTCATTTTCTGCTATGCCAAGTACCAGAAAGCTTTGAAGTTCTTGAAAGTAGGTCCAGCGGCGGCGGAGTTGGTGGCAAACATTTAAAAAAATTTTTTTGGGGCTAGGAATTGTCTGTTGATGATTGCAAGCGCTAGGGGACGATAATATCAATTTTTTTATGATATAATTATACGCTCCGAATCCCGGTATTTCTAGATAGTTAGGTAGGTAGATAAGACATTTATTTCATCTGTTCATGTACAAAGTATGTTATAAAAACAACTTCACAAATGTGGCACTTATACAGGGTGTTAGGGATATAATATTCGTAACTTGAAGAGGTGATTCCTTGCATTATTCTAAGCAAAACAGTTCATGATAACTTATGTCCGACAATCAATCGTTTTCGAGGAAAGTGAGTCGTATATAATTGAATTTTCTCAAACATTTGGCAACGCTGCAACGCAACCGCGATACGAGCGCAAGACGACCGCAATTGATTCATCGAATTGTTTACGTTTGTATGATATTTTTGTTGAAAATACGAGTATGCCTTGAATTATTGAATACTGTCACCCAATTTTTTGTGGCTAATATTTTTTATTTAATAACGCTTTCAGTATAGTACATTTACTTAAAAAAAATGACAGAACACACCACCAATTCCCACGATTATCAGTCACTTATTTGAAATGATGCGATGCACGAAAAAAGAAAAAACAACATCCATAAATCACATAATGTTACAGTTAAATGTATCAGTAATCACAACAATACGCGATGATACATGCAGTGTAGGCCGAGTACGACGTTGCCAGTTATGTGAAGGATTTTGTTTGTCTGTTTTTCTTCGGAAAATTGTATTTAATAAGCAAGAAAAATATTTTCTTAGAAACAATTAATAAATAGATGTATTGATACATTTTACGCTATTAGGCATATAAATTTAAACTATTAAGGAGCAAAATTAATTTATTTCATGACTAAAAAGAAATAAGTCCACCATTTTTTTGCTTAGAAGCGGTTGATTTTCCGACATAGGTTATAATGAACTTTTTTGCTTAGAATAATGCAAGGAATCACATCTTATAGTTAGGAATATTATTTCCCTAACACCCTGTATAAGAACGATGACAAAAAAACGCAGAGGTACAGGTAACAACATATAAATAAAATAAATATAAAACCTCGATAGAACTCATACGTCTCTGGCTTAAATTTTGAATCAAAATATTCACTTATGGAATAAAAATGTTCAGTCATGAACTTCTTTAAAATGTGTTCAAACTGAACTGTGTTTAATTGGCGCATACTTGTTGGTAGATGACTGTACAGATTTAAACGTAGAAAATTCTGTTTTGATATCGATAGTGAGAATTTGGGTGTCCTCAAGTCATCAGATGGTCTAGTTTCATAACTGTGGAAGTTAAACTTTGTGATGTAGCTATTTACATTTTTATGTATATCTATCAGGTAACCAAATAAGTTCGTGCGGTTGTTGTATATCGCACATTGCCATGAATGTTGTTGATCGATAGGATCTTCGACAGATTGTGGACCCAAATTCCAGGACAACGTGCCAAGAACTTGCAGAAATGTTCAGAGTGAGTCCTGGAACTATTCGATTGCATCTTCATCAGCTAGAAAAGACGTGGAAGTTAAGCAAATGGGTCCCACATGAACTGACACATGATAACAAATTAAGTCGTCTGTTCAGCAAACATTTAACGAAACGCTAATGAACCATTTCTTAATCGGTTATTAACCTGCAATCTAAAATGGATCCTGTATTCGAATTCTAAGCGTTCGTATCATTGGTTGTCGCCTACTGATTCGGTACCACACACGCCTAATGCTTCCTTGCACCCAAACAAGGTTTTGTTGTGTGTTGGGTGGACAGCAACTGGAATTGTCCATTATGAGTTTTTGGAAAGGGGTCAAGCCATCACTGCTAACTTGTATTGTGAGCAGCTTCAACGAGTACAAGCAGCACTCATCCAGAAACAGCCTTCTTTGATCAATCGGAAGAAAGTGATATTCTTGCAGGATAACGCCGAGCCTCATACCGCAAAAGTGACCCGAGAAAAAATTTCTAAGTCGGCTGGGAAACGTTACCATACCCGCCATATTCTCCCGACATTTCGCCCAGTGATTATCACCTTTTTTGTCTCTTGACAACTGCATGAGGCACCGACAGTTCAAAACTTGAGATGGTGTAATAAATGCAGTCCGCCAATTTTTTTACTCCAAATCTAGGGAGTTCTACAATACCGGCATACAAAAATTGGTTCCACGTTGGCAAAAGGTCATTGAATGTGATGGTAATTACTTCGACGAATAAATAGTGTCTTATTGTTTCTCAATAAAAATTAATATTTTTCTACTAAAAACCACACGAACTTATTTGGTTACCTGATATTGAAGTTGCATATACTCGTATAAATAATCTTGGAACATGCATTATTTTGAGATTTTTAAAGTAATATCTACATCGCAATATGCTAAACGCCTATTGGACATATAAAACGAAGAATTGGACCTTTTTTTCGATACGCGTCTCTGCCTCAGACGGGTCGGTACTACCGGTAGGCTAGGGAATAGAATGTCTATCAACTAATAAATTATATGGGCTTGACCCGCTTAATTTTTCTTCTCTACATGTTCGTAAGTAACTTTTTTCTTTAAGGGTCTAATTTGTTCTGAACATGAATCGTTTATGAACTGATGGGGGCGTTGCAAAGGAAGTGCAGAGTCAACCGACTTGACATCATTGTTTTTGTCAAGTTTTAATTCCTTTCCTTTTATCCTTCTGTATCAAACATTGTCTGACGTCTAACAAAACTACACATTAAGCCACCGTCACGAGAGGTCAAACAGACTCAATCAATAAGGGATTTAGGGCCGTATCGTCAATCGTTCCTACAATAAATTGTAGGACGCCTTTATGGCCTCCTTGATTTCCATAACCTTTTCTCTCCTTCAGAAAGGCAGGGGATTTCTTCTGTTCCGTGTCAGCGTCAGCGCTCTCCTATTATGAGGCTATGTTTTCTTTTTGATTTGTAAGGAATTTCAGGCAGATATAGCAGATAATATAAATCAAAAGCATGAACAATTTGAAGCAACTACATTTGTAACAAAACCTCAAAATAGAGCACTTACAAGGAACAGTAGAAAACTACGAAAATCAAGGAAGCCATAAAGGTTACAATTGTAGGGACGACTGACGATACGGCCCTAAGTGCTACCTACCTTCATGGAAAAAGTACAACACTTCTGTTACCTCGGCAGCCTTTTTCGAAATGCAAAGTTTATCCAACCTTAACGATACATTTTCAATTCAATTTGATATTGAGAATCTTCTGCTTGTTCCAGGGATGGCTGCAAGCAGTATGAGCCAGTCGATGGCGTCCTATTATAATCCTTCAGCTGCATACGGATCTCTAAGCGCAGCTTCAATGGCTGCTGCGGCTGCAGCTGCTCAGCAATCAGCTGCTGCGATGTCTGCTGGGCTAACGTCATCTGCACAGGTAAACAAAATTCACAACATTTTCTTCAAGTGTTGCATAGTCGTGTCCTAAAATTTTTATAGCTTA
The DNA here is from genome assembly GCA_963669975.1 of Acanthoscelides obtectus. Lineage (NCBI taxonomy): Eukaryota > Metazoa > Arthropoda > Insecta > Coleoptera > Chrysomelidae > Acanthoscelides > Acanthoscelides obtectus. Next base: position 87,816,975 of record CAVLJG010000003.1, on the reverse strand, counting down.
CTAGATTTCAGCGGCTTTACCGGCAGTGGTACCGTTAATATAATGTCCAAGTTTCCCAAGCTTTCACTGATGTCATCGAAAATAAGAAACTTGATCGGAAGCTTATCGCATTTCTTAGCAGTAACAGTTTCAGCCGTACGTAGTCGCGGGTGACATCTAGTGCAATATAAAACTTCTGTATCGCTTGACGGTCACAGGTTGGGTGAGGCGATGGCAATCCGCGCTGTTGCCGGCTTGACGTTAACGGTGGAGATTTTGGTACTTGCCGTGGCAGTTGATTATAAATAATAGATAACCCCATGCCTTCCTCGGTTATCAATTTGGTAAGTGTATAAATTTGTACGTCTCTCCGTGTTGTGGTTCAGACGTGATCCTAACAGACAAAACAGACATTTACATACATATATAGAGAGACGGCATTCAACTTCGAATGAAGTCGTATACTATACGGATTTCCATGGATATGAGGAAGATAGCGAGAACGAGAGAACTGTGCAACATATATGTTAGGACGGTTGTGTCAAACAGGTAGTCTAAGAAATATAGCGAAACAGCATGACAGTAAAACAAAATTACGTTGGTATAAATTTTTTTTCAAAATTATTTCCTGAATTTAAAACGCTAAAAATTTACAATGCAATGAAAATAAATGCTTTTGTTGATCAACCTTTTTCTACAACTACTGTTATTATATGGAGATATTGCATATCCTACTCGGAAAAAAGTCAACTCTACAGGTGCAGCGAGGGCGGGGAGATATTTAAAATATCGTCAATGCCTAATTTTCAATATTAAAACGTATGGTATGCTCAGGCACTCAGAATTATTTTTTTTTTTAAGTTTTAGTAATACACGTTTTTATTATCATGCAACTACAAGAGATTCTCTACAAAATAAGCATCATCTAACAACCGTTGGACTTCTTTGAACTGTAGAGTATTTAAAAAAACAGTTTTTTCGACATCAAAAATTTGGGATATCATGATTTGGAAATTATTATACTTTTAGCGTATCAGGGTTAGAGATCATTGTAGTGCGGATAGAAGTAATGGTAAATAATAAATCATAAGATTGTTAGTGGTTTTATTGCAATAACTTGATATTTCTTTGCTCGATTTTGGTATTCAACAATTCAATCTGTGAATGTCTTAGGGCTAAGAAATGGACCAAGGTTCATTCCTTTAGCGATAAAATAACTTGATGGAAAAAACAATTTAACCCTTTTTCTCGCAAATAAAAAATTGAAGCGTTTTTTTTTTCTCGTATGACCCATTATTCTCGTTCAATAACCCTCTTCACACGTTTTCACCAAACAATTGGCCCTCTTACAATTTCCCTCGAAACTGAAGTCGTTTTTCGCTGCATTGCCTGTATTAAAGTGTAGTGACCATGTGACTTGATAACGACAGACATTTTAGTCGCGAAACTTGCCGCGTTGCCATATTATGTCACTTAATAAAAATCTATACGTCGCCACTGTCAACTGTGCTGCTAGTTGCCGAGATTTTCACGGAATCCCGACAGCATAGAGGCGGAATATTGATGAATCGGAACAATTTTATTAAATGGTAGTATACAAAAATCATCATTGCACGATTTAAAAAATTAAAAGGCTAGTCAAAATGCGTTCTAGTGAAAATCTCGATTCAACAGATAACTCAAAAGAACAGAAAAAAGACATCCAGCATTCCGCTACGAGAACGAATATCAAAGAAAGAGATGATAAACGATATCTTGCAATAGAAATTCTTCCTGGACATCCGTTTTGTGAACGACGCCGGAAAGATGCCGGAGGGTTTGTTTTCAGTCGTTAGCTGCCTTTTGTGTTGGATGAAATACTGCCAGGCAGGGTGTCCTGCAAGGTGCTAGCTGCTCTTACAATGCCTCGACTCCTTCGTTGTTTTATTGTCCAGTGGTGCCAGATCTCGCATAAGAATCACCTTGAGAAGGTGAATTTGTAGATTCATGAAAGGGTCGTCGTTGAAATGGAATATACAAAGCGGTGTGTGAGGTATTAACAGTTCTTCATTTGAATGGCCCATCTTGTATCGAATATGGCATCAATAAGATGTGAGCTGCAGCTTCACAAATCCATAAAGTCTAAATTTTCACCCCCAAAACCCTCAATTTCTTTTTGCCCGTAGCACCGCCCCCACTGGAACTATTTTCAAAAACCAAAGGAGTTTTTTGACCTTGGTATCATAGAGTCAGAAACTCATTATTCGAAAAAACGGCGTCAAGTAGATTCTCTCTATTTCTCATGAAACAATTTCTAGAACAATTTTCCAAATAGTGTAATTTCATATACAGTGTGCTTCAAGAGATACAAAGCCGCAAAGTTGCATATTCAGTATTCAATCAACAAAATACCACTTAGAAAGTTTCGAAATCCAAAGTAGTTCCGGAAAATTTTCCCAAAATCGTTTTAATTTTTTCCTGGCTTTAATTGTTGCGGGATTTCAAAATAAATTGCACATTAACATTGCCACTTTTTCTCCTCTACAAGACGGCATAACTAGAATTCCAATATGACGTTTCATCTCTTGTCCTCCAGCATCAACTTTATTTTTTCTTATGTACTTTATATTGGATAGAGATCAAATAGTGCATAGAGATGCACATGAATAAAGTTTTACATTCTGATTCCAAAAATTTAGATATGTCACATAGCAACAAAGTTCAAAAGGCTGACAAAAAGAGAAATAAATCGAACAGCGCACAATGTACAGAGAAGAGTCAGGCTTTGCCTACAAAATAACGGACATTTCAAACATCTCCTATGATTTACCTCTGTTTCATGTTGTGTTCAGGTTTCACCATACCTTTTTATTCCCTTATAATATTCATCCAACAACAAATTCATGGCGAACTCAGTAAATACATCACTGAATTTAACACTGAAAAAACCATTTAAATGTACAAAATTCCAATAGAAAACAAAGTTGGTGATGGCTGTCGAAAAAGGAATGTTGAATTGAAATTCTGATTACGCCATCTTTTAGAGGAGAATAACTAACAATAACATGTAATTTATTTTGAAATGCCATCTCGAATAAAGTCAGGAAAAATGAAAGCGATTTTGGGATAAATCTGGTATGCGAAATAAATGACAATCTGATAATTTCAAGGCCTACCTAGGAAATTCTGCATTTTTTTAATTAACCAAGGCTTGGCAATATCAATGTATGACGTATTACATATTTTTGACGTCTATAAGAACAAATGAAGTTGATGCTGTAGGACAAGAGACGAAAAGTCATACTATAACTCCAATTATGCCATCTTGTAGAGAAGAAAAGTGGCAATGTTTTGAAATTGCACTACAAATGAAATCCGGAAAAAATCAAATGACCTTGGAAAATTCGTTTTTTTCCGTCTCTCTCCGAAAGTACTTTGAATTTCTAAACTTTCTAAGCGGCAGTTTGTTGACTACCTAAATCCACACCTTTGCCTCTATTTAATCGACTTCGTATCACTTACAATTGTCGATATCCCAATTTGAAACACAATATATACACCCTGTATGAAAAAAATTCTACTGTTACGAATAACCATCATGAACCAACGACTATCGAACAGTGATTGCCTAATATATTTTATCTAGTCTGTTGTAATTTCACACGTAACATATAAATGTGTCCGACTGTTTTATCTAATAGACGCGTAGTATTACCGGTCTCAGATGTTTATAAGTCCTTCACCGGACCGACTTTCAAAAACGGCAAAGAGATTATGTGTTCCTTGTCATAGTAGAAACCTTTTGCGACTTTTTTCAAAACTTCAGTGGTTATACACAGACAGACCGACAGACCAATGCAAATGAATGGCATGGCTTTCTATGACGTACATTTATTTATTTATTTCAATTAACTAAAAAGAGATATTACATGTACTTATGTCAGATCGTTGTAAACAGACATTATCTTTAAACAATAGTATATGTATATACAAATTACAATCACACTAAAATAACATAGCCATTACGATTTTAAGATAAACAAACATATGAGTTAAAATTTGTAAGCGTATGCCGACTAGATATTACAAAAATTTAGGGCGATGATATTATCGCGAGTTTAATGATCCTATCGTTTAGGCAGTCGTGGATTTTGAAAATTGATTTAGAAGCGGCGTAAATAAAATGGCTGGAATATAGTTTTACAACGGTTCAAAGATCCCTGCTCATTTTCAGACTTTGGTGTCAGTAAAAGACCTATTATTAAGAATCTGCTGATCTCAGTGATACCATGCACCTGTTAGACATGATAAGTTACACATGTTTTCCCTACATCTGCCATGGAAACAGAAATATGAAAATTTGCTTTATAGAGTGTGATATGCAGAGATCGAAAATTCATCGTTCCTAAGTGAACCTAGCTAATCACGATAATATATCGCCGTTTGAAACGATTTGACTCATCCCTTTTCTTTGAAACCTCTAACGAAGGCGTAGGAAGAAGGGTCAATCTACTTGACGTCATTTTTTAAGACTGAAAATAAATCTTAAAATACGTTTCTGGGTTACAAATACTCTATTTATAACTTTTGACTTCGCTCAGATCCAGTGGCGACGCGTGACTTTTCCTAAACTGTCATCAAAACCAATGTGTGTACTGCCTGAAAGCTTGGTTAAGACAACTTTCGATTCTTGTTTTGCCAAACTGAATTAAATTGGCTACACGTCTCACATGTAACGGAGCAATTTCATGTCTCCTCTTTAGAGCCCTAAAACTATTTAAATCGTTGACTCCGCTGCTGGTCCACCCTTTTTGTTCTGTATAAAACAGAAAACATCGCCAACAATACAATTTGTTTTTTTGCAACCACATAACCAAGAGTTTCCATATACTAACTTAATTTAAAATTACAAATTACGTTTTTTTTATTCATTTTTAAAATCATCTAAAATAGGTGTTGGTCTTCCATTTTCACTGATATCCTTTTTTTCTTAAAAATTATAGAAGGAGAATGACTTTGCAAGTAGTTAATCCATTACGCAGCGACACTCATCCATGTTTAATTGCACGCTCAGTACAGCCGGTAACCAATACGGCTACTAACGAGTGAGAAGTGAGTCACCAAATCAAAAAATGGTAACAAGCCCACATAATAGTCGCAGCGCCCCAAGCACTCAGGCGACCGCGATAAGACACGAGCCGGTACCGACAGTCCCCGACAGACTACCAAGTGTATCCATAAATGAAAATGGTAACAACCGACAACCAAGTCGTGAATTACTATTACATAATGCTGTTGGTAAACAAATAAATGAACTTATTTCACAGTACTTAGTCATAAAATATTTATTTTTAAGATTTTTAACTGTTACCAATGGTAACAATGGTTACATGGACGCTCCGCCACTGCTCAGATCATGATGTAAGGTATGTGAGAATATGCCAGACAATAGTAGAGCCCAGAACAGATTTACATGACACTTAAGATCAAAAAAACATATCTCATTTACAATTTGTCGCAATTACAATACTTCATCGATTTCTCAGTTCTAGCTTAGAATGCTTTCTGTCATAGAAAGTAAGACATCTGATGGGAGCCTCGGTAGCTCGGTGGTCCGCGTGTCGAGCTAGCAACCCGGGTCTCGCGAGTTCGAATCTCCGCTACGGAAGTCAATTCCTCGCCATGGATGTTGTGGTCTATATCACGCACCGCGCACAATAGTAACAGGTACACCTCATCGTTAGAGCTGATTTATTATATCAGAATCCAGTAGATGGCTCATGGAGTAGTACAGTGTTGGTACTACGAGGTCGGCAAAAAGTGTCAAAGGTGGCCTAGTTGCCAGGCTTCGCCTCCCCACCATTACTACTATTACTAAGTAAGACATCTGATAATGACTAAACTCCATATAACCAGAATACATTAGTCCTAATCCCTTGATGTTAACATCCATCAAGCAGTCATCGGCCGTCCCTTTAGCGATACGAAACATGATTCCCGTGTTTGGCAGCAAAACGGTTGCTCCTGCTCCGAAGTAGATCGATGATCACTCCCCGAGGATGTGACCGGCTCTAACGGAGTGTGAAAAATGCCTGCTGATGCCCGGCGAGCAGCTTTCAGCAGCGTCATTGCCCATTAAGCCACTGACCAGGTGAGAGATGCACATGGACAGCGATGCGGGTTTTAGGGGTAGAGATGAGTGGTTCATCTAGGGATGAATCGTTGCTTCATTTACATTGTAACATATCAGTTCAGCAGTGGGTAGTGATTCATTGAGTCAAGTAGCTTGATAGTTTTATAAGCGACTTTACTTGACAATAAAAATTACTTGAAACGTTGATGCCTGACTCGACATTGAAAAGGAATTTTCTACTGGTGCACTGACCATTACAAAAGATTAAGCGATAAATCTGCAATAACCCTCATCTATCTTAACTCGTGATTAACCAAAGCAAAGGGAATTTCATATTTTTTTTCTATCAGCTGATGAATAAATGTTTTTCGTTCTACTTGAGTTTGGAGCTTTACTGTTCATTTATTTGTTATACATATTTTCTTCAATATGCCTCGTTTTCTCTGTAACTTGTCACAAAGTCTTTGCGTTGTGTGTTTATAATCTACTCGTATTTACCTTACAAATATTATCAAGTAACACCAAAACTACTTGAATTTTCAAGTACTTGCCATAAAATATTACTTAACTTGATTTACATTGCTAATATTTGGATTGATTTCATATTAAGTCAAGTAGCTAGAAAATCAAGTCAAGTAGTGAATCCCTCATCCTGGACAAGGGTAGGTTCCTATATGTGCCTGTTGTGGTCAAGTCGTTTTGTAATTGTATTATCTTTATTTGGCTCAAAAATTATATGAACACTTACCCAGAGACAATATCGAAAAACACACACGAGTAGTTTTTAAAAAAATTTTTTTTGATGTTATATTACATGAACGAGTACATCCCAAAAAATCTGTCCACACAATTCCGTCGGTCTGTCTTTCTGTCAGTCTGCCCGCTAATCTTATAACCGCCTATAATTCGAGAAGTACCGCTGTGATTTCAATAAAATTTCCACACAGTGTTACTACTATGTCTAGGACGCAAAAGCTTTGCAGTTATTGAAATTCGGTCCAGTGGTGCCGGAGCTAGAGGCAAAAACACAAAAAAAAATAACAGCCGTTCAATCCCGTTTTCTTTTGTTTCATACGCTGACCGCTGTCTGCGTGTTTGCGTATGATTGACTCTGCATCACCGGTTCTCTCGAGTTACTATCCTAGTGTTGTCCAGCAGGGTTGCTAGATAGCCGTTACTTAGAGAAGGAAAGACTAATTGCATGGGCCTGTTTGGCTGACGTAAACCATTTAATTCTTTTGTTATACATGTTTGTATCTCGTTCAGAGCGACTAACTTATGCCGAACATAATCGCGTATGAACTGATGACAACGTTGCCTAGGAAGTGGCATTTTTTGTTTTGTTTTTGGAATGTCACATATTCCAACATACAACTGATCCACCTACAGACATTGTCCTTCTGTGGATAGAAATATATTTATTTACGAGGGATGTCTTTTAAGTTTTGCATATGGAAATAAAACAACACGGTAGGTAGTTTTAAATGATTTTATTGTTTTTCGAAGTATTCTCCACGAGGATTAATACACATCTGCATGCGCTCGAACCAATTTTCGAAGCACTTCGATATCACTCGGTTGCTGGCAGATCCAAAACGACATTTTTGAATGCGTCAACTGCTTCTTCTGGTGACTGGAACCTTTGACTACGCAGTCTGTTTTTAATTTTCGGGAAAGTAAAGAAATCGTTAAGACTTAGATCGGGACTGTATGGAGGATGGTCCAATAATTCCACGTTTTCTTCCGTTAAATACTGCCTTGTTTTTTGGACTGAGTGCGAACTTGCATTGTCTTGGTGGAGGATGATTCTTCTTTCGGGGTTGATTTTTCGAAGCTCCGTGATGACTTTTGGCAAACAAATGGTGGTATACCACTCCGCAGTAACAGTCCTTTGCTCATTAAGAGGAATTGTTGTTGTTTATTTTCTGGTTCATAACAGTAAATCCACGATTCATCACCACTAACAATGCTGTACACATTTTTTGATTTTCCGAAATTGAAACGGTCAAGCGTTTTTTGACACCAATTAACCCTGGCTTCTTTCTGCTCTTCAGTCAACGAGAAACTAATTGTCTTACTCCTAATTCTTCATGTAAAATTTTTTGAATTGAGGTCCTTCAGATCGTCAAGGACGCCTCAATCTCGCGATATGTCACATGTCTATCTTCAATGATGAGTTTGCGCACAGCATCGACGTTTTCCTGGGTGACTGCCGTTTTTGGTGCACCCAACCTGGGATCGTCGCTAAGACTCACCCGTCCACGTTTGAATTCTTCATACCAATGGGAAATTGTCGACTAATGTGGCGCTTCGTTGCCGAAAACAGACAGTAACTCAGCAAAGCAATCTTGTTGCGAAAATTGTCTCTGAAAGTTGTAATAAATTATGGCGCGAAAATTGTTCTCGGTTGAGTTCCATCTTTCCAATGTCTTGGTGACACTTAAAAATTCACTGTAGTGAGAATACTGCACGTATTGTTGTGAAACTTTAATTTAAATTTACTAAAGAGTGAGGTTAAGATTCAGTACTGACGTTCGATCCGCGCGGCCTACTATGTTTCTATATGCAAAACTTAAAAGACATCCCTCGTACCCACTCTATATTTGTTATCATTTTTTATATTATGGAGCAAATAAACATAATTATAGTATCTCCTAATACATGAAAAAAAAATGGATTTCGTTTTTTTTTTCGTGTTAAAATTATCTGCGGCTTAAAACCGGCCTTATTGGTCTTACTCATTTTCATAACTGTCTGACATCTAAGAAATCGATTGCAGCAGTACTGCGTGATACATCCTGTATATTTACTTAATCCGAATGACCAAATGAACCACAACGCCCATCTCTACACCGGACGCGCGCTTTCAGACGGCTTGGCATCTACCGCCGGGCCGGACCTCGACGATGGACAAATGGACAATGACGTGCCTTCGAAATGTTTTCGACGCGATCTCCTGGCCATAAATTATTCTAATGCGTTTTTTTCTTCCTCGATGGATGACTAATGACCCAAGGATTACATTGGCAAAATTATGTTTATCTTCAAGGTGTTGGTGGGTTTCGCGACTTGTGAATGCGGGTCCAATTAGGGACGATGAGATGCATATGACGTCATCGATCAAAGGGGCGGGATGACTATGAAGAAATTAATAAAAGAAAGCGATGACCCTTACTTTACGCTCTTTTTTTATATTGTTGTGTTCAAAGGTATGAAATTAATCAGTTGTTAAATAAAGGCATGTTCAAGCAGGGAAATCTAGTAAAAATGCATTCGTTTCCTGGCATCTTTGAATGGCAACGCATTTAGATAAAAAAAGTAAATGTCACTCACAACATGGGCGTCTCGTCAGATCCTATTCTGGCTGTGTTTAGATTATACAACTTTTGCACAGTACGTCAAAGCTATGGAGAGCACTAAGTGCTCCCCTGAATAACGAGACGCCGTCATCAGTTCATAAAGGATTATGTTCTGCACAAGTTGGTCACTCTAGGAAAAAGTTAGATACAAACACGTATGAAAAAGAAATGGATCATGTTAGTCCAGGCTGATAGAATTAAAATGTGCATATTTAGCATGGTTTTTCTGTACAATTTTGGGGCGCAAAAAGTTTTGGAGGCAAGTGCACTTTCACACAAAGCTCTCACTTACCAATGGATGGTCTTCCCGAAGCATGTGATCGACACGGGGGGATCGAAAACATCAAGCTTTAATGGGAAATATATGATGAATGAAATATGTTCAATAGGCCCGGAGAATCATCGCGGCTGCAAGCATATACATAACTATATCAACGTCGATTCATCTATAAACATTGTTTGTCCAAAGGAAAACAAAATAATTATTATGATTATAATCAATCGAAATATATCCCCTACCCTCCTAAAACCCCCAGCCCCCCTCAACCTCCCACCCTCATACAACCCCTCAAACCCATACAACCCCCACTGCCAATTCTTTACTCATAAAATTTTTGTCAAAAATGATCCGGATCCCCTAAAACGTCAAAAACTTTACTTTGCTTTTTTGCCCCTAGATGCGCCGCCACTGAACCGATTGTCAAAAATCTATAAAGCTTTCTCTTCCGTGGCATAGTAGTAGCATTGTGTGGAAATTTCATCAACAACCGACTCGTACTTTCCAAGTTATTGCAGACAGACTATAACTACCAAAATACATATCTAATTCTCATGATTACAATACTTCCTCGCCTAGCAGGCGTGATAAGTAAAAACATGAAGAACTGGCCACCTCATGCTGAGGACGTCTTATTTGCTTCAATGCTTCCTTACATCGATACTCTCAATAAGGAATGCAGAGTCCCACTTATTTTGCTCTTATAACTATGGAAAACAATTTGGCATCAGGCGTTAAGGCCTCAAATCAAAGAAGACTTCTATATACAGAATATCGTCAAAATAATGTAAGAGAAGATTCAGCATGTTAAAATATAACTCCAAGGCGTAAGTCTGAATAAAATTAGAATGTCCCTATACAGAGTGTCCTTAAAGCACTTTCCTTTACATGCAACAATAAGTAATTTTTTCCTTGTAACACATAGACCGGAGTATTAAGATAACTGAGATATCAAGTATTGAAAATGGGGCCGGCCCGGCTCAGCATCTGTCGTGAAAAGACAAAAAATGCACAACGTTCGTCTATATCCAAATCAGCTGCCTCGTATTCTGAATGTTGCCTTAACTAGTCGGATCTAAAAAAAAGAAACCGTTGGCACACTCATATAGCAATAAGAAAGTTAATGATTTGATGTTAGTTCGCGGAGAGTGTTTTCAAGATGCATTCTGATTTTGTTCTGAGCTGCGGATAGTTATTTTCTTTGGTGGTTACGCCATACTGCTATACGTAATAAGTAAACAGATTAATTAAAGGTACCATGTGCATAGCTTAAATTGCACATGGACACTGTCGACATTGTAGTTATATGTTCAGATACTATGTTTTATTATATCGAAGGATAACAGGTCGGCACGTTGTCATACTGACAGGGACAAGCATAAATATGGAAGACGATCAGAGGCACACAGAACCTTCTTACAAAACCCCACTGTAGAGAACAGACAAGCCGACGTCGAATCCAGAAACAAATATAACGAAGCGGTTCGCAATGCCAAAAACCAGCTCGATATAAAAGTTAGGCACAGGGTAATGTCGCAGCGCAATGGGAGTCGGTCTTTCTGGACGCTGGCCAAGCAGATTGAAAAGAACTTCTCACACAGTAGTCTTCCACCACTCACGTGTCAGGACGGAACTATTGTATTCCACTCGAAGGCCAAGGCGGAAGTGCTAGCCAAGAACTTTGCTGCCAACTCCACCATGGACGTCCCCCCCAACGCCCAAGTGCCGTCAATTCAAAGGGTTCCCCACACTATGCGGGTGGTAACCTTCAGGCATAAGACCGTAAGACGAGTACTCTTGTCGCTCGACATCAACAAAGCTTCTGGTCCGGACTTGATTACTGCGATTGTACTGAAGAGGTGTACAGCGGAGCTTGCTCCAGTTCTTTCGCGTCTTTTTCAGATATCTTATGAATCCGGCACCTTCCTAGAAAACTGGAAATTTGCTCATGTCCAACCCATCCTAAAAAAAGGATTTAAGGCCCGTATCGTCAGTCGTCCCTACAATATTGTAGGGCACGTTTATGGCCTCCTTGATTGTCATAGTTTTCTACTTCTCCGTGTCAGAACTCTGTTTTGAGGTTATGTCACAAACATCTATTTGCATCAAATTGTGCTTGCTTTTGAGTTATATCATGTTTTATCAGCCTGAAATTTCCTACAATTTAAAAAGAAAACATATCTTCACAATAGGAGAGCGCTGACGCTGACACGGGACAAGTGTAATCTAGAAATTTTTGAAGGAGAGAAAGGAGTATGGCAATCAAGGAGGCCATAAACGCGCCCTACAATTGTAGGGACGACTGACGATACGGGCCTAAGACCGACCCTTACCACTACAGGCCTACAGCTATGCTTTCTGTTATAAGTAAGGTAATGGAGAGGTGCATAAATCGCGAGCTTCTGGACTACCTCGAACGTCACAGCTTGATTAGCGACAGGCAGTATGGTTTCCGGCACCAACGGTCCACAGGCTTACATCACTCAATTGTGGAGTAAACTCATCCAGTCTTATGGTGAGCTCATGTCGTTGCTCTTGACATCGCGAAAGCGTTCGATCGCTGCCCTCTTAAGCAAACTTCCATCCAATGGCCTCCCAGAAAAGTTTTGCAGATGGGTGGCTGACTTTATCTCTGGCCGCAAGATATCCATCGTAATTGACGGGTTCTCCTCTGCATCCCACAACGTCAACGCGGGTGTTCCCAGCGATCGGTCTTGGCCCCGACACTGTTTCTCTTACATATCAACGACCTCCTTTCCTGCACGATCAACCCAATCCAGAGCTTCGATGATGACAGCACTCTACATGCAGGAATTCAGAGTGATCTCTGCCGCTGAGCTGGAAAAAAGAAGACTAGCGACGACTTCCTGTCTGACAAGAGACCTGGAAGCTATCACTGCTTGAGGACGCAACAATCTTGTACAGTTCAATGCTTCCAAAACACTGTACTGTGCTTTGACGAACAAAAAGCGTCCTAGCGCTCATCCGGTTTCGATGGATGGACGAGTTCTGCCAAAGAGCCAGTCATTTTGGCTGGTCGGAGTCCAGATCACCGAGGACCTGATCTGGCTCGAACACATCTCGTCAATAGCAGCAGCTGCCGGAAAAAAGCTAGGCTATTTGTTTAGGGCTAAGAAGTATTTTTCTCCGCATGACCTTCTCACTCAATGCAAGGGCCAGATAAGGCCTAGCCTCGAGTATTGCTCATACGTTTGAGGTGCTGCCGCCCCCACTACATTATCCATGCTCGATGGTGTCCAGATGAGGGCGGTCCGACTGATCGATGATTTTTATCTAACAGACAGTCTCGGAACTCTTTCGCAGCTGCCGGCCGTCGGCGATCTAGTTCTTTTCTACCGCTACACCAACGGGCTTTGCTCCTCAGAGCTCTCTTCCATGATGCCGCCGCGCGACGTGCCTGCCAGACAGACCTGCCTGACTTTGGCGTCCCATCCTAACCGGGTCGAACTTAGTACATCCAGAACTGGCCGATACGACCGCTCCTTTGTTCCGAAGGTGTCGAGACTGTGGAACAATCTACAAGAGGAAGCTTTTCCCAGTTCTACTAAACTTAGGCAGTTCAAAAATCGTATTAACAAAATTTCTTTGGGATCATTATAGCCTGCGCGGCTGCTTCGATATAAAAAAAAAATGGAAAAAACTTTCATGATGATGAGACAAAACTAAACATGTCTTTGAGTTCACACAACCAAAATTCACGCATATAGGTCGATTGCATATTACTACTACACTAATATAACCCTTGCAACTAATTGATAACAAATTTATAACCAAGTTATTCCATCTTAATTCCGCGTTCGTTATCCACTGGGACGACTATGTCTCTCTCGTTCCATCATCTGGTCGGGTATTTATTTCCCTAACGACGAGTCGAGAACCGTTTTCGAGTCGGACTCGTGGACTTCCAAGGCAGCAGGTGCATCCACTCAGGCCTCGATTATTCTTGAACCTCGGCCAAGCCAAGAAGGGCTCAGACGCGGTCGCGTAATTCTGGTTGCCTGGCGTCAACTCTGCAAGCCGTCTCATGGCCACTCAAAGTCCCAGTTATGAGGGCGTTACACTTTGTATGTGTAAGAGAGATGGATGTATGAAACTAATTCCTATAGTAAGTAAGTATGAAACTTATATATTTGTTTGTATCGTGCATCGGCTGCCCAGATGGACACAGAAGAAGACCTAGGCATTCCCGAATATTGCCTTAGGACGAAGATGATAAACTTGTGCTTTCGAATCGAAGGACGGCGGCGATGACGTCAAACAGTATTTACGATCCATACATGACAAGGTAGTACCTGAGATTCATTTTCAAGTCTAGCTGGCCTTCATTTTTTTCTACATTTTTGCTGCACATTAGCTTTGTTATTTCAAACTTAGTTGTTTCGGAAAAGTTCCAACATCCTGTACATATTTTTTTGGAGGCAGATCCTATATTTTTCAGTGTTCAAACAATAATCCAGCGAAGTTGAAAAATCGATCAAGAGGATACCGATGAGAATAATGCCCCCCCCCGCGCAGCGCGACGTTCCCTTCGCCACCACCCCCCTACGTCTACAGCACCGCGTTGATATTCAAATGAGTCTCGTCGGCGCCACCCCCGTTTTAAGGGGATTGGGGGTAGAAAGGGAAGAGGAGGGGGTGTCTCGTCACCAGGACGAAGATTATTAAATCAGGATTAGCGGCCTGTTTGTGACTTGGGCTCTGTTCGCGCATATAAACGCACCCTCTGCGCGTATAATAGTACGGTAGAGCAGAATATTGTTCTTACTGCCAACCTGAGAAACTATTATTGACCGTTATCCTCTAATGAGCAGTGACTTTACTCTCCCTAGATAAATAGACAATAATAAAACTCCAAGGGAAATAATGAATCAGATTTCATTATGTCAATTTGACAAGTGGACTGTATAGTTCGAAATATTTGAAAACGATTGAGCAATAAGTAATATTGATCAACATATCGATGAGCCGCTTTCCTGCACAATCCACAGATTTACTGATGACAGCACTCCACATGCAGGAATTCAGAGTTCTAAGTCAATCTCTACCGGTGAGCTGGAGAGAAGGCTAGTAGCGACTTCCTGGACGCAACAATCTGGTACAGTTTAGTAATTCCAAAAGACAGTACTGAACCTTGACAAGAAGTGCCCTAGCGCTCGTCCGGTGTCGATGAATAGCCGAGTACTAACAACGAGCTGTTCATTTCGGCTGATCGGGGACCAGACCAGATCACCGAGAACTTGATCTGGCACGAACATACCTCGTCAATCGAGGCAGCACCTGGTTTGGGGCTAAGAATCATTGATTAACGTATTCCAGCTAAAGATATTAAAATAGACATTAGAGATGATCCAAAAAGGAATTGAAGAGCTTAGCGCCATCTGTGAGAGAGTACTAGAAGCACACTCCTTTCTGATCCGAGAGCTCGTGACGACTGAACTATAAACGCATTGAGGGGTGATTGTCGATTATTTCGCTCTCCTCGCCACCCCTCGAGAGGATTTGGGGAAGGTGATCGGTTTTGGGGGTGACACTTTTCAAGGTGGATGATAATGGTAACGAAGGTGGATTGAGGGCGATTCTGTATGGATTTTAGGATGTTGGGGAGCTACCCGAATTTTATTTTACTTCCCAAAAGTGAGGTAATATTGTTTTTTATGAAGCATTTCGAAATTGAGATATTGTTTTATTATGTATAGGACATGTACATCACGAACAACCATGTCGTTAACTTTCGTCGGTCTTTGTCTGCTCGAATTTTGATTTCACTTTCACACAAGGCTAATAACTATTCCATGGACAAACAATCGTTGCAGTTTTCCAAAAACCGGCCCACTAGCGGTGGAGCTAGAAGCAAGAAACTGAAAAAAATCTCTCAAAGTTCGTTCCTTGGTGTTTCAGAGGCAGCTGATCAAATTCATAAAAACTTTAGTATGGGTTAAAAATTGGGGGTTTGAAGTTTTATGGGAGGGGGAAGAGTATACCTCAATTTTTTGACGTTAGTACTCGTATATTTAAATGTTTCCAATCACGGTAATTTTAGGCACCTAAATTTCCCGTACATTTGCCCTTAAAACAGAATGATTCAGAAATATTTTCAACACACGTATGTCAGATCATACCTGCACCGCGGTTTAACTGATCGGTGACTGCCGTAGCTGGTGAGTGGTGAGGTTAGCCATAGCAACGTTGTCAGATAGTCGTTACTATCGGTAGGACAGAAAAAAAAGCTAGATCGGAACGTTGTCAAATGGATGGGGACTATGGACTAATTGTGTAGGCCTCTCTGGCTCGCTTACCAGCCACAAGCAATGTAGCTTCTGAACTAGCGACATACTAGCTTATGCCACACGTTTAAAGAGTAGAATCATTCAGTCGCTAGGATATCGATATTGTGGAACAATTGACCCGAAAAAGCTTTTGCCAGTCCTATTAACCTTCCTTGTTGAAAATTGTTGAGTTACATCATTGATTTGATTATGTAGATTACAAAAAATTCAAAACAATTTTGAACGTTCTGCGAAAGTCTATCTATGTATCTGAAAAGTTGAAATGGTTGAAGGTTGACCAGCTTTTCACATCTCATCTGTCTATCTTAGTAGAAAGAATCAGATGCAATAAGGTAACTACTTATCTTCTAATAAAAGCATGTACCACGTGGTGATCTAAATACCAGAATTCCAGGTATAACATACCTATAGTTATAAAACCAACAATTTCCATCGTAGCTTCACCTACAATGATGTGAAAGAGTATAATGCGTATAGTGATACAAAAGCCTTCAAGGATCTGCTATCTAAACTAGTTAATAAAGTTTTGATTTTCTCTCGATTCTAAACATCACAGAACAGTCAGGTGTCTTACCTATAGCATATGGTTTTTTTAACATATTGTGTCATTTTTCTTTCTTTCTACTAGTACTCATACATGCTCTGGTGTCCATCCAGATTATTCTATCTTTAAGCATTACCTACATTGTTAATATGAACTTGTTAATTTCTTTAATTAAGCGTATGTTAATGAGTTGTTCATTATTAGTGTGCATTTTCCTCCTCTGTAAGGTAAAGTGCTAGAGTAGCCAGCTCTGTACCGCCATTCAGTGTGGATGAATCGCTAAATAATTATTATTATTATTTTAGATTGTTCTAATGTGTGTCCTTCTTTCCAGGTTGTCAGCTCAATGGACGCCATGAAGTACTCGATGGAAGCTGACAAGTACCGCTCCCCATACATGCCTCCTTCAACATCGCTTGCCATGTCCGCCATGTACTCCGACCCAAAATATATGGACGCTTCATCCAAGAGCTACCTAGAACGCGGGTACTTGGACTCCACATCGGCCCTAACCAAAGCCTACTTTGAGTCCTCGAAGATGTACATGGACGCCAACAAGTACAACCCTGACACCGCACGCTCGTCATACCCTGGGTTAGACATCGGGAAGATGTATTCTGAGAGCCAGCAACAACAACAACCAGGGGGGAACCAGCAGGTGCCTCTTAGCTCGCCCAGGTACGATTTTTTTTAAATGGACAGGTTGTCTCAATAGATAGGCGATTCTTACAGGCAGAAATATAAATTTTGCACAAGATATGGGGGCGACATTTTTGATACTGTTCTATTGGTATCACGAGTTTGTATTTTGGTACTGTAGAAACTACTGAGAAACTTGAAAATATAATCTAATTTGAGCAAATGTACGCAGGAATTGAATACTTAGTTGCAGATTCTTATCGTTGAAGAGCGAGAACCAAATTTAATCAAGAAAATGAATCACCGGTTTACAGGCGTAAATGACAAATAATCTAAAATCGAGTTACGTCGAACTTTCACATATTTTTTGGAAGTCTCCCACTTCACGGAGTGAAGTAGCTGTATATCAGTTCGCTGCTAAGAATTAAAATTTTTAGAAAATTGTCAAAGTTATAAAATTCCGAAAACAATGTTCACGTACCGGCTTAAATAGATTTACGCCTCTGCGGTAAAACTGGTTCTACATCACTTTAATCTAACAAAAAGAAACAGCAACGTTCAGTCTGAAGAATCAGTATGTCATTTTCAATCTCATTTATTGCTGATTTTCGTTTTCTAGCTCTCCTGTAAAATGTTAGTTACGCCGGTACGTGCGGAGACCGACGATTTGAAGGCCTTGGGGCAATAAGGCACCTAAGCCACATTTCTTCGAGAAATCTAAAGTTTAAGTTATATTTCATCCCTGAAATCACATGTCTTGCTTAATTTCGACTGAAAAATTGCAGTAGCAGTAGCAGTAGATACATTTTGCGGAGCAGAGATAACAACAATAACAACAAAATTTTATTTCCAAATAATGCAAAATTACATTTATGTACCCACAAATAACGTCATGACAAAAAAAATAAAAGAAAGAAAAAACTAGAATCGTGGTCAATAGCCATCGAGACAATAAGGTTCTAGATCTATCAAAAAGTGTGTACTTTGCTCTTAAAGAAATTCAAAATACCTATTTTTTATATCTGGAGGAAGATGATTAAAAATTTATTATATTCTGCATAATTGAAATTTCTAGTGATATAGTTATGTCCTAGTAGTTACTTTTCAAACAAAGGTCGATTTTTTAAGACGAACAGTAGGAGATGTATTCTAAAATAAATAGCAGTTATAGTTGAAATATTATTATTAGAACTCAATTTTCTTCGGCATGATTCTCTTAGTGACATTTTAATCATGCTCCTTTTGGAATATAAAAAGTCAATTTATGTAAATGCTTTTTGCATAGAAAATTATTCCATATCTTAGGATAGATTCAAAATTAGCATGGTAGATAATTTTTAGAGTATCAAAATCAAGATAGTTATTTAAAACTCGCAGAGTGTAACTACACTGCTCAACTTATTTTCTGTTTTTTCTATATGTTCTGACTATTTGAGCGCTTTATGTATATGTGTACTCCAAGAAATATGGTGTTAAACTTAACATCTATTATTTCTGTCAAAGCTATTTTAGTAGGTAGGAAACGATTTCCATGCTTGGACTTAAAAATCATGATTTTTGCTTTTTCTGCATTTAACACTAATTTGTCCTTTGTAAATCATTCCGAAACCTTATCGTAAAACACGAAGCTTTTTGGACTCGGCGTTTCATCATCTCCATATCGTGATCTTTATGCTTCAAAGGAAGAATCAAGATCTAGTGATATATCGTTTACAAAAACTATAAATGGGGTCTGCTACCCTGAGGGATGCCCACTGATGTATGAATCTCGTTTCATTTAGCTGTATTACCATTATTATTAATCACAGTTTGTTGCTTTCGTTGTGAGAAATAATATCTATCACACTTTGGAAGGCTTCCATTTATACCATAATTTTCCAGCGTGACTAACAGTATTTATTCTATGGTCCACACAGCCATAATGCTTTTGACAGACCAAAAACAAAAAAAAATGCATTTTCGAGACATTTAATATTTTGACAGTTATATTGATAATTGCTGAGTTTGTTGATTTACCTTTCATAAAATTGTGTTGTGTTTCAAATAGAGATAAGGATCAGGCCATTTAGAAATTATACCAACATCTATCAGCGAGATCTCAAAAAAGATCATTCTCGGGCATAGATACGCCACAGTTTCTTTTAAATGGAAATGTGTTTTTTTATTAAAATGTGGTTTAAGTACCCTTTTGCCTCAAGCCCTTCTTTTGTGAGTTTCAAAACTCTCTATTATAATTATTATTGTCAATACCCTCATCATTTATATTTTCTCCTTCTTTCCAGATCCTCGGATTCCCCCGACGTGAAGCAGACTCAAGATCGCCTGGAAGGAGCTTCAAGCGCAAGCTCCACCACCACATCTTCGGCAGGGGCGTCACCTGGCGGCCTGCCAGGGTACTACCCGGGAACCACCATGCAGCAGACCACAGCAGGGTTGCTGCCCATGTCGCAGTACACGGGGCAGTACCCGACGCAACCAGCTGGCAGCGAATTTCGAAGGCCGCTGACAGTTATATTTTGACCAGATAGATTGTGAACGTGAATAGTGATATGAATAGGTGCGTTTTTGTAGTTCTACAATTCTGCGTTTCCGTAGTTGGAAAACCAATGTAGTGGTGGATGATTTTTGTCAACCGAAAATTTTCCGTTTTTAGAGTTCGAGAGCATACGCATTGTTAAAATCGACGTCATAGCTGTTGTGTTTGTTGGAATTTTTTGCGAGATTTTCTGTAAGGACAGGGATAGCCAAAAAAAAGAAAAGAAAACCGTAGAAAATGGCTTGAAATTGTTGTATGTAAGGCCACAAGTGAAAGCTGTAAAATGTGATCCCGTTGACAGTTGACCACTCTAGCACGAGCTCCTTCAAGTCGCGCGATATTTCTGCACTGAGTGCAAACTTAGTTCAAAGTACGGACCAAAACAACATGAATATTTATGTATGGTGTTTCAAATCCAAACCTCACCATTCGGATCTCGGAAACGGTAAGAGATACGAAGTTGCTTGATTGGGGACAAAGTTCCGTATTTAGGTAAATAACAAAATGTCGCTTAGAACGTTTCGAAATTCAAAGAACTTCGAGAGAGAGACAGAAAAAACCAATTTTTCCAACACCGCTTTGATTTTTCCCGGCCAAGTAGTGTAGTGGGATTTCAGAATAAATTGCACACTGACACTGCCACTTTTTCTCTTCTACAAAATAACAATCAGAATTTTAACATGACGTTTCATCTCTCATCTTCCAGCATCAATTTTATTTTTTCTCAAACAAGTAGAGATTTCAAAAATGTATAATATGTCATACATTAACAATGCCAAGCCTTAATTATTTGAAAAACATATAATTTCCTAGGTATGCCCTGAAATTATCAGGTAGGTAGTCATTTGTTTTGTATATTAGCTTTATCGCAAAATCATAATAAACTGAGCTCTAAACCATGTCAGAGGCTTTGCCTTCAAGATAACGGACAACACTGTGAATATCTGCTATGATTTACTTCTGCT
The DNA here is from genome assembly GCA_963669975.1 of Acanthoscelides obtectus. NCBI lineage: Eukaryota > Metazoa > Arthropoda > Insecta > Coleoptera > Chrysomelidae > Acanthoscelides > Acanthoscelides obtectus. The sequence continues at coordinate 87,796,256 of CAVLJG010000003.1, read as the reverse complement.
TGTTTATGGTTATTATTGTGATTAACATATTACAAGATGGCGCAGTCAAATTTTTTATTCGAGCTGTCTTCCTTTGACTTCCATATCCAACTTTGTTTTTTCATGTGGGTGCTACATTGGAAGGCTGTGGATTTACATGGAGTTTTCAGTCCTAGATTCAGTGATGAAATTCCCTTAGTTGACCAAGAATTTGTTGGTGGAAAGAAAATTATGATATGATACCTGAACACAAAATGAAAATTTTATTGACGGTAGTCACAATAATAAGCATAAATAAGCAGAGGTAGATTATAGCAGATTTTCACAATGTTGCCTGTTATTTTGTAGGCAAAGCCTAACTCTTCTCTGTACATTGTTCAGCGCTCAGTTTATTATGATTCTGCCATAAATTTGGTATAGGAAACACATGACTATCTGAGAATTTCAAGGCCTACCTAAGAAATTTCGTTTTTCTTTCAAATAACTATGCTTTGGCAATGTCAATGTATGATGACATATTATACATTTTTGCCGTCTATAAGAAGAAATAATGTTGTTGCTGGAGGACAAGAGATAAAACGTCATATTGAAATTCTAATTGTATCATTTCGTAGAGGAGAAAGAGTGGCAATTTTCATGTGCAATCTATTTTAATATCCCACTACGAATAAAGTCAGGAAAAAATGAAAACGATTTTGGGAAAATTCGGTTATCTCCATCTCTCTCTGGAAGTACTTTGAATTTGGGAACTTTCTAAGCCGCGGTGGCGTTTTGTTAATTACCTAAATCAGCAAATTTTCCCCCATTTCTTACCGTTTCCGAGATCCTAATGCTGAGGGTCGAATTTGAAACACCCGGTATACAATGGAATAGCCAATAGTCGACAGGTAAAGGCTTGGTGCTGAAAGAGTTGATTTTTGTATTTCAAACGAACAATAACGCGCCCTTGAGAGGCCCTCACGAGGATATTTAACAATGCATTTCATAGCAGGTTGTAACAGTAACAATCAAGATTCTCATAAAAGTCGAATTCTTCATGATCTGTAGAATTTCAAAAATTTTGATTATTCTAAAATAATTAAAATTGCAAAACCCTGAAAATCTGGCAATTTTTTTAACTGTAAATTTTGAACACCTTGAACATTTTGAAAAGCTTTTAAAATTTCAAAGTAATGTAAATAAATATCGTTTATCCTCAAAATGTTCAATATCTTGAAATTTTTAGAATGTTGAAAATTTTGAATATTTTGGAAAAATTATTAGATGTAGAAGGCTCTGAATTTTTGAAAACAAGCTATAAAGGCTGTTGCAACTTACTATGCAATGCAGATGTTGAAACTCCACTCAAAGATGTGTTATTGTTCAGTTGAAGGATTGATCGAGCCTTAGTCGACACTCAGTACTCAAACAGATCTGCTCGGGAACCTTGCGATGATAATATGGGAGACTCCACTCCAGGATGATTAGTTTGCACCCGTTCCATTTGCTCGTTATTTTTAAAACGTCATCCAACCTCGATTGTCTACAATTATATCTGCGGGACTGCGTGGTGTGAGCAGGCACTTTATGGAGCCGAACTATATATAGTCCAAGCAAGGTAGATTAATTTTATGGTATGCCTTAAGGTAACAAGACATTATTAATTTTTGAATCGCTGCAATCAAAACAATTGTCTGCACCTGTTAATTTCCATCGTTATTTAGAACTCATTCATAAAATAACCATGCTATATATTGTGGAGCTGGCTGATTTATAGTCCAGGCACAGTAGATTCATTTTTCAGTATAACCATATGGAAACGAGCCACTTATTTTCGAACTGCTGTATCCAAAACAATTGTTTCACCTGTTAATTTTCATCGCTACTTAAAGCTCTTTCCGAAAATGATCATGGTATAAGTTGATATCGATAGGGTGGCAGATGCAAAAGAAATGCAAGCAGACAATAGCTCTGTATTTGACTATAGCCGAAAAATCTGCGTTTTTCTAGTTTGAAGACCAACGCAATGGTCGGCGATCTTTAATTGCCGAAAACTATACGATTCTGTGATTCAAAAGAAGACATAGTTGTCGGAAAATTCATCACATTTTTGGATATCAGCATCAAATAAGTACGGGTTGCCAAAATTAGCTTGGTCTGTTCACTCTCCCAGTGTCTCTGTACATAAAATATACGTTGTAATTCCATCATACCTCATTTATCGTTTAGATACAAAAAGCAAATATAGCTGATTCTATTGGAGGAAAATACTTTGCATTTTTTCGAAAAGATCTGTTTTGCAAAAATGTCGTATGTTATTTTACTCGCAATACTTTTTATATTCAAAAAAGAAAGGAAATAGGGAATAAAAGGATGAATGCAAAAAACCAAAAAAATATTTAATTTTCTGTGAAGTATTTTTGACGGAGAACCCCTTCATATTTCCATATTTCTTGTTTTAACTTAAAAATTGATGAGATCTGGTAGAATTACAGGGGTACATTTTATGATATACGGGTATTGGGGAGCCTTAAGATCGGTTCCCTTAAAAACAAGAGTTAAGTAGTGGACGAGTGTACTTGTTCACGACTAATTTTGGATATTCACAACATTTTGCGGCTCGAGCTGGATTTGTCAAACAGTACGACAATCAAAAACGAAAATACAAACGAGGTGTTTATCGGATGTGAGTTACACCATTTTTTCAATTCTCTTGATCGGCAAGAAAAGTATTTCACTAGGGCGGATCATGGGAGTCATATTTTTTCGATTCTGTTGAGAACCAAATCAATGTTTCTCAAAATTTACACCTATTGTTCCATTTGAAGCCAGAAACGTGATTTCAGGATCTACATTGTACTTGTACCTTTAGATTTCCCGTCAACGTGTCTTAGGTACCTTATTGGCCCAAGCCCTTCAGCTTTAATCATGGCCAACTTCAATTTGAATGTTGTTACCTGACGTCACAGTAGCTGGGGCAGTTAGTGACAACCTTGTTCTGACATCCTTGGATGGATACTGCATAAAAATACTAGTTTTGGATCGTAATTTTCACTATGTTTCATTTTCGTGAATTTTTTTCTGTGATTGGGTTTCCTTAGCGTTTAAATCTAGTTATACTCCTATAGCGGCATGAGTACTTAAAAAGCTGCAATTATGTATCAAACTCACTACAAACGTATACGATATAGTATTGAAATTTTCTTGATGATATTTCTAAGAATAAACAAGAGCTATGTGCTTTATCATTGTATAAAAATTTGCTTGATGTTCTCACCTTTTCTGAGGGTTTTGTGTTTTCATATTTTCACGTTTAATGCCCTTAAATTTTCGTGACAATATTCCGTAACACCCCGTGAATGTTATCTCGTTCCGCATTTTATAAACTCAAAAAGATTTATCAACTTTATTTGTTCCAACAAAAACAATTTTATGCATAAAATAGTCAGTTCAATTATAAATACACACCAATATGATACCAACACTACTAAAATAGTTTCAAGTAAAATCTACATGATAAAACTTCGGATGTCAACGACTTTGCACACAGTTCTTTTTATGAAGGTGAAATATTATCGACGAGAAAATGTATAGAGAACTGCACACGCAATATGTAAATTACTGTAAATAAAGTTTAGTTATATGTACAGATATAAATGTGCTTTTAGACAATAGCCGGAAATATTTAAATTAATTTGGAGTTGCCGCATACTAGGCCACCAGTGGCGACCACTATTCTACGCAACTTGTGGCCAAGTCACAGCATATACGGGGGTAATCCCAAAAGTGTGGTCTTACATTTTTATTAAAATTAACAAAAAGCATTTACCTCCAATAATTGATATGTCATTGCAAAGCTTAAACATTTATCTATATTTCTACAATTTTTGTGAACGCTGTGACAGTTTTTGTATGTCGATGTCATACCAGTTCGCCGCCGTCAAAAACTGAATCGCCTTGTCAAATGTTCTGTCAACTTAGGGGACAGGTGCAGGTGGTAGCTGCTTGAGCAGCAAAATATTCTCAATAGAGTTCTCGTCTCTTCGACAATGGGTGGCGTGTTTTTTTACTCCTTAAATCAGTCCTACATTTCTTCTACCACCGCTTTAAGAAGGTAGCAACCATGCTTCTAACTGGTTGACTGGGCCTGTAAGCCTAACCTGTCCCCTCTGAATTCTGCTATATGAACGCCGATATTCCAAAATATATACCAACATAAATGACGGTAAGACCTAGGCAAATAGGTAAACATGATGAAAACTGCAAAAACACTATTCATCATACATATGAGGTTTTATTTATAAAACGATAGAACACCAGTATCAATAGGTGAGAAGATCCTTTACAACCATATGCACCACATAATAATAATGGACACCACTATTCAAACAGTACAGACACTACATGTTCAAGATTTTCACCTTCATGAGGTAAAGCGGTAAACGTAAGATCAATTGTATCCATGAGGAAAAACAAAAACGAACACATTCCATTTTATTCACATGTTTTGATAATAGAAGCCACTTGGATGCACCAATTCAAGGACGGGCAAACCAGTCTGATCAGAACGGCGCTTCTACGTACAACCACAGCCGACGTCAACTACGAGCCGTGATGAAAGAAAGGCAACACCGCGCTCGGACGGCATGGTAGTGCTACCTGTGAACGTCGGCCGCCAGCGGCTGTGTGCTCCGTCTCCGTGTAACGTTCAAGAACTAAATTTAATTTTGGAAAAGAGGACAGTTCGATTCGATACAAATCATCTGAATATGAAATAGCTCTAAAAAATTTAAAAATACGAAATAATCGTGATATATATGAGTCGCTAATGCAGTTAACCTAATTAAAAGTATTTAGTTTACGTTTTTTGGTGTCAGCACACTGTGTTCCAACAGGCCCAGCTTGGAAATGTGGAGTTACCCGTTTGTTTTTAATACATTTACTTTCAGTTTTACTGTTATTTTTCAATTTTACATAATCATTCAAAATTATGTTTGAAAAAATAGACAAAAGCTTAGATAAAATATCTGCAAAACTGCAGCCACAGATGCAAGTTAAAGAAAATTCACTGTATATAAAGTCAGACTGAATGCTGAGCAAGGTTAACTGACACAAAATAAATTTTTGATTATTGCTTTATTCAAGAAGAAAATTTCCAATCTATCTACATTAATAATAGATTCAAAAATGGCATACATATGGTAGAATATGATTGGTACATAACTGGTTGGAATTGACAGTCCTCCTCTTTGCAAATGATCAAAATAAACATTTGTTGTTAATGAACCTTTTTCTTTAACTATTAGCGATTTGCTTATCTCGCAGTTTAGGTTTTTAGAGATAGCGTGTGAAGCATATCCAGATATATAAGTCTTAGTACTATCCTCTATGTCACAATTGGCTAAGTAATTTGTCTCAAATACTTCATTGAATATATCCAAAACTTCAGGATTTTGTTTGGTATCCAAGAAATCAAAATTTTCTTGAGTTTCTAAGCAGTTTTGGAACCTTGTTTTAATTTCTGCTAAAGAAAATGACGATTTCTTTTCATTGAAAATATGCTTCAGCCGTATTTTCTTTTCAGCATTTAAAATTTCATCATATGACACATTGTAATTGCAGCCACATAAAAGTCTATAATTGCCAAATCGTTTTTCTAAATTATCAGTGGTGAATTTTCCAGGCAATACATACTCAATGTCAAATTGATTAAATGAATATTCAATTATATTAAGTAGAGTCAGCGTGCTTTGATATAGAGCTGTATACGTTTCTGGTGTCAGGTGTCCATTATTATTCTCTAGATTATGCCATTTTTCTAACCATATCAGGAATTTTTTTAAAAATTGTACTCTATAATCATATTTATTGGTAATAGGCTTACAAAATTCGTTTCGCTTCAATTCTCCTTTTATTACACTTGTATTACTGACAATATCCCACCAATTCCTGATTATTTCCAAAAAGTGTGCAGCATCATTAAACTTTAATTCTTTCATAGCAGCTATTGTTGAGTGATGGAATAAATTATCTATAAAATTTACATTTTGCCTTTCAAATGAATTTGGATGCAATGTTTTATAATTTAATTTATATGCTTTCTTAACTACAGCTTCTTTTTTCAATTGATATACACCACACATGTTTTCAAATTTAGCATACTGAATAATATCATTATTGTCAAAATTGAATTGAAAATATGCACAACATCATAAGTTAAATATATGTTCTTATCAGGATTATGTGGATTTGGAATAGAATAATTTTCTGATGAATGCTTTGCTAATTTCCTGAACATTGCTCTATTAATTCGGTGATTATCAGTAACAACACAAATAACTTCAAATCCACATTTTTGAACTAAATTTATCACATGTTCAACCAAAGGTGTCATTTCATCACCTGTTAGATTTGAAACTGGTAGTAATTTGATAATTTCTGTTATGTTTCCAAATGCTGAAGATAGCATGAAGGCTAAAACAGTTTTAGCTATGTCATTTTTCTTTGAAATTTGAAAAATACAACCAGAATTTGCACGTTTTCAATAGTTGAAATCCTTAGCGTCCTGAGGCGCGAACAGCCACAGTCACACTTCTTAGTTTATTTTTAAAGCACAGAAGCACTACTGGAGTCTATTTCTCATATATTATAGTCACCGATCACTTTGAACACATACACACACTTTGAAACTTAGAAAACAAGCTTATCTCTTAATTACAGCCTCTGCGATTCCAAAATCATAAATTAGGTTATGTTTTCTCAGCGTTTTGAGCGGCGGGAGTAACACTACCACCTACGTTGCCAGATTTCTTTGTTCACGGCTCGTAGTTGACGTCGGCTGTGGTACAACTTATACATCCACCATGGTCAGCACGCGCTGCTGCAGAAGGTCATGGACGATCGGCTACTCGACGAAGATATCTGTTTGACCATCCAATAATGGGGAAACCTCAGAGTCAGTCACGCTCAAGCCAGAGGCCAACTGGAAACATGGGAAGCAAGATTTCGAGGTGCAAGGCGGCCAGCATTGGTACATCATGGGGCCACAAGCTCGCCTTGTCGTCTCCAAAGACTCCGTTTACAGGGCAATTCATCGCTATCACGAGGCCTCGGTGCGGTGGTGTATCCACCCAGGAGCAGAGGAAACGTTAAGGACCATCCGCCAGTTCTTCTTTAGGAGATGCTGCCCATCGTCCAGGACTACGTCCATCTGTGCCTGATCTGTGCATCGACTAAGAGAGTTGCCCCGTAGGGTGCCATTGGACAACGCCCCCAGCTGGCGGAGAGGCCATAACAGGTCATCAGCATGGATACCATGGGATCATAACCAGACTTCAGATTCAAAAACAAGTACCACGAATCTGTACAACAAATATGTCAAAGACGTCGCAGCCCCCAGTGACCAGACTCCAGTCCGGCCTTCCTGTGAGATATTTGCGGACGATTGAGTTACCCAAAGGCAATGGGACTACCATTATGAGACACTGCTGAAACCGCTTTCTGGAAGACAACACGATCGAACATCGCATCAGCTCCGTTTTCTGCCAGCGCGCCAACTCAGTAGAAAGGTTCCAGAAAGTGAAGAAAGCACTCCGCGCACTCGTACTGGAAACTGGAGAGTAACGCCGATGGGATAAAAATCTCGGTGACATACTCCTTGCCTTCCGCAATCATCGCAACTCAGCTACTGAAAATCACCAGCGCAAAAATTACTGGGCAAAACACTCGTGGAGCGACCAGAGAACGAGTAAACAGGGCACATCGGAACATCGTCTACGCTTGGCACATATTCCTATCACAACCGACCAAGAGGGACAGCGAGTAATGGTACAAAACTTCGCCACGAGAGCCTTCGAACCAACCTGACAGGGCCATTCACCGTCCAGAGGAGGACCTGCGCTACCACCTACCAGACCCTCAGGGACAACGACGTTATGCCAGTCCATGTAGATGACCCCTGACCATACGCCAGCATTCGAGTACTCCACCTGATGTCTTCGACGACTCCGAGGATGAACGGAACGCCCCAGCACCAGAGCCCGGCCACCCAGGATCAGGAGATCGAGAAGACTTATTATACTGCAAGTGCCCGACCAAAACGAGTTACCCTCGCGCGCTGACGCCCACTGTTTGGTCGGCCAAGTATCAGTGTCGTACGGATGGTGTCGTCTATCTCCAAAATTTCTATGGGAATATTCTGGTTATAATTATGTGAATGCTATTGAATGATGCTATTATTAAATTTGGTAGAATTGAAGATTTGGTTATTCTTTAACTATTTATCAACGCAACAGGTCGCGGTTCGCGACAGTCGGCCGGCCGCTGAGCTGTCAGCGTTCACCACAAAACACATAAAACAGAAGAAGTGGGAGCTCCACGTTAAATGATGGCAACACCGTTGACGTTTGTCAGACGGTTGTGCCGCCTACTTGCCTGGAAATTTGGAGAAAATATCAAAGGAATGCCGAGAATGCGCCAAGATTTCACTTTTTCATAATTTGAAATCTGCTGAAAATGATATTTCCGATATTGAAGGTATATTTCATGAATATATATATATATTCATAAAATATACTCAATAAGGGTAATATCGCTTTCAGCAGTTTTGCTGAAAACAAGGTTCAGAATAATAAAATCCAACACTAATTATGAAGGGCAAAATATATTTAGCTTCAAAAAATAATCATATGCTGTTGAGAATGTTACAAAAATTGTGTTACAGGAAAATATAGATAGATTCATTCCAAATTCATGTTATGTCTTGCAAAACACAGGTGTATCATTGCATTGAATTGCTTCTTAATAATTCTGAAGCAACACAGAAAACACTAATGTAATTTCATGTCTTTAATATGTTGGCCTAGATGGACAGAATTTTGCTTTATAAAGCGTAGGGCTTTATGATTACTCTGCCGATATTACCAGGTACCTTATTTAATACTTATTTTATATAACGGTGTCAACTACTAGGATTATAAAGAGGCTGAATCCAGACATGCAATTTTATATAATCTACCAACTACATCATGCTGATATGTCTACCTGTAGCACTTCATGACTTATGAGAGTCCTCTGAACTTCTGCATCTTCCACAATGGTCACAATACATCCCACGTATAGCATCACAGCTACTGATAGTGTTGCTTTATATTTTATACTCATTTTTAACGAAATATCTCCGAAAGCATCAGCGTTGAGAATCTTGATATTAACCAAAACGAACGCCATATTTGATATTTTGATATTTAAAGATAGAGAATCAGTCACGTGATGCCGTTAATGCAGTTTCCTTGATTTTGCCTCGCGGGGATGACCTTGGTGTTGCCAGTTCGCCCATAAGACGTTTTACCCTCCTGGAGTTCACCACAGTTGCTTCGTCACAGCAGGCACACTCCGCTCAGCAAAGATTTTTCTATTGCTCTCGACACACTAACTTGTTCTAATGAACACTCGGGGTCAGAATCAACGTGCCGCTGGCACACATCGGAACGACGCTCTAGCTACCTTTCAATGGATCTCCCGGAAGAAAGACAGAAAGTTCACTTAATGTTAACAGAAAATAGTGCAACTGTGATTAAAGATAACGTTCACAATATTCACTACGACTATCGCTTTTATATTAGAAACAAAGCTATGGACAACGGCTCAAACTATGACTAAGCTGCTTTTGATGGATTGCTATCCAAAATGGCAGCATGCGCAGTCCGTTTCTGCCAACACGAGATGTTTTGTTGCTTCCTCTTCTGTGGTATGGGTGCGCGTTGTCTTGGAGAATGTTTACGTCAAACATCCCTATTCTCCTGTTCTGAATTATGCATTTGAGCTTCTTTCAGCGTTTCACAGTACATTCTACCCCATCTGTTACCTAAGTTGAAAAAGAACATTTGTCTAGAAATATGCAACATACATAAATCGAAGACAAGGGGCCAGTGTGATAGTGTGTTTTTATTATCTGATAAGGCTGCGATCTAGAAACTTTTTCCTTGCCCTTACTGAAAATACTGACCACCTGGCCAGCTCGGGCAGTGGTGCGGTGAGAGATCAGGCGACAGCGGCAGGCGGAGACATGATCGCCGCCGTTTGATATTTCTTTATTTTTTTTAGGCAAGTAGGGCAAATCTTTAATGTAAGATATATGTACTAATACTCTCCTCAACCTCCAACAATCAATTTTTAAAAATTTTAATTTTTCCAGGAACGATCAACAGCCTCAAGGTTTGAGCTATATTTGTTTATTTTTCATTTTTTGCCGCTCGCTCCGCCGCTACTGGTCTGATTTTCAAAAAGTGTAAAAGTTTTACCAACATTAGAGCGGCACTTTCCAACTTATAGACCAAGGATGAGCGGACAAACAGTCAGACAGACAAGCAGAGCGACGGAAATGAGTGACATGGTTTTGAAAAAGTATTCAAGAAAAATTTAACTCTGTCACTTGTAAGTATTGTTAAGAGTTGTCTGCAATAGATTCAAAGACACATGTACGTTTGACGTAGCCAAGCATCAGTGTATGCTTTTAGAATGGTCTACGTTTCCCGGATGAGTGCAGCAAATTGCTAAATTTTCACACGTAGTTCGTCAACTATGTTCACCTTAGTTTTATTCACTAAATATTTCATTTTGCCCCAAACAAAAAACAGATATCACTAAGGTTTTCGGAAATGATCTGCATACACTCGCGAAGCCTCTGTAACATTTCAAAGACACTCACCGTAAATTAAAATAATATGGCTAACTCCGATGTTGCTACGTTTTGTTTACCAACGCGGCCAGCGCCTGAGTACTGATACGCATCTCACGTGTTCACGTTTAATCGGATCGAGGTGCTCACTTGTACCAGATCTATTCGCTGTGTAAACGAAAGTTCCAAAGAGGACACCCTGTATGTCATGTTACATCCAAAAAATATATTTTTAAATTTCGGATATTTTCGCCATTACAGTACTTCTTCCGCCAGTAGGCGTGGGAATTAGAACAGATAGCTAAATAGATTTAAGCTTCATAATGATGAGTCAATCATTGGAAACAAATGTTTGTGCTTTTAAAAAACAGAAGACCTTACTTTTAGGATTATGATCGTATGAAATAAATGTAATCACCGACTGTGGTGGCCTATTGTGCGACAGCCCTTAGAGTTTTATTTGTTATTAATTTATACTCTTATTTCATCGTTCCTATTTTCCAGCTGATAGTCCGTATACTTAAAAAGTATTCCCCTGTATATCTTGTTATCGAAAAAAAAACGGTACATAGTAGGATATTACTGTAAACTGTACAACTGTACGTTGTGTAAATTATAAAAAAAAATCTTGAAAAACAATAAATATATCATTGTTTGGATTAAGTAGTCTCATTTCGCATACCTATTTTGAATCCCCATACTGCAAATGGCGTTTTTATATTCAAGTAGCCCAAAGGCTAATCTCAAATGTCCTAGTACCTACCTCGATTTGTATGAAGGAAGGAGAAGTAATAGGTATTGGTATATGGATAGAAATCATAAAAGTGAAGACTGAACTTGTCAACTGGGCTGTATATTAGTGTGTCCCACGAAGGATTGCAGCGATTTTCCAGAAAGGTGACAGTATGAAAATTTGAATTCATCGTACATGGTGGCCGATATGTAACTGTCTGGTTTGTATCTTGAATATTTGTGAAATGAAATAAAATACGGCCATTTTTTTATCTTATCTTTTATCAAAACTTAGAAAGTATGTATGAAAAATAATATCAGACAAATTTCCACCTCTGGAAGCCGCGCAAGCCTGAGCCCTGTTGATTACATTTTCCATCACTTTTTGGCAGGTTTCAAGGGGAATATTTTCAATCGCTTCCGTAATATTGTTCTTCAGCTGCTCTACAGTATCTGGTTTGCTGACATAAACCCTATATTTCAAAAATCCCCATAAAAAAGTCAGACATCACCAAATCGAGAAAGTAAACGTCCCGGAAATATTGTTAACAAAAGATTCATTGTTTCTCTAGATGTGTGACAAGTTGCTCCGTCCTGTTGGAACCACATGTTTTGTAGGTTAAATAATTCTTGGATTTGAGGAGCCAGAAAGTTTTGCACCATATCCCGGTAGCGCTCGCCAGTGACACTAATACAATTACCTGCAGCGTCTTCAAAGAAGTAAGGTCCAATGACACCTTCATACCAAATACCGCACCCAACTGTTACTCGACGAGGCTGTAGAGATCGTTGATGGATGACACGGGGGTTCTATAATGCCCAGATGTGACAATTCTGCTTATTAATAAATGGGTTCGTATCGAAGTGGGCTTCATCGCTCTTTATCAGTTGTTGGGAAAAATCGTTATTTTGGGTATTAAGCTGCAATATTGCACGACTGTATTGTCAGCGACTTTCATGGTCACTAGTTCTTGGGTTAACTTAATTTTGTATGGCATAAAATGAGAGTATTTTTTTAAAATAGTGCATAATGACGTGCGACAAATACCCAGTTCTTGAGAACGATGTCTGGTAGACGTCTCAGAGCGCTCCACTACACTTTCACGAACTCTCTCGATATTTTCCTGAGTACGAACAGTTAGAACATGGCCCGACCTTGGCAAGCCTTTAACTTCACCTGTTTGTTCAAATTTCCGCACCAACTGACAAATGGTATTGACACTGACAACATTATCTCTGGACGCAAGATATCCTTAGTAATTGACGGGTTCTCCTCTTCATGCCCATAACGTCAACGCGGGTGTTCCTTAGAGATCGGTCTTGGCTCCGACAGTTTCTCTTACATATCCACGACCTCCTTTCCTGCACGATCAACCCAATCCGCAGCTTCGCTGATGACAGCACTCTACATGCAGGAATTCAGAGTGACAAGTCGATATCTGCCGCTGAGCTGGAAAAAAGAAGACTAGCGAGGACTCCCTCTCTGACAAGAGACCTGCAGGCTATCATTGCTTGGGGACGCAACAATCTTGTGCAGTTCAGTGCTTCCAAAACACAGTACTGTACTTTGACGAACCAAAAAGCGTCCTAGCGCTCATCCGGTTTCGATGGATGGCCGAGTTCTGCCAAAGAGGCATCCATTTCGGCTGGTCGGGCCCAGATCACCGAGGACCTGATCTGGCACGAACACGTCTCGTCAATAGCTGCAGCTGCTGGGAAAAAGCTAGGCTAATTGTTTAGGGCTAAGAAGTACTTTTCTCCGCACGATCTTCCCATTCTATACAAGGCCCAGATAAGGCCTAGCCTCGAGTATTGCTCACACGTTTGGGGTGCTGCCGCCCCGACTACATTTTCCATGCTCGATGCTGTCCAGAGGAGGGCGGTCCGACTGATCGATGACTCTTCTCTAAAAGACAGTCTCGGGACTAGCTCTTTTCTACCGCTATACTAACGGGCTTTGCTCCGCAGAGCTCTCTTCCATGATGCCACCGCGCGATGTGCCTGCCAGATAGACCCGTCCGACTTTGGCGTCCCATCCTAACCGTGTAGAACTTCGTACATCAAGAACTGGCCGATACGGCCGCTCCTTTGTCCCGAGGGTGTTGAGATTGTGGAACAATCTACAAGAATAGTTCTACTAACCTTAGGCAGTTCAAAAATCGCATTTTCAAAATTTCTTTGGGATCATCATAGCAGCCGCGGTGTTCCGGCATTTAGGCTTCTGCCTGCGCGGCTGCTTCGATATATAAAACAAAACTGGGCACATTACCATATTTCGACCGGAATCTTGTCGTAGCTTCCGAATCGTTTCAACAATCGACTCATTATTTAAGCAAAACAGACGCGTTGTGTTATCGTGTAGCGCTCCGTGATGAATTGGACACATCATGTGCTTTAAACAACTACTACGGCGCCACCTACTGAATTGCGTATATCAAAAATGGCGCGCAATTTAAATCAGTCAGTTATATATTGGTCATTGTACTAGAAGTAGATACCATATTTACATTAAATAGAACACCTGTATTCATTTTTTAATTCTACACGAATTCTCAATGCATTACATTACCTACATATCATATCCGTATATGTCCAACCGTTTTTGAGATAATAAGGATTTTTTCGCGAGTTGACTGTGTTGCATAGTGCAGTACCGGGAACTGATACTCAGATTTTCGTGAAGAACTAGAATAGGAGAAGACGGATCTGAGGTCATCCAAATGTAAACAAATCACGTGGTATGGTTAACCACTTAACGTAGGTGAGGTACTAGTGGGTGACCGGTTTCATGTCAATGTCATTTGAAAAAAAAATACAGACATCTCAACTGAAAAGTTGTCTTCGCAGTGCCAAAAATTAAGTGTTAAATTATTAAATCATAAATCAAGAAAATTGAGGAACAGGTCCACCTGATTTTAAATGGCGAGGGAGAAGGCTATGAGGTCATTGTTGATATAGGAACCATACATGTAAACGTTACCGTAAACGGCAGATTTAATTGATCCTGGGTTCCCTTATAAACCAGAAATAGAAGCAGTCCATCAACAGGCCTAATTTGAACATTTTCCCCAATTAACTTTTTCAGCACCAGCTTATTAGTATTAGGGTTCCCCAAAATTGATGTTAATATGTCTTGACTGTCATTCGAAAGATCAAAAAAAGTGATGTCGTAATCTTTGTCCACCCAGTCTTCTGCCAGGGGAGCATCAATTTTGAAATAAGTATCTCTGAAGGATGGTACTGTTGTAAGAGTCCCGATGCAAAAGTTTCACAACCTGTCGAATCGGAAAGAATAATCATAATAATAATAATAAAGTTTATTGCAAAAGAAAAAGTATAGCAGTAGTAGATGAAAGACAATATTATACAATAAACGAATGGACACAAAAAAGTTTCGCAGAAACTTGTGCTTGGGCATGAGCTCATGTATAAATAACTTAAGACTAAAAAAAAAACATAAAAAAATATATGTATATAAAATTCATTAGACAAGTCCTGGTAAAATTTTTAAAAAGACACAATCGGGACGGAGACGCAAAATCGGGACGTAGACGCAATCGGGATAGAGACAATATTGAAAAAAAAGGCAATATTAGGTGAATAGACAAGAACAAAAATTGGTAAAAATAAGTCATAAAATGCAATAATTCAGGGTGTAAGAATTCAAATCAGTTTGATTTAAACATTTTTTTTTTCATTTTGAACTTTCAAATATCTAGAGAGATTTTCGCTTTCAGTAGTAGTAGATATTTTTGATATCAATCGCTTGATGAATCTTGAGCCTGTGCTGGTCCAAAATCCACAGTCGTAGATGCCTTTTCATAACCTTTGTATTTTTAATATCTTTTATCTGAGGGGGGATTAAGTTATATATTTTTGGTCCTAGGAAAGTGAAACTCCTCTGACCTATGGTCTTTTTAGGCTTTGGTATGCGTACTGAATGATCTTTGGATCTGGTGTGATGGTCATGTGGGAGGAAATTTAATAAATGCTTATGTTTTGTAATATATGTGAACACACTCTCAAAATAGAGTTGCCTACAATCACATATCTTGGATACCTTATATATCATATCGGTTGGATAGGTGTTAGTTTTGCGGAACATGATTTTAAGAATCCATTTCCGAGTTATTTCTAGTTTCCTGTAGTATTTATTCAACACCGGTCCCCATGCCACAATTCCATAAGTTAACAACGGTTGTAGTAACGTTTTGTATATGGTGCATAAGTCTTTATCAGAAAGAATTTCCCTAAAAAATTTAAATTTTGGTGTAAGACATCTTAATCTCTTCGTTAAGCTTTCTATTTGTTTGTCCCATTTTAGGTGGCTGTCTATTATGATTCCTAGGTATTTTATATGATTTGCTGGCTTTAGGACCACTACTCCATCTATGCGTGGTAATTTGATGTGTATGTTAGTGAATGTGGGACTGTTCCGATCATCACATGAAAAAGTCAGATATAAAGTTTTTTCATAATTGATTGTTAATATTTTATTATTGAAGAAGCTTATAATGACTCTGAAATCCTCTTCAATAAGAGTCTTTGAGATATCCCAAGATTTTTCGCTATAAAAAACAGCCGTATCATCTGCGAACCCGATAATTTTACCGTGTGTGTGTAGGTTAAAAAGATCATTTACATATAGGTTGAACAGGATAGGTCCTAAGACTGTACCTTGTGGGATACCGTATGTTACATGATGCAAGTCGCTGATAGAATTATTAACTTTTACACATTGATTCCTATCTGAAAGGTAGCTTTTGAGTAAAGTATGTGTTTTGCCACGAAATCCTAGATTCTCCAAAGTAGTTAGTAATTATTTGTGTTCAACTGTATCAAATGCCTTCTTTAAATCTATAAAGACACAGGCCGATGGGTTTCCTAAGTCTAGACTGGTATACACGTTTTCCATCAAAACTGCAATTGCATCTTGTGTGGATTTTCCTTCTTGGAAACCATATTGCTGCTTAGATAGAAGTCTATATTTAGCAATAAAATTAGTAAAACGGACCTTCAAAACTTTTTCAAAAATCTTTGAGAAAATGCTTAGTAGTGAGATTGGTCTACAATTGGAAATTTGTGTCTTTTCTCCAGATTCGTGTAGTGGCTTTACTAGTGCTGTTTTTAGTGCATCAGGGAATATAGCTTTGTCTATGCAAGTATTGATGAGGTACGATAAGATACTTAAAATGTTGTTACTGATTTGTTTGCGCGTGTATGATGTTATACCATCAAGGCCTGGCGATTTATTTAGCTTTAGTTGGCAAATAATATTATTTACCTCAAGCGGATCAGTTGGTGCCAGATAAATTGAATTTTGTATTCGCGTTCTTTCAAATTTTTCATGATGCGTTATATTTTTTGCCAGTATTTCCCCTACTTCTGAAAAATACTTACAAAATTCATTCGCTGTATCTTTATCATTTATTGTGAGTTTATGTGTCGTCTGACTTTCTACAAGATGTATATGTACTGGCTTTATTTTATTGTATTTGTTTACGAACTGCCACATTTTTGTTGGGCTGTCTTTGTTTTTGTATATATTGTAATGCGTGAAAAAATCAGTAAATACTCGAACACGAAACGCACGTGTTGTTCTTTGCTCAAAATGCGCCATCAAACCACTCCTGGTGTCACTTGGAACTATCAAAACTTCGAGGAGAGGGGAAATTATATCTGTCCCCGCTCCATTCACAGCGGGATCTCGCGAAAAAGTCTTTTACGTCAAATATCGGGTAAACGAGTGACAAATGCAGGTCAACGAATAATATCCGTTATCTCTCGCATTTTTGCTTTTGCCATATGATTTGTATCAAGTTTCTTATAGCAGGGGACGTATTAAGCATTTGAATAAGGTTAATGTTGAGAAACGTCATATACTTCGCAAATTAATTATTTTCAAGATACATGGAAATGTTGGTTCATCTCATTTTATAAAGTCATTATAATCTAATGTCACTTTTCTGATGATGGTATAGGCTTTTTTGTAGTAAGGGCCGTCGTTTCTAAAATTGTAGGACGCTTTTATGGCTTTTTTGATTTTCATAGTCTTTTCTCTCCTTCAGAAAGGCTGAGGTACTTATAGATTTCTACTGTTGCGGATCAGCGTCAGCACTCTCCTATTGTTAAGTTATGTTTTCTTTTTGAATTGTAGCAAATTTAAGGCTGTTAAAACAGATGATATAATTCAAAAGCATGAATGATTTGATGTAAGTAGATATTTGTGACATAACCTCAAAATCGAGCGCTGACACGGAACAGTAGAAAACTATGAAAATCCATTACTGCTCACATGTTTATCGCTATGTCAACGGGCTTTGCTCCTCAGAATTCTCCTTCATGACTTCGTACATCCAGAACTCGCCGGTACGACCGCTCGTTTGTCCCTAGGGTATCGAGATTGTAAAATAACCTGCTTGAGGAGGCTTTTTCCAAATCTACTAATTTTAAGCAGCCTAAAAATCGGATAAACAACGGAACTTCAAGCTCCTTGAAGCAAGTGCGGTGCCGCAGTATTAGGTTTCTGCCTACGAGGCTATTTCGGTATAAAAAACTCTCCACTGGAGATTTGCTCAAACATTTGCCGAAAACACGGTAACGTATCCATTGAATACAATAATAATTCGTTTGAAGCATGTGCACGATGGAATTTCGATGATTCACCATGATTACGAAGCCTGGAAAAGCACCGCATGAAGTCATAAAGGCTATAATAAGTAAACTAAATATTTTAGTTATGAAGCAAGGAGCGCTTCGGTTATTGATTATACTCCTGAGGAAGCTCCTAGTATCGTTTTGTTTAAATGCATACGGTAGGTAGATATATCGTAAGATAATTTCAAACAAAATCACAGTGTGACGTTCTAAATTAATATCATCGCTTCTTACCTTTATTAAAGAGCCATGATTCTCTGGTTAATAATTATTGCTAATCGAAAACGCTGCTGATGAGTTCACCGAAAGCTGTGTCATTCTGCATTAATTTAACGGAATTAAAATACCAATTAATGGCTTATCGAATGCGGAATTCATGAAAGGTTTCAATAATAGCCATGCTGATTGCTGCTTGAATTTTTTTTATTTATATGTTGTTATTCAACGATGCTACCTCAGTGCCTGATACATTTGATTATCATCTGCGTTTGTGCTTTATTTCCATTTACCACAACATTTTCCACTTTTTATACTAAATACCTGAATACTGGGGCACTAGGACTTCCATAAGAAACCTAAATATGCCTGGTTAGTCCGATTTTTGAACTGCTTAACGTTAGCAAAATTCGGAAAAGCCTCATCAGGCAGGTTGTTTCACAATCCCCACGCCCTAGGAATAATGGGGCAGTCGTACCGGTCAGTTCTTGATGGCTGAAGTGCTTCATAGTTAGGATGGAACACAGATGCATGGCAGGCAGAACGCTCGGCGCCATCATGGAGGAGAGCTCTGAGGTGCAAAACCCGTTGACCCAGCGGTTGAAAAAAGCCCTATCGCCGACCCATGATACTATACCTCGAGAAGATATGTTCATTTCGCGATCAAATTTTGAATGCCTTTGCGCATGACGTCACTCAGCGACAAATGTTCCGCTTGTCGGTACGAAAACCATAGCGTTTCCTTTACTTGGAATATTTGCTTATATTATATTTTAATACTTCGCCAATACAATTTATACACAGAATACATCACATTTATGAAGTTATCACTTTTGAAAATTTAACAATAGACAAGTTGACAGGTTCTGAACAACTTCATTAGGTCTGTACCTTTTTAAATTTCAAATTTCTTTAGAGCTCCAAATGAAAGAACATATTTTTTATTGTAATTGTATGTGTATGTTGAGTAAATTGATTTCAAACAATACCTTTATGCATCAGTGACATTGATATTAATTTATGGAAACGAGATATATACAGGGTAGCCCATCCACGTGTGGACGGAATATTACTCATAAACAAATACATTTTGGGAAAATCTATTTATGGGATGTTATACATGACACTTGAGGGCACATTTCTAAAATATTGGCCATTATACAGGGTGTCCCAATTTCGACCTACATATCAAAGTTGTGATTTTTCAAATGGAATGCCTCAAATTTTATTGCATATTTGGATAAACCAATTCAAAAGATAAAAAAATGATAATTCATACTATGGGGTTTTGGTAATTAGCTACTGAGATATAAGGTGTTCTGTCTAGAAAAACCCCTCACTTCGGCAACCCCTCAGTCCGCCATTTTGAAATTTCGAGTGCTGAATTTTGTAACAACAAAAACTTACACACCTCAGCTTTTATCTTATTTGTTGCTTTTTCGAACTTTAATTTTTGCTCATACAGGGTGGTCAAAATGCAAACTGTAGTTTTTCTCAGAAATTTCAAATGCATGTATATTTGCAAGTTTGGATTCAATTTTTATAAGCTTTTCTTGAGACTGGACACATAAGGGCTTTTATGGCGATTCTCTCAGTTATTAGCGCGTCTTTTATGGAACGGCATATTTCTCTAAAATATCGCATCATCCTTGGAAACTAATAAATTGTTCATTAACCACAAACTGTCAAAATTAGCTTTGTGAGCATTATAATAAAAATGTGTTTGAAAATGAATTTTTATAAAGAAGAAATGGTATATATGGTGTTCGTTTTAGGCGAAACCCAAAGAAATAGTTTCCTAGCATCTCGGATTTATAAGCAACGGTACCCTAATATGCGACATCCAATGCCGGAAACATTTTCCGCACTACGAGAACATTTTGAATCAAGTGGAGCATTGCAATATGGTAAAATATATGGCCTCCTTGATTGTCATAGTTTTCTACTTTTCCGTGTCAGCGCTCTATTTTGAGGTTATGTCACAATAGGGGTTTGCCGAAGTGGACGGTTTTTCTGGACAAAACACCTTACATCTCAGTAGATAATTACCAAAACCCCATACTATGTTATATCAATCTTCTTCTTTTGAATTGGGTTATCCAAATATGCAATAAAATTTCAGGCATTCCATTTAAAAAATCACAACTTTGATATGTAGGTCAAAATAGGGACACCCTGTATAATTGCGAATATTTTAGAAATGGGCCCTCAAATGTCATGTATAACAATGCCTTAAATAGATTTTTCCAAAATGTATTTGTTTATGAGTAATATTCCGTCCACACATGGATGGGCCACCCTGTATATGACATCTTTAAAATTTTATATAGTGTATAGATATGTGTAACTGGCTTTTCAATATTTTTGCGGGTAGGTGTTAATAATGGTATTTTATATTGGTAAGCGGTCTTATTGAGTTTATTTTACAATGTTCATCATATTCCTCTTCCCAGTTTTGGATTTCTCTTTTATATCTATATTTAACGAGATTTTAAAACACATCTTACATACATATAAAAATGGCGTCAAGTAAGTTGACTCTGTACTTCCCACTCTACGCTGTCATCAGTTCGTAAAGGATTATGTTTGGTGCAAGTTATCCCTTCTGAGAAAAAAGTTACCTACGAATATGTATTAAAAAAATTAAATCACCCTCCTCCTCTCCCTAAGAGGAATTGCTGCAGGCGCACATAATCGTTGCGTTGTCCAATCCCGCGTGAATCACGACATTGGCCTTCACCATGCAGAGTGCACACAGCCAACAGTAGTAGGGGAAGCGATCGCCGACTGTGACATAAGACCTCCGACGACGACGCTTGTCTATCGGGAGACCACGTCGCATGTATCGACCCCCGAGTGTAGGGGATATTTTTAAGTTTAAACGTACGGGAGGCATCTATGATGAGAGGTCAATATTTTAAGGGTTAATGTACGGAGAAATCTATGATGTGTGAAATATGTCTAATGCGTATACAATTACCAATTGCGAGCCTCAATGTACTGACATTATAAAATTGAGATAGTAACGGGGTAATACGAGATTTTTAGGTTACCAAAGGAAAGATCTCATTTTCAAAATTTTATATGTATAATACTTTCTCAGTGACGATAGACGTAAAAATCGCATGATGAATTACGAATTTTCTTATTCAGCATTTCAACATTTTTTTACCATCATTATTTCTTATAGACATCGCCCTTTCAAACAGTCAAGTCTCCGGTTACTTTACAAAAATCCAATTTGAAATAATCGGTCGGGCTGCAAGAAACGCGACAAAGGTCATCTTACCTCGCGCTGAATAAAACCTAAACCCCGAACAAATCCCCTGGAAAAGACGGAATCCTGGTGCAGCCGCCCTCTCTTGCTTTCAAGGGAGATTGACCGTCCGGTGTACAAAAGATCCATTTGTAATGACCCCTTCGTCCTTACATAAAGGATACTCTATACGCCTAAGCGGCATTGGAGATGTTATTGGAAAAATGCTACTTTCTCCACGCGGATCGAACCCCTTTCAGAAATGATGGAAAATGTTTCACAATACGGCATTCGGAGTTTCTTTCTTATTTTTTGAGGTAGTGCATCCACGTTGAATGAACAAAACGAGTAAAGGTAGAAGCGATCGTAAGGTATGGTCTGGAGGGAGAAATTCATGCAAAGAAATGGCGTCAAGTAGGCTGACTCAGCACTTCCCATCCAACGCTGTCGTCAGTTCATGATGGATTACATTCGGAATAAGTTAGTCTAGCGGAGGTAGCTACAAGCACGTATAGCAAAAAAATTAGATAGATCAAGTTAGCCAAAGAAGCTCGTATAGCTAGTTCATACTCCATAGTCTACAACGATTTGATAATGCTCACGCTAGTTGCCCTAAGCATCAACCATCTTGCAACGGTACTGAACCAGACAAATCGATCATGTCATAAGCGCCAGTCATGATACTATAACTCAAGATTGAGAACGCGGGCGATGCAGTCAGCCGCACACAGGGTCTTGTCACGTGTCAAAATCACGTAACCTTTTTTTTACTATTTTGATCACTTATCAGTAAATTTTATTGATTATAGAGTACCGATTCCTAAACCAAACCCTTTTTCAATGATTTTCTTTTGGTAAATTTCATAGCTTATTGATTGTATAATTTCACACGTATTATATCTTTCTTTCTCGGCGATTCAGTATTGTCTTTAAATCGTATGGACTCTAATGTTATAGTATTATTAAGGACTATTTTCGAAATTTCCTCATAAAACTTTGTTGGTCCTTGTAGAGAGTTGGCAACCAGCGGGCCACCTTGTAACTTTACACGTACTGTCCGTATAGGGATATTTGGTTATATCAAGATACCTTCTTCAAGGCCATTCATTTAACCTTCTTTTAATGTTTACTTTCCTATCAAGATACCTTCTGTTAAAATTTGATTTACCATCAAGATACCTTATTTTGAAATGTGATTTATTATCAAGATACCTCCTTTTGATTGCGTACCGACGCGTCCAGCGCTATTTTGCTTTTACTTTCCTGTGGAGATTGCTTACTAGTTTCCAGATTCCTTGACAAAAAACCCTGATGTTTTTGTTAAGGGAAAGGAATGACTTCCAATAAAATCGGCTGCGAAACAGCTATAAGGCAGCTACAAAACAAAGCTGGAGGAGTGTGAATGGTGGTACTCCGCAATGCCTTTCCATGCTGAAAGTTAAAATCCCATTAGAAAATGGGCGAGTAGTACCCAAACCAACACAACTAAACGTAAGTTACAAAATAAAAGGGTACTACTCCATAAATTGGTGTTTGGGAGTCTAACAACCCACAATCTGGATACTAATGAAACGACACCCACCCCATAATCTCCACAGAAAAGTAAAAGCAAAATGGCACTGGACGCGTCGGTACGCAATCAAAAGAAGGTATCTTGATAGTAAATCAAATTTTAACAGAAGCTATCTTGATAGGAAGGTAAACATTAAAGGAAAGTTTAATGAGTGGCCTTGAAGAAGGTATCTTGATAGAACCAAATATCCCTATACGGCTAGTACGTGTAAAGTCATCAGGTGGCGAGCTGGTTGCCAACAATCTAAGAGGGACCAACAAAATTTACTGTATGAGGAAATTTCGAGGATAGTCGTTAATAATACTATAGGGTGATTCAAACTGGATTACCACATTAAGAGTATTTAAAAAAAAGGAAGAAATTGAAAATTATAAAAAAGAATGTATTTGTCCTTTCAGGGCAGTTCATTACAATTATGCATGAAAGATGATATCAAGTAAATGACCGCCGCGGCTCATGTGGCATGACGTAATCCGTTTCGAGAAATTTTCGACTACTCCGTGGCACAAATCAGGTCCTATGTTGGTAATTCCGCGACTGAACTCCTTTTTCAGCTCCACAATTGTGTTCGGGTAATTCTTGTAGACTTTTCTCTTGAAATGCCTCCAAAGAAAATAATCTAAGAGAGTAAAATTACAAGATGGCGGCGGCCAATTGATATCGTCGTTACGTGAAATAACGCGACCTGGAAACTTGCCGCGCAGTAATTGTATCGTTTCCCCTGATGTGTGACCTAGGCTTCAATTCCTATGTTATTTGGATTCTGTATGGGTGTAACTTCAAATCTTTTGTTAAAATCCGCTGTGTACTGGAATAAGTAAGGTTCAGTTGCTGCGATCGATGACGAATCGAGGTTCTTGGATTTTCGGCAACAATAGCAATACTGTGTTCCGACCAACCTCTACGAGCACGCCTATAGGTTTTGGTGTTAACGACGAATCCAGTTTGCTCGAATTTTTGCACCAAATTCCGAACTGTCCTCACAACGCCGATTTTATGCGCCAAAAAATTAACGTAAAGTACGAAATGTATGCTTCCTTGATCGGCCGTTTTCATTATAGGCTTGGATAATTTTAACACGTTGTTTGGTCGTATATTGCTTCACGACTGTTTTGTTTATATTTTGATGTTAGAAATGGCACGTTGTCGTTGACAAATTCAGTGGCGTTTCAAAAAAAATGTATTTGTAATGTGGAAACTCAATTTGAATCACCCATTATAACATTAGGGTCCAAAAGATGTTAGCACAATATTGAATCGTTGAGAAAGAAAGATATAATACGTGAAATTATACAATCAATAAGATATGAAATTTGCCAAAAGAAAATCAAAGAAAAAGGGTTTGGTCTACAGAGTAGATAACCGACGATAATAAATAATGTTGAGCTATCGATAACCTATAGAGACGAGAATCAAACTGACTATACTTAATCAAAGTGAATATCCAAATTCACACAAAAATTCCCACCCAAAAAAATACTTAAGCCTAAGTAAACGAAATCTGGTAGATCATGTCAAGAAGGAGCAAGTGAGGAGCAATGGGTACACTGGCAATACTTCCAATGTGGAAACTGATCTACTGATGTTGGGCGCCACGAAATTATGCAATCAATAAGCTATGAAATTTGCCAAAAGGAAATCATTGAAAAATGAACCTAGGAATCGGTACTCTAAAATCAATAAAGAGAAATTCAAATTACTGACAAGTGATCAAAATAGTAAAACAAAGATTACGTGATTTTGGCACGTAACAGTCAGACGCAAGAAGGCTGCTGTCGTCGCGTATCGCGCCTGTAGATATTTATCCAAGTGTTTGGGGCAAATGTACGGCAGAATTCATAATGTGCAAAATATGCACTGATAGGTGCGTAAAATTACTGGGTTTGGAAGCGTATAAATATACTGCCGGCCAAAATATGAGATACACCCTCCTCCGGCCGCTGCAACAACCAACCCCAGATTTTCAACCCTACAAAGATTTTCCTGAAAATGATGAGGAGCCTGTGAAACGTCAAAACACAAAGTTTGGGTGACTAGAGTTGTGATAAGCATCCCAATCGGAAAATTCACTGTCAGAACTTGGCTGCTAAAGTAAAGACAGTGATATACAGGAAAAACCAAATTTCTCTGACGGCTTGAGTTCAATGTGTTCGAGAGAGAAGCGCCAGAAGTGTGTATCAACACATCTTAGAAAGAGATAGAAGATGATTGAAAAGCGTTACACCAGAAAATGTTTGCACAGGTTTCTACAATAGGTCAGATTTCTGTCAAACCAAAGAAACAGGTCTATTCGAACATTTTATTTGATATTTTGTTTTCATTTTGATTAGAATTATTTATTTTGATGCGACTTAGTGATGGTGATGAAATCAACACATCCTGAGTTATTGTTACATTTTGCGACATCGAGCAGTCGGGAAAGGTAACAAATCTCATTACGCAACAGAAATTATCACTGCCTGTGTGTACGCAGGTGAAAGCCATTTCGAACCAGAACGATCGGGAGTCGATTCTAAACAGATTCGACACAATTCACAATTCAGAAATCTGAACGCTCAAAATAAAACCATTATTTAGGCGTATAGAATCCATGAACGCACATTTTCAATATGCATCTTAATTCAAGGAATTGCTTCACTAACCAACCGACTTCTGTCTCGCTCTAACATATGTGTCTATACAAACCTCTCTCGTGCACTTTAAAATCAAGCCGTTAGACAACTATGGTTCTCAGTGTATGTGTTACGAACTTTAGGTCGGTAATTTCCTCTGACATGTTGCATGGATCATGCCTATACAGCATCCCGATTGCACTACAGTCTGTTTCTGGTTATGGTATTTATTGCGCAAAAACGGTTAGTGAGGTTTATATTAGAAATGTTCCCATCTACTTCCTGCTGAACAAAGTTCCAACACCTCAATATTCTCACCTTGACAGGTATCTACATCTTCGAGACTGGAAAATATATATTTTTGAATAGATACAAGTTTCAAGCAACTAAGGTTTCCCACGACTATAACAAGAAATAATAATAATTCCAGACCAGCATGCGGTAAATTGCAAATATGTAGTACCTAGTGCACCTCAATCACTGGGTGTAAAATATTTCAATTATTTACCACCAGAAATATAAAATGCGAAAACGTTTGCCGTGTTTAAAAGGAAATTAAAATTATTCTTTATTGAAAATGAATATTACATGCTCGAAGAGTAAATATTATTTTTACTACTCGCTTAATTTTTGCAGAACATAATACACATCATTTCCTCTGTACAATTAGATGTAATTTTACTATCCTCACACATATCTTCCGTAATTAATACTATCAGACCAGCGCACAGACATCTTGTTTTTTGAATGTATTTTATTTGTAATGTACCTACTCGTTTTCAAGATTTAAGCACTATACACATAATGTGCTTATATTGACTGAGATATTTATATGCCATTGTAGTGATCGCCTCAATGAGACCTTTTGAATTTTTATTTTTTTCGTTTTTTGCCCCTAGCTCTGCCGACACAGGACCGCTATCCAAAATCTTGCTTTTTATCCTCGGCATATTAATAACCTTGTGTGCAAATTTTATCAAAATCCGAGTTATAGAGCGACCAATAATTAGAGGAATTAGTGGACGGACAGACAGAGAGACGGACGGAAATGAGTGACATGGTTTTTTGTGATATTTCAGTCATATAACATTCAAAAAAGATAATATCTCATTTTAGAAACTTTCCACAATTACAATACCTACTACGTCAGTGACGGGGAAAGTAAAACTAGTGTCAAAAAGTCAGATGGTGGTCGACATTACTGTAGAAGATATATAAAAAAGTTAATTGCAAAAATTATTGGTCAACATACGGTCCTTACTTAGAAAATATGTCGCTCTTTACAGGGTTCATAATTACGTCAGTACAAAAACATGAACTTTTTAAATGGAATGCCATGTGTATTTTAGTATATTCTGAAAGGCTTCTTCAAAGGAAAAAGCATGTACCATAGCTACTTCAGGATATTTTTTCCGAAAAGGTACTCAACTTTCACAGCTTCTAAGTCAGCCACTGGTTAGTATACCATTTTGTAATTTTTTTCAACGCCTACATTTATAAACGCAAAATATTTTTTTCTCCAAAAATTCAATTGGAGCACCCTTCACATTTTATGGTTTTAGGCTATCGTTCTTATAAGCTTCGTTTTAGTATAACATTTTTGGGATTATTGATTATAAGATTTGAAGTTATTTGCACTTTCCCAGAAGTTAGCACTTAGACTTCTGACACTTTAACAAAATCTATAGCTCCCATAAAAAAACTGCGTAGAAATGATTCTAATTCCAGTCTATTGTTAAATCACTTCAGCACATATGCTCCTTGAAGAGCTCTCCTATTCTACTAATGAACAGCTTCTCCTGACAACTTCGTTTACTTCAAACCCACAACACATCATAATCACCACAAATGGCATATCAAACAGAAAAATTCACTTAGCATTGTTTACCTGCACAGTTGCACAAAGTTGCTGTACTGCATTTAAGACCGCTTGTGTTGTGGATAAAAACAAAAACATTACGATAATGAAGCCATAACAATTGCCAACATGCCCGCCTTCTTTGATTGAGTCAAAGTATATGAACTATGCGAAGTAAGACCACGCGCGTAAAAACTTTTTGATGAACATCCATTCTTCACTGGACGCCAAATTAAGTCACAGATCTAGAAAGAAGATTTAGTAACGGTCCGGCTACCTCAGTGGCGTTTTTCAAAGTATTTCATTTATGTTTGCCATGTAACATTCATTTTTCGCCTCTATACAGTGTATTCTAGAAAACATTTTTGGAGGAGTGTCCATATGATGAATTTAAAATTAACCTCTCAAAAAAGTGCTGAAGGGGTGACTCAAGATCCGTGTTGAAAAAGATGTCCGTCAGGAGGTGGTATCGACGATTGCAGATTGAAGAGCAGGGGGTCTGCAATTCAGAATTATAGAGCGAGCGGGTGGGTTGTCTACATGTTTGATTTTTTTAAATTGGGCTTTTCGGAAGGGGGGGGGTGCAGACCCCAGGACACCCTCGCTGGATCCGCTCCTTGACCGATTCCAAAAAGTCTATACTGGATGAAAATTTGGATTTTGGTAACTGAAATGGTACTTTGATATTTACTTCATACGCCAAAACTGGCGAGAAAGAATTGTAATCGCAAAAAACCATGTCTGTCTGTCTGTCGCTCTGTTCGCTGCTTTTAAAACCGCCTTTAACTTGAGAAGTACCGCTCCGATTTTGATGAAATTTCCACATACTATTACTACTATGCCAAGGATGAAAAAGCTTTGTAGTCTTGGAAATCGGTTTAGTGGTGGCAAAGAAGAAATAATTAATAAATGTCTTTAAATTTCAACAACACTACCACTTATGGACTACAAACTGAGAAAAAAGAAACAAACAGTTGCTGTTGTCAGGAATTGGATTCGGTACCTTCAGTCTACGGCTCACCAAAATGAGTAACAGCCGCTAGCTTTCAAAACTGGTGCTTTATCGAGGGCATCGTTTTTGACTCCAGTCCGCATGTTTTTTCTGTGTCTTTCCAGATTATTTTTATGTTTTTCTGTGCCTCACATTTAATCTGAAAAGGCACAATATTTTTAGAAACTATTATTAACTACATTCTCAAACTATCGCCTAAAATGTTCACAATGGAAAAAGTTTTACAGTTGTGAAAAAATATTGACATACTCTCAACTTGTCAACTAAAATTAAATATTATTTAAATAACACGATGTGTAAAGAAAAACTCTTTAGTGCCTTCAGCGAAGTGTACTTGCAACTCCTCATGGTATTATTATTGAGGTTAAATAATTTCAAGAAAATTTGAATGAAATCGAAATTAGTTGCATTATATTTTCTTTCCTAGAAAGTAGCCCTGCAGTTCAATATAAAATAAAATCAACCAGAGTGTTTCGCAATGATGAATTTGAAAAGGTGTACCTACAAAAAAAATTTTACGGATGGACTAATGAGAGCTCTAAGAGATTTGGCATAATCTCGTAGGCCAACGTAGATTGGAAATATCGTACAGACAACTTTTAGAGCCTGTTTATCGAACTACGAAATTATCTTAACCTTTTTTCTATACATAATATTTATAGCACCGTAACAAAGATCAAACGGTAGTTTGACTGTGGTGGTGGAGTTACCCTAGTGCCTGTAGTCTGTACACTTTGACTAAACGTTGAAAGTAATCATTACGGCAGCCACCAGTGAGTGTATTTATTATTTTAGTTCAATCGAAAATAAAGTCGATGTTAATTAAGCGGTGTATTGTGAATTCGTCATTGCCGTCGCTATTATATATTTTGTTTGACGTTTCATTAGTGCAAGCATCTATTCATTTTACCAATAATAATTTCGTGTTTTGTTCACGGTGTGATATAACAATGTGGTCGATAATATAGGGGTGAAATGCGGACGATACAGAGGGAAGCCCAAAGCAAAACTATTAGAATAGCCCTAATTTTGGAATATTTCTATCTCTAGACTTGCTAGGTTTTTAATTTGTTCATATTTTAGGATATATTGATTGGAATTTACTTACTTAATCCGTTCATCTTCAACCTGATCTAGAAGGTGTACAGGTTCTTTAGTTTTAATTCTCCATCCTTCTGTCTTATGCTACTCCTTCTCCTGCTTTCCAGTTCAAATGGATTTGTCTTAGGTATCCCTGTATTTCGTCAGTCCAGTTCCTTCTTGGTCTTCTTTTCCGCTTGTATAGCAGTTCTAAAAGGCTTTTGCCAATATTCTTACAGTACACAATGCTGTTTAAGGAATACTGTATAATCATTCTTGCAACTCTAATAGGAGTGATAATTGTTAGTTGGGCCACTTCCGTCGGTCTGTCTGTCTATCAGTCTTCCCACTAATTTCATATCCGCCTAGAACTTGAGAAGTACCACCCGGACTTTGATGAAGTTTTCACACAAGGCTGCTACTATACCAAGATTAAAAAAACTTTGTATTTTTCGAAAGTCGGTTTAGTGGTGGCGGAGCTAGGGGCAAAAAAACGATGAAAATTCAAATCGGTTAAACTTTGTTTTTTACCGTTTCAGTAGCTCCTGATCATTTTTGGAAAAAAATTTGTAGGGGTTGAAATTTGAGGGTTGTATGTTGTAAGGGGTAGCTGGTTGTAAATTTAACATGTTCATTATTAGTCAAAGACGTTCTATCATTAAGAAGCTTCTGATCCCGGTAACAGCAGGGAAATTAAATGATACAGGTCCGATGTATAATTCGAAATAACTTCAATCGTTGGCGCTGCGTGCAGAGAGCGATGCTGCATCGTCGTGGAGGCTACTGAAGGCTGTGCAATGGGTAACAAATTCCAACTGGTCTGCGCTGGTGTCGTCACTGACACACCGCTACAGGGGAAATTGGGTGTACGTACCACATGAGCATTCTTTGACACTCTTGTAAATTATGAAAATCTACACCTATATTTTTCTGAATTGTATAACCCTTAAAGACTGTAAGTTTTCTTTGCTAATGCTCTGCTGTTCATATTATTTGCATCAATATGTGCATGATTGCAATCAATGAAATATGCCAGAAATTGAGGCATCCCTATTTAAAATATATTCCCAAAACCTATATGTCAACGCATAGCTATTTAACTTATATGACCCTAGGCGGAGTATTACACGAATTATTTTAGTAACAAATTACCCCAATAACCCCAAATTTCTTATTTGCTTATTTTAAACGATGATCAAAGTTACAGTTTTTAAATACAAATAAACAAGTAAAAGAAAAAGGCAGAAAATACAGGCAAGTGAAATGGAAATGCTAAAAAAATTGCGCGTACTGAAGATTATGGACAAATGAGTAATGTAGAAATAAGAAGATTAGTTGTCATATCTGCAGAAGGAAATGGTATCGAATAAATTGACCCTATACTTCCTACGAGTTCGTTAGAGGTTTCAAAATATTTCAAAAGGCGCAATCAAATCGTGATTAAGTAGATTCATTTAGATACGATGAATATTTAATATCTGCATATATGATAAAACTATATAAAGTTAATCTACCATATTTCTGTGTCCATGACAGAAGTAGGGAAAATATCAGTGACTTATTATGTCTAACAAATTCATTGTATCACTGAGATCAGCAGCTTCTTAATAATAAGAGGCCTGTCACTGGCACCAAATATACAACAATTTACAGTCATTCACCGCATACAGCTTCCAGCCTACGATCTTCATCCCCTTCAAACATTGCCTAAAAATGATCAGGAATCTCTGGCACGTTGTAACATTATGCTCCAGCGATTTTATTTCCTCTGCCTCGCAGTCAATTTTCAAAATCTACGACTACTTAAACGAAGAAGTATTAAACTCAAATACATCCGTATATCTCATTCATGACGGCCTGTCAGTCCAAAATTAAAACTTAAGGTAATGAAATTGATACGTGCATACCATATTTTAGAGTAAAATTGACAGATGAAAGAAAATGTCAAGATGGCCGCTGGGCGCCATCTTGGAAAAAAATTATATGAAAACGGGGGTCTTGTGGCACATTATTTTGAAGCTCCTGACGAATACTTTATAACCCTAGAATGTAAAGTCAATACCTTTACCTACTACAAAATGGTGGTACAATTAATAATTACTAGAACACAAACCCACTAACATGCATATCTCTACAAATAATTGTAATTCCCTGCCGTATCCACAGCAACAGCGATAAAAACTTGTTTTGTTATTTTTTGTTGTCAGTGACAAGAATATCAGTACGAAAACAAAGATCATTGTACAGTTAGAATATTCTTATTTAGTTTTCGGTTTTAGTGATGGATACTGTCTGACTATTCTTAGAATGACCAATTCTCGTCCATTGGAAGAAAAAATCGAAGCGATTTTTATTTATGGTGCGACACGTAACTTTCACGAGACCGAAACGATTTTTAATGATCGTTTCCCGAATCATCCTATCTGTTGAAAATTGTTAAGGGCACTTGTAAGTAAATTTACAGCTACTGGTGGTGTAAACAACAAAGAGCGCCCAGGTCATCCGACCATCCCAGAAGAAAAGCAAGTTCAAATAATTGGTGAGATCATAGTAAATCCCCAACAGTCTACTTCCTCCATCGCTAATGTATGTGAGGTTTGTCCTTCTACTGTATGGAGACTTTGGAAAAAGAATAAGTATCAGCCATACAAAATGTTTTCCGAATATGATCATTATTAGTATCTGAAACGTCAAAAATTATAGTAAGCGATTTTAGTTTTCCTCGTCTTTTTGCGTCCAGCTCCGCTACCACTAAGCCGATTTTTGTTCATTCTTTATTATAATACTTACTTGTCAGCCTTGGCGTAAGAAATGAAAATCTCAAAATTGTACACAACATTATGTTAATACGGAATATGCAAATTTTAAGGTCCAACAGTATTTTTTGCGAGGCATGCGTGAAAGAGATAACGAATTCATTCCATTTGGCGGTTTCACATTGTATAACCACAAGTATCACTACCTCACGCACTTTTTAGATATTGTGTGACCAAATGGAAACAAAGCACCCTTATTTCACCCCAAAAGACAATTTTCGAGTACAAATAACGTGAAATAAAAGCGCAAAGTACCGGCACACCACCCGAAAACATACATGAAAGTCATCGTTCGGTGTATTGAAAAACGCACATAGCTAATACATATTCAAACAGAGTCGCGGTGTTCAATTCGATACGCTGTCGATCGCGATGATTTATCGAGGATTCTTTAGTTTATTTTCCTTTGTCAGTCGCAGAGAAGTGTCAGTCGCCGGCGTAATTTGGAAAATAAACAACGTCCCCTTAATGATGTAACGATTGTCGGAAAGCGAACACTTTGAATGTTGTCATCTAGAGAACTCCCTCTCAAATTCGTTTAGAATTTTTTAGGACTCTCATAGATTTTGGTGTGAAACTGTCATCAAATTCGTGATGTACATGTTACAGTCCAAACTTGTATAAGCGTATTATCAGGTGTACAACTCAGAAAGAAATCATCTCAGATAATCAGCATGAATTTAGAGCTTCACGTTGCTGGTATCTTTTTCGACTTATCGAAGGCCTTCGACACCATTGATTACTATTGATCATTAGTGCTATCTGGCTTTATGATCAATTTTGCGGAAGTCACTTTGGTAGTCGTCAGTAGCCATCTTCCGAAAAATTAATCTCCACGATCAATAAAGTAGGTCAGGGGATGATATGAATGGTGTCAAAGCAACCTTGTCATATTAAATGAAAGTAAGACGGTTCATGTGTATTTCTATAATGGTACGCCACCCTTGCAGGAAAATATCTATTCAGATGTGACTACTTTTCTTGGTATGCACGTGGACGGAAAACTAACATGGCGCCAGGAACATCATGTCTGCAAGAAAACTATCGAATCATAATTCGCAGTACTCAAAATTAGAAAACTATTATAATATTTACACTCATCAGTATGTAATACTCGCTAACTTATCATTACATCTGCAGCAACATAACTGTGTGGCGTCAGGTAAGTATGGTAAAGAGAGTATTTGTACATACACAAAGGAGTCATTAGTGATTTTTTAAATTATCCAAAGCGACTCGTGTAAGAAAACATTTATCCAATACAACCATCACATTCTGGCATAGAAATAAATTCACATAAAACAATACAATCAACATCTATTGAAATACAAGAAGTTTCTATGAATTATCTGTTCCTGTAGATAACACTACCTTTTTGAAAAATATTCACTGTACATATGCACCGATATTTACAATCACTTCAGAGTTCAGGAGAACTACCAACAATAACCTTCTCAAGGTCCATATAAAGAGGTATATTGTTGACAAGAGCCCTTCCCCGATAGCATTAAATATTTATTAAATATTTTAAAAAAATGTTTATTGAATATTTGTATATATTTCTTATATACTTATAAAATATTCTTTATAGATATTTGTAGTATAAATAATTCATATATTTTGGCGATAATTTTTTCCAAATAGTTAGAAAATATAATGAGGAAAGGTTTTTAAATATCGATTTTATATTTTGATGAAATATCTAATATTTTTCGTAAATATGTATGGATTTTCAAGTATTAATCTAATACATATTTTCAGTGTATATAGAAAATTCTTCATTGGTTATTTTAGCAAAACCTGTAGGAATGCTTATTTAAAATTGGGTTTATAAAGAAAATTCATTCTAGGTATAATGGTTTAATTTGCTAGAAGAACATTATTAAACAAACATTCTAAGCCTCGTCTGCATCTTGCAAGTCCACTCCTCTGGAAAAAAAACTTGCCAATTACGAAGTATTATTGAATACATAAGCTGCTTTCCAGTGTATTTATGGGAATATAAAATGCAGTGGAACAATATTGGTGCTGAGCATGGTGAGTTTCTCCGAGTAGCTCAACTGGGCCACTGAAAAGCAGCTCTATAATGCACCTAAAAGGACCCCACATTTTCTGCCTATGATAGTTCGAGATTTGGCTAATTTTTAAGAAAATTTGGTATGTTATTTTAGATATCTTGATGAAAAAAGTCCATGGGCCCAACTAACTTTTTGTTCAAATGTAACTTTTTTTAATAAGGGAGCTAACTTAGCCATAATTGTTTTGTGATTTTATATTATAATTCAAGGGACAAAAGAATAGCATTTTCAACTGTTAAAATTTTTGAACGTACTACGACAAAAATAATAATAATGATTGAGATATTTAAAAAAGCATTTTTGAGGTATCTTGATGAAGCGATTATATGCCTTTTCATTGGGATGTTATGAACATAATTTTCGTATCCATTCTCAGAGAAATCCACCAATACCAAGTAACTGTTACACTTCAAGGCTAGTTATTTATGGTCTTGTGAATACCTTTATACTCAGCTGGCACAATAATGTTTACTAGTCAGATAAATTAAGCTATGTAATTATAAAAAAACTTACCCTTTTCCATAAAAAAAAACTCAGATAATGAACCGCTTGGAGGTACACAGGAAGCACGCTATCATAGTGAAAGTCACAGGTAAAATGGATGCCGGCAAACGAGTCGCCTCAGGCCGGCTTGCTATTGTCCCATTGGTCGCTCGAGGTCACACGCACATGCGCTGTAGCCGAAAATATTTAATGAATATTTTCTATATATTGGACATCTAATATTTTTCATTGATTGAAAAGTAAATATTTAATGAATATTTTAAAATAGATATTGTAATTAAAATATTTAAAAAGATATTGAATAAATATTTAATAAAAATATTATATTACAAATATTTACTAAAAATTTGTTTAAGAAAACAAATCTATATTAAATATTGAATAAATATTTGATGAATATTTCGTGCTACCGGGGTTACACTCTACCAGGTTTTTTATCCTAAAATTGTATACTAATCTATTTTAAGTGATGTTTGTGTACCATTGTTTATTATATACCTTAAATGTGATTGTTTAAACGTCTTGATTTTATGTACTTTTATGATTGTCTATTTATACGTATATCTATATGCCGGCGTCAAACGCTGAAATCCGTCATTCCCTGAAATGCCTAGTCAGTCTCCGTATTGCCGGCAAACACAGTAAGTTTATTACATGGTTTGACTAAACATTTCAGTCATTCCCTAATGATTGAACAATTTCAGTCAAACACCGTAAGAACCACATTAACTTTGTTGCTGCATTCGCCTATTTCAGTCAAACGCTGTAATCAATACAGTGTTTGTTGCTCCAATGAAGTACATAATATAACAAGGTACTACTTCATCAGTAATATTAAAAGAAAATTAATCAAGCATGAATTAATCTAAAAGGAAAGAAGGATAGAATAAAACGTTGTCTTTATTATTACATTATTGTTTTTTTAATATAGTATTTACTATATATACGAAATCCAGCAACTGGATGCTGCTGTTGAGCAAACCTATGGACGTAATAATTTAGGTTAGGTTCACAAAATTATAAAAATTTACTCACCTCATTTGTATTCCATGGTTTTTTCTTATTCACACTGTCTTAGTATTCACTTAGTTTCTTGTAAAACAATTCTGAATGCTACGACATTTTTACAAATACAGAAAGGACGATGTGTATACTCAAGCAAATGAACACAAAACTATGGGGTTGTCCAAAACGGACGCAGGAAAGTAAACGCATATTAAAACAAGAAAGATTGATATTCAAATCAAGTTGGGTACCTTATTTTGAAGGTTCATTTATACCATTTATGTATGAAAAATAGTATCGCTCAAATGTTCACCACGACTGGATTTACAGACGTCCACGCGATGGTCGAAATTTTCAATGACATTTTGCAACATGGTCGGTTCTATGGCATTTATCTCGGCAATGATGTTGTTTTTGAGTTCTTGGAGGGTGGCTGGTTTGTTGACGTAGACTTTGCTTTTCAAATATCCCCATAAAAAGAAGTCCAAGGGAGTCAAATCGCACGATCCTGGTGGCCATGGCACATTTCCTCTGCGCGAAATCACGCGATCACCGAAGAAGGACAGCAATCGATGGATACTGACGTTGGTTGTGTGGCATGTTGCACCGTTTTATTGGAAATAAACATCGTCCATATCCATTCCTTCAAGTTGCGGCAAAAAATAGTCCTCTATCCTCACGTGATATCGCTCAGAATTGACGGTAACGGCGTCCCCGGCCGCATTTTCGAAAAAGTAAGGTCCGATGATGCCTTTTGACCACAATGCACACCACACAGTCACTTTTTGAGGATGCATCGGCTGCTCTTGATACTCACGGGGATTTTCGTTCGCCCAGATGCGGCAGTTTTGCCTGTTTACCGTCTCATTCAAAGTGAAATGCGCTTCGTCGCTGAACATGATTTTTGATGAAAAATTGGCATCAATTTGGCGGTGTTCAAGGAGCCAATCTGAGAACGTTCGGCGCGAAAAATGATGGGCCCGACGCAGCTCTTGCATCAGTTGGATCTTGTAGGCGTGTACATTCAAATCCTTGTGGAGAACGCAGAGCAAACTGGTTCTCGAAATGCCCAATTCTTGGGATCGACGCGTTTCGGATCGTCTCTCACACTCTCCTTCACAACAGCAATATTTTCCGGTGAGCGAACGCTCCTTGGCCGGCCAGAGTCTGGCAGATTTGCCACAGAACCTGTTGCCTCGAATTTACGCACCAGACGACCGATGGTTGTTTCGTTTGGGCGGTTGTTGCGACCGAAATGATCTCGAAGCGCGCGAAACGTGTTTTTTATTTTTGCACCATTTTTGTAGTGCTCTTGAATAACTTTATCGCGGTCTTCAATCGAATACGACTCCATAGCGATCAATGGTAAACATTCAACTAACACAACGACATGTCGGTGACAGAAAACAAACATGACGTCTATGTCAAATTGACGTTTACTTTCCTGCGTCCCTATTGGACAACCCTTTAGTACAATGATTAACTGAATCAGGCAAATGCCGTAACGAAGTTAACGTGGTTGTTACGGTGTTTGACTGAAATTGTTCAGTCACTACAGGGAATAACTGAAATGTTTAGTCAAACGTTGTAATAGTCAAACTGTTGCGGTGTTTGCCGGCAATACGAGGACTGGCTAGCCATTTCAGGGATGACGGATCTCAGCATTTGACGCCGATATATATATATTTAGTCCTTTATCCAAAGATTTTTAATGTTCTTACTAATGTAGTAGCAGAAAATAACTACGTTCCTTTTAATATATACCTACTTTAGGGGTACGGTCCCCTATACTTCGTGTAGTGTAATTGTATGCACGGATCAACCATGACTTGCCATCTTTTAAATGAACAAAAGAATCAATCATGTATGTATTTATCTATCGATCTAAAACCGCTTTGGACTGCAAAAATCACTCAAAAATGGTTTTGACCGATGTCCTTGGTCAAAAACCGTTTCTTCGATTTTTGCAGTCAAAAGTGGTTTTCCTGACTATCAGACTTTTGGGTCAAAGTTCATAAAAAGTTAAGAACCTGAGTGGAACGTACTGGAAAAAGTTTAAATTTAACCTACTTTCAAGGTATAAAGTTTGAATTTCTTGTCCAAAAGTTAAATGACATTATACGACGCCTATGAACTGCAAACTAATAAATATAATATTATATATATATATATATATATATATACAGGGTGACTTCGAAGTTGAGTCATTAATTTTAACAGTGAGTAGATCTGATCAAAAGAAATGTTTTTTTCCTTTAAAATTTTTCTGGTAAAATTAAAGTAACAAAGTTATAGCCCTTTGGAAGTTTAAGTACCGCCCTGTCTCAATAATAATATTATGTGCTCGTGTTTGGCGACAACGGATATAATCCGCCTTATCGGTTCATCGCATCGGGAACAAAAAGCGAAAGAATTTGGAACGATGTTTTTACAATTATTTTATTCAGTTGTATACAGTCAGTGTCAGTCGGTAACGCGTGAGTGAATAGTGGTGTCTGTTGCGTGGCTCAAACGAAATCAAAAATGGCACATGTTTACGAAAATGCTGAACTTGTGGACATGATTCTTATTTACGCGGCATCACGGATTTATGAGGAGCGGTTTCCCAATCGAGTGCAACCAACCCCTCGTGCCTTTGTTAATGTAGTACAAAGGGCTCGTGAATCAGGTGACTTAAGACCTCACAGGGGAGCGCATGCCGGTGCTCCAAGACCGCACGATCAAATACAGGTCCGCACTGAAATATGTACTTGTCGGGAGGATACTTTATAAAACAAGGTAACATTTTTTTTTTAATTTTTTTTATTTTTACACACATATTTTGGTTTATCTTCCTTCTACAATCATTATCTGAAAATTAATGACTCAACTTCAAAGTCACCCTGTATATATATAAACTTTTATTGTCATTTCCTTTGATTTAACATTA
This sequence comes from Acanthoscelides obtectus, assembly GCA_963669975.1. Taxonomy (NCBI): domain Eukaryota; kingdom Metazoa; phylum Arthropoda; class Insecta; order Coleoptera; family Chrysomelidae; genus Acanthoscelides; species Acanthoscelides obtectus. The sequence goes on along the minus strand of CAVLJG010000003.1, from coordinate 87,757,292 downwards.
AAATGATGGTCTCATTTTGTAGGTCTCATAAATACCTAAAAATCTTATTTGAAGAGCTTTTCGTTCCTGTCAACACTTTCAATTGAACCCCAAAAAGCACGTTTTCTCATTCTTTGTTGTCGAATAAAACGTTTTCCCACAAATATTGGTGTACCTATTTTATGCGTCCATGTTTTAAGTACTCTCTTGAACAACTCAATAAAAGCCTACTTTACAATTATTTCGGGGAAATTTACTAGTATGATTAAACTAAAATGCCGCAGAATTGCAATACTTCTGTACGTATTGAAGCAGAATGAAACAGTACGGTTATTATGACAGAATGACAAAACAAAAATGAGCTTTGCCGCCGCCTTGATAAAGAAAGGCTCCGTCGTATGGGCGTGCATAACACTAAACATTCCCCCTCTCCTCCCGTGCCCCTGCTACCTTTTACCCCCCGCTGCTACCGGTAACTACTCCAGAGGCAACAATTATAGCGAACAATGGCTCTACCGGCGAACAGCGAACAGCCAGACTCTAGAATTCAATTCGTTTCGGATTGAACAGAACGTACGTGGGAAGTTGTGTGGCCACCGACACCGCGCATACTGTGTGTAGTGCATTGTCACCAGCCCACTATGATCATGGTAGGAAAACTGTTTCGATGCGTTTCAAGAAGTTGAGTTAAATAAAATCTGACTCACTGGAAAATTCAGAAGCTATACCGCGGACACAGGTTATAAAATACAAGGTTGGAATTTCTTTTTCAGAGCGTACAGGTCATACAAGGATAAGCAAATAACCCTGCACAAAACATATAGAAATTGGACCCCAGCAAATCTCCTGAAAATTCAGTATGATACATTACTCACCATCCTGAACAAATGTTCTCCTGGGACCAAAGCAATCTTATGATCAGTTTTGAGAAGTAGGGGGATGGAATATGCCCAATTTGGAAGAATGGTGAATATGCGGATTGTAGTTCTCGGACCAAATACTCGGAGAAGTGTTGTTTAAAATTTGATGACATTTCAGATGCCCTTTCTCATACTTACATTGTCTACGAAGTTTTTTGAGTCACGACGTTTACGTTGATGTATCTTCAATCGTCATTTCACCTGATGATGATCTAAACGTTTTGAAACAAAGAACCTTACAGAAACATGTTGAAGACAAAAGTACAGGGAAATTTATGATGTGTGAGATATGTCGAATAGGTACGTTCAATTTCCGGAGTTGAAGTGTATAAATATAATAATGCAAAAAATGGAGATATACCCTTCCCCACCTCCTACAACCCAACCCCCATTGTTCAATTATCAACACAAAGTTTGAGACATTTTTATTTTGTTGTCTTTTGGCCGAGCACCGCCGCCACTGAACCAATCAATCAAAATGTACAAAGCTTTTTTATTATTGGCATAGTAATAACATTGGAGGATTAGCGCACAGACACACAGACGGACGAAAATGAGAGACATGGTTTTTTGTGATGTACGTACATGTCATATAACATCCAAAAAATTGCATCAAGTAGATTGACGCTATACTTCCTACGCCTTCGTTTGAGGTGTCAGAGAAAAGGGATGAGTCAAATTGTTTCAAAAGGCGAAATTGGAACGATGAACCCTCAACCTCTACATACACTTTATAAAGCAAATATATCATATTTCTTTTTCCATAGCAGATGTTGGGAAAAATATGTGTCACTTATTATGTCTAACAGGTGCATAGTATCACTGAGAACAGCAGCTTCTTAATAATACAAGGTATTTCACTGACACCAAATATGCAACAATTTACCGCATACAGCTTCCAACCTACAGTATTTATCCCATCCAAGCAATGTCTGAAAATGAACAGGAACCTCTGAAATGTTGTAACACTATGTTTGTATATCAATACATCATAGGTACTCAGTCTATCTGCTTGACGATATATTTAGAGAACCATCATAGATGAAGTAACACAAATTAAAGGTTAGGCGAAATGGGTGGTACATTTAAGGACCATAAAATTCAAAAAATAGGTGTAGATATAAAGGGTGGGCCATCAGTTGGTTTTTTTTATGTTGGTAATATTTTGAGAGTTGGTAACACTTCCATGCTCAACATATTGACATATATATATTGTGTCAAACTTCCGCTTTAATCAATGAATCGTTTTAATCTTGGACAAAGGTTGGAAATATTGAAAAACTATTTTCAAAGTGAGTGCTGTGTTGCAGACACTTTGCGAAAATTAAGAAGACTATTTGGTCGGAATGAAGCTGCGTCCGCGACTGGTATACGAAAATTCGTGAAGAAGGTTCGTGAAACTGGCCGGCTTGTGGATAACAGAAGGTCAAAACGCACACTCTGGGCAACTCGTCACAGAGCACAGTCGCCCTTCTGTTCGGACAATATTGCATAACGGCCTGGGATTATCTCCATACAAGGTGCAACTTGTGCAAGAGTTGAAACAAAATGACCATCTGCTTCGATATCGTTTCCCTGTGTGGGCTCTAAGTCAATTGGAAACGGACGTCAATTTTGGTCGCCAAATCATCTTTGCGGACGAAGCCCATTTCCATCTGGGAGGTAACGTTAACAAGTAGAACTGTATGATTTGGGGTTCTGAAAATCCACATGTCGACATAGAAAAACCAATGCATCCAAAAAGAGTAACTGTTTGGTGTGGCTTTTGGAGTGGTGGAATTATTGGTCTCTACTTTTTTCAAGATGAAGATGGTAACAGCGTGACGGTAAACGGGGAACGCTATAGGGACATGTTGAGGAGGTTTTTGTGGCCACTATTAGCACGACCGGCACTTGCACAATCTCTGGTTCCAGCAGCATGGCGCAAAATGTCGCACCAGCCGTGAAACAATCGATATTTTACACACTAAGTTCGGTTATCGCGTTATCAGCCGTTTTGGGGATGTTCATTGGCCAGCCTGCAGCTGTGATTTGATGCCTATGGACTACTTCCAAAGGGGTACTGTTAAGGACCGCTGCTACGCTAACGATCCTCAAACAATTGATGTTCTTAAGGAAAATATCCGTCGAGCTATTGATAAAATAGATCCACAAACTATCGAGAATGTGCTTCAGAATTGGGTTAAGATGATGGACTACTGCCAGGCCAGCCGCGGAAACCATTGTAGTGAAATTGTCTTTCGTAAATAATCGGAAGGTGTATTCTTTTGAATAAAGTGTCGAGTGTTACATATTATTAAAGAGTGTAGTTTTAATACCATTTTAAAAAACAACGGATGGCTCACCCTTTAGAAAAATGCATCATTCACAAAAGCATCGCAGAACGCTAAAGCATGCTCCTAATATAGAAATATTGCCAAGATATATAAATATTTAGCGGTGTGTCAGTGTCGACACTATCGCAGACCAGTTGGAGTTTGTTACACATTGCACAGTCGGCATTGGCCTCAACGACGATGCATCGGACTTTTATCATTTAATTTTCCAGTTGTTACCGGGATCAGAAGCTTCTTATTGAGAGATAGCCTTGCCCACCCAAATTTTCCGAAAATGATCAGGGACCTCTGAAACATCAAAAAAAAAGAAGTTCAAGTGATCTTGTTTTCGTATTTTAGCACCTAGCTTCGCTACCACTAGATCGATTTCTAAAAACTATTAAGCTTTTTTTAAACATCATTAAAATCCGATTGGTACTTTTCAAGTTATATGCGGTTATAAAATTAGCGGTCAAACCGACAGACAGACAGAAACAGAAATGAGCCACTCGTCAGTGGCGTGGGAAGTAAAAGTATCGCCTTAAACCCAACAATTTCTTCTTTTGCACATCACCATTCAGCTACTGTTCGTTCTGTTTATCCATGTTTGCTACCTACCAATTTCGTTCAATCTTCAATACAACCCATCACACAATCTGATAATCCCTAAACCATAGCGCTGTCAGCTACCATCGAGTAGGCCATGACAACAAAATTACCGGTTTGCCGCAAAATAGCGCCTTCGCTTGTTAGCGTTTCCACAGCATGCTTATCTGCGACGATCTGAATCTGGCCGAGGTGCAAACACACTCTGTATAATTAAGAGCTTGAACACACGTTGATTCCGTAGCAATTCCTGTTTGATTTAGTTATTATTATAGGTTCAGCGGAATAATGCAAGGCGGGCGGCAAATGGCGACGTTGTCAGACACTGAGCATGGCAAATAGTTTTTGGACTGTAATTTGGTATACAGTGTATACTCTGCATTTCCTACGGAATGTCGTCCTTAGTTTATAAATGATTCAGTTCAGCGTAATTTAAGTCCTCTGAGAAAATAGTTAAAAAGTTACGAACATGTACAACAGAGAAACTAAATTGATTAAGTAGTCATATAGGCCCATACAATTAAATAATATTAGGCTTGTTCATGTTCTTACATTTTCCATTTACACTTGTTCCTACACCACCATTGGTGGTATCATTTAAGGTGTTCTCTCTCAACACCTTTGTATCACAATTGTAACAGGATCCAAGCAGTAACTTCCGAACTACAGGGATAGAGGACTTTTTCGCTGAAAATATTTTAAATAACCTGTTTGATTCATAATCAAGCACTTGACGATGAACAGCGCAGCAGCCCATAAACTGATGTGGCTACCGCTGTTTCTGGATAAAACAAGCGCGGCGACAGCTTGGTTTATACTAGTGCTCTCTGTGCTACAGTGTTGACAGGTCAAAAAAAATAAACTTCGCCAGAAATTGGAATGGAAAATCGCCAGATTTAAGAAAAAATCACCAGGAATTTTAAAAAATATTTCTTAAGCTGTATTACTAGTTGTAAACGAAAAAAATGCATTTGAAATGTTTGTTTGTATACAACTTAGTAATTTTTTTTCAATAAAACTCAATTCACTATAAATTACCTGCTACTAAGGCGAAGGCAGTAAAACATTATTTTATTAGCACCTACCTTCGATACATTTTTCCTGGTGCTTTTATGTGATTTTGAGGTAGTTTTTAATTCCCAGATCAGAATTATTATAAAAAAATCCTATATTTTTTAGGAAAACAAATTTTTATTTTCCAGTGTGATGGTTATAATGCATAATACTTTCTTAAAGTAGTGCAAGAAACAAAAAATGACCAAGTAACAGTTTTGTAATAATCCTAAATCCAAACGATCTAATTAAATATTATATTTTTCCAAAAATAGTAAGCTGTCTACATAAAGATATCTGATTCCAAAAAAAAAAGTATATACTTACTGTTTACAGTACTTACTGAATTAATTTATTCTATACATCTCATTGTTGTGTAGTGATAATACTTTATTTGATACATCAAAGTTACACCAGTTGTTTTTCTTAATGAGTCTTTTAGTATGCAATAGATGCACAAAAGATCTGTATCAATTTATTAGGATTAAAAAGTGATAAAGTACTCATAGATTTTATCAGATACTGGATAACGTGATCACGACGAAACGAAATGACGAAAACCAAAACAATAACAAGGAAGATACTGTGGTGAATTCCACAACAGTTTAGAGGAATCACCGGAAGTATATCGCAGACCATTGTGATGTCCACACTAGATCGATACATAACTATACCTATAACACAATAAGTCTCGAAACGCGGTACTGGTTCAAAAACTTTGTAATCGTTGGAGTTTTTGGTAGCTGAAAGATTGTTGAAAATTTTCAAAATCGACGAAACTTTTAAAATTTCCAGAAATTGTCAAGTTGTTAACCAATCACCGGATTATGCACAAAATCACCAGATCTGGTGAAATTTCACCAGACCTGGCAGCACCGCTCCCTGGCGAGCGCATAAAATCCACACGTCTGACAAATATTAGCCAGAGTGATCCTATTGGTCCACAGGAATATACTGTGACACTCTAGAAAACTTCCGATTCTGAGGTACCACATATAAACACATGGAAACTTATTTATCAATTAGAAATCAGTGTGTTGAAATAAATAGTGCTTTAAGCGAACAACAGATAATGACTCATGGGGTTCGTCAGGCTACAGTGTAAGGCCTAATGCTCTTTAATTTACGATCTTTTCAGTACTGATACTGATTGTGAAATTATCGGTTTCGCTGACGATGCAGCATCCAACTATACAAGTAATGATCGGTGCACCTCAAAAACTGAAGTTGAAAACGATTTTATGACAGTCTTTTCAGAAAGAACTATAACTACGAGTATATATACAGGGTGACTTTGAAGTTGAGTCATTAATTTTCAGATAATGATTGTAGAAGGAAGATAAACCAACATATGTGTGTAAAAATAAAAAAAAATGTTACCTTGTTTAATAAAGTATCCTCCCGACAAGTATTTCAGTGCGGACCTGTATTTGATCGTGAGGTCTTGGAGCACCGGCATGCTCTCACCTGTGAGGTCTTAAGTCACCTGATTCACGAGCCCTTTGTACTACATTAACAAAGGCACGAGGGGTTGGTCGCACTCGATTGGGAAACCGATTCGCATAAATCCGTGATGCATCCGGCAGCATTTTGTAAGGACTGCCCCCCGTAAATAAAAATCATGTCCACAAGTTCAGCATTTTCGTAAACATGTGCCATTTTTCATTTCGTGAGTCACGCAACAAACATCACTATTCACCCTCGCGTTACCCACTGACGAAAAACAACGTGATAAACGTTTCAAATTCTTTCGCTTTTTTGTTTCCGATGCGATGAACCGATATCCGTTGTTGCCAAACACATGATATTATTATTGAGACAGGGCGGTACTCAAACTTCCAAAGGGATATAACTTTGTTCCTTTAATTTTACTAGAAAAATGGTAAAGGAAAAAACATTTCTTTTGATCAGATCTACTCACTGTTAAAATAAATGACTCAACTTCGAAGTCACCCTGTATATTATAAAAAACATACTTTATAGTATTTTCTCTCGTGATCTCCAAATTACAGTAATGTCAAATTTTAAATATAATATGATCATAAAGAAATCCAGTTAGTTGACAAAATGAAATACTTAGGTTTAATACTAGACAAAAATTCAAAGTGGAATGCACGCACAGAGGTCCTAATGAAAAGTGTTTTCGTGATTTTTTAGACAAAGACTATTTGTACATTCTCTACCACGCTCTTGCCTACCTTATTCTATCATATGGTATCTATATTAGCATGGGCAGGTCTTATAACAATGAATAGAAGGAGATTAGATATCCAACCGATAGGTTAGATTAGAAGCTCAACTCCGTGACGTAAGATCCTATCAATTACAACTATCAAACAAGGTATAAAAAAATTCAGTATCTGTGCCAAAATCTCTAAAAACCATAGGTCAAAGATCTCTTCTCTTTTTAGGACCAACATTTTTTAATAATGTTCCGGCATCAATAAAACTTATCAAAACATCGAACAGTTTTAAAAAAGAAAGCAAATCATGGATTATACAGGAACCAAGGAACTCGATCCGTAAACTTATAGACATTAAAAATCATTATTGAACTCAAAACAATTTATGTGTATCATGCCTGTATTTATGTTTGAACTGCATTTGAGAAAAAATATTATAAGCACAATCAGCTCAACATAAAAAATTAACTGAATAATTTGCGTCACGTAACGTTGTGTTTTTTTTTTCATTTTCATATGAACCCAAGCGGAAGATCAAACTTCTTTGGGTATTTTATGTTTATTGTAGGATAACGATTTTGTGTACGTTATTCCAATAAACATTGTTATTATATTGTTATCGAGCACGCCACTGTTCGCTCTCATCCGACCACGTTCCATCTCCTCAACAACACTCTCCACAGAACAAACACCCCTTTGCGCAATTAATTTTTTCTGGAAACGCGGTGTAGCCGAGTTGAGAATTAGCCGCTGTTGCTCCTCCCTCGAGCATTGTTAGCCAGGCTTAAATCAACTAAAAAACACGCGTTCCGGAGTGTAGTTAGCGACTGTGAAGAGCTTAATCACTTAATTGTAGGGGGCTTGAAGACATAACGACTTCTGTGGGATGCTGCTAGCATTTAATAATTATCTTATTCTAAGAGCGTTATCTTCCTTTTGTAGGTGAAGAAAAGTATTCTGCTTGGCTATATCACTTCCTTGATTTTGGTAATAGATATAACTTGGTGAATATTATTTTTCCACGTAATGGGATGGTTTTTCTTACATACTATACATGTGAAGCTATAAAAAATGGCGTCCAGTAGGTAGCCTTTGCACCTCTCTTGCAATGCTGTCACCAGTTCATAAAGGCTTACGTTGGGCATAAGTTAGACCCCCTGAGAAAAACTTCATCTACGAGCGTGTTTACTTGATACATTGAAAGGATCAAGTCAGTCAAACCTGCTTATACAGTAAGTCTATGGACATTTTCCCCTGCACTACCGATAGTACTGCCCAGACTCGGCAAAAAATAAGATATCCCGATCTCCAATTTTAAACTCCTACCATTTTTTCTGAAAATGATTAGGAGCCTCTGAAACGTCAAATTTTTCATTTTTATTTAATTTGTTTTTTCTTTTTTTGCCCCTAGCTATGCTGCCGTAGGGTCGATTTCCAAAATCTACAAAGCTTTTCCGTCTTTCTGATAGTAATAGCCTAAGAAATTGAGATAGGTACACCCAATCGCCAATTTTTGACCCTAACAAAACTTTTTCTGAAAATGACCAAGGGCCTCCGAAACGTCGTAAATCAAAGCTGAGCGATTTTTATTTTTTTCTGGTGAAGCCAATAAGCAGAAAGGTACGTCGCTCGGGTTACCAATCCTTTCGGCTCCTGTTCCATTATTGCGGAAATGCCCACGATTGTCCTTTGTTTTAAATCTAAGTTTTCGCGAAAATAACTGTCTTGCTAAAGCAACATAAGTAGAAAACAGTTTTTGGGCTTTTTCCAGTATTATTATTATTAATAAACCCTGAGGGTTATTCGAAACTTCAACGTTGTAGAATTCAAATACTACATTATACCCAAAAAAGTACCTTAAAGATGGTGTATCTGTTTTATACGAGTATTTTAGTGTCTCGTGAAAAATTCTAATTATGGGACTTCCGGAATTGTTGAAAAGTTACAAAATATGCATGCCATCAATATAAATAAATCTCGACGTGTTGGAAAAGAAACAAAGCTGTTTTTAACACCGACGCACACGCACAAGCAGAAGCCTGAGTGCCAGGGTACCGCGGCTACTATGAGGAGCTTAAAGAAACTTTGTTCTTCCGATTTTTGAACTGCCTAAGGTTAGTAAGACTAGGAAAAGCCTCTTTATGTAAATTGTTACACAATATCGGTACTCTAGGGACAAAGCAGCGGTCGTATCGGCCAGTTCTGGATTTATGAAGTTGGACACGGTTAGGGTGGGAGGCCGGAGTCAGGCGGATCTTTCTGGCAGATACATCACACGACGGTGTCATAGAGGAGGGCTCTGAGAAGCAAAGCTCATTGATTGGTATAGTGATAGAAGAGAGCTGCACCTTCGACGGAACGCCGGTGCGTAAGGGTCCCGAGACTGACTGTTAGAGAAGAGTCATAGATCAGTCGGACAGCCCTTCTCTAAACAGCATCGAGCATAGACAATGTAGTCGGGATGGCATCACCCCAAACATGTAAGCAGTACAGCCGCTATTGACAAGATGTATTCGTGCCAGCTCAAGCCCTCGGTGATCTGGACAGAGGTCCATCTAAACCGGATCAGCGCTGGGATGCTTTTTTGTTTGTCAAGGTACAGTACTGTGTTTTGGAAGCATTACACTGTACAACATGATCCAACCTCCAGGACTCTCGTCTGAGAGGAAGTCGCTGCTAGTCTTCGTTTCTCCTGCTGACCGGCAGATATAGGCTTGTGACTCTAAACTCCCGCATGTAGAGTGCTGTATCAGCAAATCTGTAAGTGTATTTATGATTTCACATGCCCAGGCATTTAAAAAATAATACAATAGTTAGAAGGGGAAAATAAAAGTAAAATTGTGCAAGCCTGAGTAATGAATCAACCAAGAAATCATGGGAGAAGTTTTAGAAGTTTCATTGCTCACGTTGGATACTTTCAACTTCTCTAAAATGCTGTTCCAGTGAAATATAACCCCGCATTCTCAGCCCCTTTCTCACTTTCATGTTTTCCATTATGGAACTTCATCCACTATGTACATGCCGCCGTAAATATTCTGATTCTTACCTTTTGGTCGGCATTGTGGACAAAGAATTGTGGCTTTCTAGGCTTGGAATAGCAATGCTAATGCGGGTCGCTGGGAAACTTATTTTCAACCTGTCACTGAAGATTTATCGAAGAGCATAACGGATGTATTGTGGGGAGAGCTGGTTTTATTTTGTTTCGATTTTTTCACTGGGAGATTTAGAGTATTCTTTTATAAACTGGTGACACAGCAAGTAGACACAACTTTTTTCACTACTAATTGGAGACATCACCATTATTCACCTCAATATCTCCCTGAGAAGTAGTTTTTTATACCAAAGCAACCGCAAAGGCAGAAGTTTAATACCAGGGCACCGCGACCGCTACGAGAAGCTCAAAGAAACCTTGTTATGGAGTGGAATGGAGAAAAAGGAGTGGTCACATCGACCAGTTCTGGCGACATCATTGAGGGGAGTTATTAGAACCCAAGTCCGTTGTCATAGTGGTAGAAGAGAGCTTGGAGGCTAATGGCTACGTGATCACAAATTCCTAAATGATAATACGTCTCTCACTGAAACCACAGATATGACATTTACAACTTCCTTCAACTTATGATGCTAAATCTTCAACCCCCACAAAGTCTGTGTGATGTTTATCTTTTAGGTTTTTGTTCCTAGCCCAGCCGCCACAAGACCGATTTTCAAAAGCTAAAAAGCAATGTGTGCTTGGTATAGTATAATTGAGTCTAAGTTGTACTTTCCAAGTTATAGCGGTATCAAGGAATAGACAACAGACGAAAATGAGTGACATGGTTTCTCGTAATATTCATGCAATGTAACATCCAAAAAAACATATCTCATTTCTGAGATGTTTTGCGATTACAATACTTCCTCGCCAGTAGCATGAGAAGGGAAAATATAAAGACGCGATAGGTTCAAAATAACATTGCCACTGGAATTTCATTGCTTATCCAACCTAACCAGTTAAAACTTAAGATATAAAAGTATCTCATAAAAGATGCACAATAGACGCATACATAAGTGTATTTAACTGTGCTCTGAAATAAGAAAAAAACATTCGAACATCTGGTTTATCCACTAGTCATCAGACTCACACGTTGTTATTGTTGTGATTGCTTCGTCATCATCCTCGGTCTTTGAGCTTTTATTACTACTGAATGTTGCTTGATGACATGGTAATCAGCTGGAACGAGTATATCTGGGTGTTTCATCATACTCAAATAGTCTAGAAAAGTTTTCTTATCTTTTTCGCTGTCACAAAGTACAGGTATATGCATTATCAAATATAATGTGTCTGTAATATAATGGCAAATACTCTCGTATTTGGAGGAAGTGCTCTAAACGTTGAAGTATAGAATCCTAGTTACTTGCTGCTTCTGTTTCATTAACATAGAGGTATACTAGCATAGCTAAATTGTGGCTGATTTCATTTCTGCTCATGCTCATTAGGCAGCAGCGGTGGCCGCAGTAGTAGACTCTTCGGTCTCCTGATCAGTCGCAGTGCGCTGTGCGGGTTCGAATCCCGTCCCAGGAGAAATTTTACTCTTGGCTATGGATGTTGTGACTGTCCGTAGGTGGTAAACGGTCACTGACTGTCCAACGCGGAGGTACCACCCGGCGGATCTCGTAGACGGAGTCAGAATGTGTGCATGTTGCATGCACTGCACACGTGTTCCCTCGCCAGAGTTCGTGTGGCGTTCCCCCTTTCCCCTGTATCTCCCCATAGCCCCACAGTACCCCATGGGTGTTTAGGCTAAGGCCTTCGTGGTAATTGGAGTATAAAAAAAAATATTCTTTTTGTACTTCCTCTTTTCTTCTCTTTCTTAAAACTAATTATTCCATTATATCGTACACATAACCATGTTTCATTCTATGTGATAGCAGTGTGATTATGTGTTATTTTGGTTTATAGTTTTTAATTTTCAAGTATGAGGTTGCCATTTCATCAGCATTATGCTGTAGGCAGTCTCTTTTGCAGTAAATGTTATCTTAAATTCCACTTTTCAACTTCATGTACTAGTATAGTATGCTGCAAACAGATCCTATTATTATACCTTACTTTTTTCTCGTCCTGGATATACAGTCATATCTCTGTCGTTACTTTTCACACCGAATATAAATTTTGCACCATACTGTCCCATCGGCTATGATGTTTATTAATGACGTCATCATCTGAGAGAGGCCGCACTTGGCACAAAGCTAATTGGAGCTTCCAGCCTGTTAGGCGGCGAAGTCTCGGCCTCGAGAGGTGCTTCAGTGCTGCCGAATCAGCCACTTTCAGTCACATCAACGAAATCAGGATATACAGGGTGTTATAAAAGTCCTTACATAGCTCCAAAAGGACTCCATTGTCTACCCGAACCAGAATCACATGTATATCTAGATTTCACTTTATTGTACGACGTTTTGACCGGCATTGGGTTCTAATTCAAGAGCAATTGACATCTCTGACAGTGTAGTCCTATGGCAATGAAAACCACAAAATAAGTAACAGGAGGCACATAGCTTTGAAGCTTCTTTTAATGCACTTGGAGGACAAGAGACACTTGGGGCCGATTTCACCAACATTAATATTATGAACTAATGGGAAAGTACCTTATCGAAATGCAATTTGACGGAAGCTGACAAAGCTCTCAGAATATCAGTGATTTCTATTGAAATATTGAATAAAATCGTGAAAATTCCACTGTATTATAAACAAGACCACTTTTTGAGTCAAACATGATGCTTTTGTACAGAAAAAACAGGACAACTTCCATGTATTTTGATATATGTTATAGGTTTACATTTAAAAATCCGTTATCCCCCTCAGCGAATGGGAATGGACATAGACAAAAAATTATGAAATATAATGTCCTTTTAAGTCCAAAAATCATCAAAACTAGTAATGTTTATTGTTTGTGTTTTTGACTGGCGGTCGTTGACTGGCGGGGATATCTATCTGTCACTCGAGGGTTGCCAAGTCTAACGACGATCACGTCCCGTGGTGGAGGGTTCGAAATGAATCTTTTACATTTGCTGGTTTTGCATTTTTTTTCGTGAAAATTTACTAGGTATCATGATTATAAGCATCTTTGGTAGATTGTTCGATCCGGAATGGGAAATATCTCCTATTTATGAAAATATTTTTGGTTGCATCTAACTTCTAACCGTTGCAAACACTGTGACATATGATTTATAGCATAACCCGCTGCCCTATCAATACAAATTTAACATACAGGTCGCCTAGCCATGGGGATGCAGTGGTCGGGATGAATATCATGGCAGCAACTGATGATTCGGGCATATCTGGTAAGAACGTATGAAGTGAAACTCGCTAACTTCACAAATTTGAAGATTTTGTACAATTTCTTTGAAAATGATGAAAGATGTGTCTGATTTGGCAGGGTAATGTCGCAGCCAAATGGCAGTCACTCTTTCTGACACAGTCCCGATCGAAAGATGACGATACTCGTGAAATGTATTGATACTTCTAAATATAGGATCCTATCGAACATCCCTACTGTCAAGATGTATAACCCAAGGACGAATGTCACGAATAGTCTTATAAAGCATAGTAGAGTATATTTCAACAGTTGGCGGAACTTACTCCACTGGGACCAGGAGGGTGAAACGGGATATTAATGCACAATCTGGCAACCCTGTCGCACCCTCACAAAATGCCCGCTGACAACCACACAAGTCACCGTATTGTGATTTAATAGCATGGAATTAAACCTTCAGAGTATGTTTTGTGACTGGTACCAAGAGTTGACAGAGCCCACACATGTGTCACTCCTTGAAATGCAATAATCAGCTGTATTCAAATAACGTCTAATATAAATATAACCCAGAATATCTACTCGGTGAAAAAAGAAAAATATTGCAAATTTCTAGTTTTTCTGCAGGTTTTAGATTTGCTGGTAGCTCTACGACATATATTTCGGTATTTCTTAATCGCTAATATAGTGTGGATGTTTGTGAAGTTCCTGAACATCGAAAAATATTCAACTTTATGGATGTATGGATATTAAAAAATCAGAATGGTTTTGTGGGAATATCAATCTAAGATGCCATAATGGTTCTGATGAACGGCAATTAAATGAATGAATGTTTGGAAACGAGCAATATCTATGAACTTTTTGGTAGAGCCAGTCATCAAGTAGGTGCTTAATGGCTATCTGCAACAGGTTTATAGGAAAAAAACACCCAGTTGATGATCTTGAATCAGTAAAATCGCATATCAGCTGAAGAAAATAATATTATCATGAATAAAATATCAACAATGGTAATTAAAACATGAATTCTATTCAAAAATCAAACATTTGTTTAAATTTTGACTGAATTATATGTAATTTCTTAATATTCAATAAGCTGGTGATGTTTCAATGACAAGATGTCATCTCATACTTTGACAATATTTTGTTTTCAACATTTCATAGCTATTGGTTGCTAAAATTTGTTGATTGGAATTTGAACCTCATTCGCCGTATTTGACGGGCTCTTACCCTATAGGTGGAGAATAACGGACTGTTGTTGGTGAAATTAGCCGTTAATATAGTATCACGAAATGTGAAATCATTAAGGAGGTCTTCAGCATTTCAAAATAGAAGATATCTTAAAGTCACTGACTACATTGCTCAAATATGAAACTGGATAAATATTTGCAAAACATTTAACTTTATATTTCCTTAGTTTCAAGAAAATTTCTAGAATATGACAAACATGCAATATACTCCGGTATTATATCACTAAGGAGGTGCTTAAAATTACTTCTGTGAAAACATGCCATTTCAGGAAGAATGAGATTTTATGAATATCAGACGTGGTTGTATAGAAACAGTATCACTACAAATTAAGCTAAGATCATCTGTACATTGCTGGAGTGAAATTTGTGATGAAAGTTGATCGTTTTTATGTGGTATGAAAGATCCTTTAAGGATATTCGACAGGTATACCTCAAGAGATACTGCAACCGTGTTATGAATACTGTGCAACTTTGAAACTATACAAACAACGCATTCAACAGTGTAACCGCAGCACACAGGTAACTTCAATAAGCGTTGGAGTTAGTTATACCAGCAGCTTTGAACGGAATGTAATTATGCATTGTTGTGCTGCTGCCATTTTCAATTAAGATTCCTAGATAGCAAAACTGAATCATAATTATAAATGTGCAACTCACCAGCCGTTGTTTGGGTCGTATACACTGAAACCCCAATTAGTAGACCAAATAAGCTTTTTTAGGAGTCAAGAGTTGTTTGCAATTTGATATATGTCGAAATTGCGTTACATATTCGCAAATCAATTGCACATACATTTGATCTTTATATTTACTTAGGAAATTTTTATCTATATTGTTAGAGGATGCATAATCATTGGATATATCCAACATCACCTCTGCTGATATAAGCAAATCACTTTCAGTAAGATTCACTTTGACTAGCTGTCAAAGACGGTCATATAGTGATATCATTGAGTCGGTATCGCTGTAAGGAAGGTTAAAAGATTGCATACGTGTCAATGACATTGTTTGGGGTGAGTTTTGTGACTCAAGCTAGTAGATGTTATGAAATAAAGGAACCTTTGGAAGTATACGTCAAGTCACAATACTCACATTGCTCATCACATTCAGATGCGCACAAGCCTTATAACTAGTGACCGGACTAGATGCAACATAAAAAGTTTGGAATATGCATGAAAACATGCATGAAAAATGGTTAAAATATGCAAAATGAAATGACAATAAAACAATGATTTTTATACTATTTATTTTAAAATCGGCTTACAAATAATTGAGGGGTTTGGAAGTAAAAAGGTTCAAGTGCACTTTTTTAATTAAATGGTCTAAGTACAGAATATCATACCTAAATCATATCCTAACTTGGTGGTAAAATGATTTAAATGCAGGCAACGTTCCCTGGCGCCATCTCTCATAGTCTTTGAGAACATATCAAAATATCCGCTATAATGTGGTAAAATGATTCAAGTGCACTTGAACCATTTTACTTCTAAGGCTTTGGCAACTATTTTTAATGTTTTGCGTGTGACGTGATTTCAACGTTTTACTTATTCTTAGTTAAAAATACGCATTTTGCAATGTTGGTAGTGTTATAATAATAAACAAAATGAGTACTGATTGGGAACGCAAGGTATCTATCAGGAGAATTAAGTATCAATAAGATGTACAAATTATATTAGGAGTTTTGTATTGACAAACAATAATTACCAGTAAAAGAGTCCTATTACAGGCATATTTTCAATACGGAATTCAATTTAAGATTCCACAAGCCCTATAGTGATACCTGCAGTCGACAATTTACAAAATTTGATAAAATATTCTACAAATGAAGACGTGATTAAAAATGCCAAGCAAGACCTCGAGCTGCACCAAAGAAAGGCTCAGAAAGCAACAGATGCCAAAAAAGCTGACATTGCTGAAAATAAAAATGATTCTAAAAATACGGCTGTAATTTGTTTTCATTTGCAACAGGCATTGCCGACGCCATTGTTAACCACCTCTAAAGTATTTCATCTTCGTCAATTATGGACGTATATTTTTTGTGTCTTTGACTTACTGACTGGAAAAAGTTATATGTATGTATGTAACGAAACTATTGCATCCAGGGGCTCACAGGAGATAGGATCATGTTTAATAAAATATGTGCAAAGCCTTCCATCTACAGTTACGAAGATTATTGCATAGTGTGATTCGTGTGGAGGACAAAATAAGAATAAAAACATTGCTAAACTATTTAGTTTTATTGTTACACATATATCTGAGATTCATCACAAGTTCCTTGAACCCAGGCACACTTACATGGAATGCGACCTCAGTTTTGGCTTAATCGAGCAGAAAAAAAGGCAAATCCCTGAAGTTTTTGTCCCCGCAGATTGCGAGACTGTAATAAGGGACACATCGGCCAAATTTATTGCGTACAATATGAACAAAGACGATTTTTACTCTTTTTCGCCGTTCAATGAAATTACGAACGATCAAAAAAAAAATAGTGACGGTTACCCCTTAAAATGGAAAGAAATTTGCTGGTTTGCTTACCATAAAAGTGAAAGACTAACATTTCGATACAAGAGTACCCTAAACATTGATGTAGAGTTTATCAGTTGCTTAATGGCAACCTCAAAAGTTGGGCGTCCGTGTTTTAACTTTTCAATACTAAAGCCTTTGAATGGCACTTCAATAAAGATTAAAGTCGCCAAGTACAAAAACTTGCTTAGCTTATTGGAATACATTCCGCCCATTCACCATACATTTTATAAAAACATGATGCACGATGGGAAAGCATTAACAAAAAAAGGAAAAAAGAAACAAACACAGACCCTGGCATCAAGCCAAAAAGTACCTGATATAGATGAACCCCAACCAAGACCAGCTGATTCAGATGAGGAAAATGATGAAGACATCCAAATATTAGATTCTGATTATGAATAAGAAATTTTGTTATAGATTATTTTTAACTAATGTTTGGTTTAGTACGGTAGTTGCACTTGAATCATGTTACCACCGTAATGTTTGTAACATGTACGGGTATAATGATTCAAGTACATTTTTGCAAAAATGACAATAAAAAAGCAAAATTAAGAAAACGTTTTTTGTTTGTAATATTATATTGGCATTTAAATAAACTTAATATAGTATCATACTTTGATAAATTTATTCCGGGAATTTTCAAATTCATGTAAACTTTGAAGCCATTTATCTCAGAACTACTAAAAATGTACTTAAACCCTTTTACTTCCAGGTCCCTCAATTAATAATTAAGCACTTGAATGGCTTATTTATGAGATCTGTAAGTGACGACTATTTAACAAGTTGTTATTTTTGCAAACACAAAAAATAAGGTAATGTTCCAGCGGTAAGACGGCTTCGCTCACTCAAAATATTATTATAGGTCGAAAAAGACCGCTCCGCATCCACGGAGGTGACTGGACAGTATTTGAATCTGGGTGCTATGCTAGCTTTTATTTTCTCTGGCAAAATAATAATAATAATAATAATAATGTCTTTATTAATCCATCCACACTGCGAGGCGAAGTTTAGCCAGCTGGCTACTCTACCACTTAACTTCACAGCGCAGGAACGCATACAAAAAGAAAGATATAACAATGAATAACAATCGACTAAATAATAGATAATGTTACCTGTCCCATTAATAAAGCCCTCAATTTGACATATAGATAGATTCAAAGTCTGGGTTATTGTTTAAAACGCTTTCAAACTTATATTTAATTGAATACATTCAGTCAATGCCAGTTTCAAGCTTTTTGATACTGGCAGGTAGCATCTGCACTACCGAAATCATCTACCACACCCTTCATTGGGAGCATATTTGCACATAAAATGTAGGCGCGAGTTCACTGGAACATCTCATCTACCAAAATTTGTATTGGAAACTTTATCGTCTGGCAAAAAGGAGTGAGATCAATAAATTTGTCTAGCTGCAACGTAAAATTTAACTTATTATCGAGATAATATGTCGAAAAAGTTGTAATTATAACAAAAATATGCAACGTCTCTAGATTTTTGTTGGAATATGCAACAACCGGCGAAAATAGGCTTAATATGCAAATACATATGCTAATACGCAAATGCATATAATCCGATCTCTACTCATCACATTCTGCATAGGTGTGATGTACACAAGCAGTATAACAGTGCAACGATGAAACCCTACAAACAACGCATTCAATAACGTAACCCCATCACGCAACTCGACTCAATAAGCGTCGGAGTTGGTTACATCAGCAGTTCGACTTCTTCGAGCAGAATGTAATTGAATTACACTGGTGCTGCTGCCATTTTTAATTACGATTCCGCGAGAGCAAAACCGAATCATAATTATAATTGTGCCGTTCACGAGGCATTGTTCGGTTCGAATACATTGTTCGGCACAGAGCGTCGGTTTTAACAAAGGCGGCGTCGCTCGGCGTACCTGGGCGCCGCGACGCTTTGACGCGTCGCCGCCGCTGTTCTGCCTGCGACATAATAATCGACGCAAGTCTGAAAAGTTTTAACGATGTACTATTCTGAATTAATAACTTGTTGTTGAGTACAGAAACGATCAATATGTAACAATACCTTCGCATCGCTAGGGCTATTCCTCCCAGCCGTGGATGGAAACCTGCGTTCTAGGAGGGGCATGACTGAAAAATACTATGATGAGGCGCTGACAATCTTAGAACAATTCTCACTTTGAATTTTACCATCCTTTTTTATTGATTATATTTGTAGCAGGATCCTGATCCACAGTTTCAAAAATTGACAAGGCTAAACGCCTTTCCTTAAGGCAGAAAAGCTATTACATGAAAATTTGTTATGCTGCCGTTTTCTGAACAAGCTAAATGGACGCATCAAGCTCCAACTTCACATTCAAACTCAGTTTTACTCTGAACATTTAGAAGTATCCGATCCGGCCGTTCATATCAAGAGCAAGTTCCCCTTTAACAACAAACCCTCCTCTACCTCTCTATAACGGCCTTGGTATTCCGGCACTCAGGTTTTGTCTCCTCGATTGATGCTTTATAAAATAGTGTCTTACTAATAGTGTGCAATACTATTCATGTTTATGTATTTCATTGCCATCTGAAGCAACAGACAAGTTAAAAAGATTTTCTTATGTTTCTTGTTAGGAATGTACACCGCGCCCCATACTCATACCCCCGCGGTCTGCTGTCTGACAGAGGTTGTACCGTACTGATGAATGCTGAGAAACAAGGAACGACGTCATGTACGGTTTGTCATAGACCCGGAAACTGAGAGCAAACAGACTCAGTTCAGTTTGTAAAAATCTGTTCTTTATTTTCTCTTTATTTTTGTACCTAGTTACTTCTTGCCAGCAGTTTTTCCTTTTTCACAGTTTTAAACTCAGTATTCATTCATTCAAGACCTTAAATAGTATTTTATTCTTTTTAGAGTATACTTACTATAGGATTCTCTCCCGAAGTCTGAAACACTCATTAATTATTTTGTAGGGCAACCCTCGATTTTTTCCGCAGCATGAATCTAATAACCATTTAACTAGTATTACTCGTCATATTAAGTGGAGCACCAAGACGACGGGTACACGCGACAACAGCCCTTCAAATACCTCTGAGAACGTTTACCATTGTCGTAGTTTAGGGGATGCTATTATGAACAGGGCTTTGGGGGCAGTGAAAGTTTGATTAAAATATCTAGATTTGAGCTTTTCGAACAGCTTAAAATTTTGGGCTTGGCGAACAATTACAAACGATTTAAAAATTGTCTGACTATGTGCTCTTCTCAGATCCCTAAGGACACTCATCATTCTCGTAGTATCAGGGATAATAATAATAATAATAATAATAATAATAATAATGTTTATTGTCCAAACTATAAGCAGATAACTAGAAATGACATATTTTATAACAATAAACATGGTAAAAAAACCCGCAGAGGGCTAGCCTTGTACGCGGGTATGCATTATCTTATGAATAATTACGTACTACTTAAACTAGAAATAAAAAGACACACGTGATTTTCTAAGAAAAGAACAACAACGACATTAAATAGGATTTTAAAATAATTTATCTGACTTAGTGCGAGTGTGGATGGCCTCATTTAATAATAGATCCTTTTTAAGGCAAAATGTCTAATTTAGGGCACAAAGTCTATCTTAGGATATTATTGTCGTTTGTTTTATGTTCTCTGTTTGGGAGATATATCGAGTTTGTTGTCAAAATCGGTAAATAAGTATAGCAATGGTATATTGTCTAAATCGGTAGTGTTGGGTATAGGGTATTTTGTCTAATTCGGTAACTTTATGATAGTAATTCGTTTTCATGTTAAGTTTAATCTTTTTAAGTCAACGATTTCGTGAATTCCCTGTCTGGGCATAGATGTTATCCAGCCTTTTACTTTCCTTTTAAATGTGTGTTTGGAACGTATCATCTTCAGGTATTATGGAAGAAGATTGTAACGTCTTGGTCCTAGGTAAGTATACGATCTCACCATTATATTTTTTTCTGGTTTTGGCACCTTTAAACAATTCCTGTTTCTTGTTTGGTAGGAATGTATCGGCTCTTGGTTGGGAGGACGGGATATGTGTTGCACTATCAAAACTTTTAGTAGGTATAATTGCCTTATGCCTACTATACCAGTTTCTTTATAGAGATGGTCAGTTGGATACAGTCGGGGTTTATGAGATATTGTCTTTAAAATACTTTTTTGAGTTATTTCTAATTGACAATACTCTAGTATATTTTTAATCCTTCTTATTCGATATAGAAGGGATTCAAAGTTTTTCGCGACCTACGTTATATGCATATACCACCTGAGGTGTGCATCTATGTAAATTCCTAAATCTTTTACACCATTTACTTTATTTATTTTACATTGATTATCCTCATTGTTTTTTATTTGTAGATGACGATAAAATGACACTTTGTTGGCATATGATGTGAAGGGAATAAAATTTGTTATTTCAAAATTTATTGTTAATAACTTATTACTGATGCTATTATAAAAACAGCATAGATTCTTAGAAAGAGAAATGAAGCCCAATTAAAAGGTCATAGCCTAGACTTTTGGAGCTGTTGTAAATGACTTTAGGAATAGCCCTTTTCATACCTCTGAGTAGACTTACTCTTGTCATAGATGTAGGACTAGACCGCTAGACTCTGCAAAAATGGTGTCAAGTAGGTTTACACTGCTTCTACCACGCAACGCTATATCATCGGTTATGAAAGAATACCTTCGGCAGAAGTTAGCCCCTCTGAAAGAGAAATTGACCACGAACATCTGTAGTGACGTTCAAATTTAGCTGACGTCGTAATGTGTACCTGAGACAAGCGCGAGAAGCGTGCAGTATGTGTTAGAAAGAGTACGCCTATGGCATCCGTGGCCTCGTACTCGGGTTGCTAGGCAACGAGGTGCTTCTATCTCTTTTAACACACGCATTTCACGCTTCTCTCTCATACACGTTACTACGTCAGTGGTATTTGCTAATAGAATATATAATGCTGACAAGTGCTCATAATATACAAAAAAAATTCTTACACTGTCTTATCGGCCCCCATGAAAATATATCCTCGAGTGCCGTTATCTGATGTGCCGATCCCCTAGTGGTCGATGGGACCCAAACTCCTCCATGGCAAGATCTTCTGTTCCCGTTCGTTAATTTTGGCAAAGGAAATCTCGATATCCAAGATGTTTATGGAAACACCGGGACTAGAAGCGTATAAATATACCACCGCCAAAAATTTGTGATACACCCCTGGACGCTTCATCGAAATTTAGAGCTCCAGGATGAAGCAGATTGACCGTACCAACAGCCGATGTGTTAAAGAAATAGTTTTTATAAATGCAATGTCAAGAATGCTTTTTTCTCTCGATAATAAAAATAACCCGATAATGTTGATCGTCTCTTATTTTTTTTTAGTTATTGAGCTATTAGGAATTTTACCTAAACTAGCATTCTGCAGTTCTGCAGCTTCCGCCATTCTCATAGAAGATCTATTCAACTTTGCGTAAACAAAATGTTTACTAATTTTCAACCTACCGCTTGTTAGTCATAATTAGCTTGAAGTTATAACCGTATTTTCTATGTACCTTTCTATAACTCAGTCAGAAGGATAACGCTCAAAAGCAACCTGTTTGGCAAAGTATGACAATGGCACGATGAGAGGATAGAAAATAATAATAATTATAATAAGTTTATTCACGTAACATACAAATATAACTAAAAGTAACATAGGTATACGTGAATAAACTGAATTTACCCACAGAAGAATAAATTCTTGTGCGTGGGTATTAACTTAAATGTTTACATAAATATACATATACACACGTATATACACGTATACACCTATACACATATACAGATATACATATATATACGAGTACATATATACATTTTTTTTATACTCCAACTACCACGAACGCCTAAGGCCTAAACACCCATTGGGTACCGTGGGGCTATATATATTCATACAAATAAACACATAAATAGATGCACACATACACACATATATGAGTATATGAACGTTGGAGGGTTTTTACTATTACATTAATTTTAAATTTCTTTCATACGTATCATGTTTGCAATTTGATGTCGATTTTTTTCAATTATACATTTTTTGGTACCAATTTTGAATTTTGTTTTATTTGAAATATTTCTTATATAATTTGGTAATATGTTATATAATCTACTGGAAAGGTAAGTATGACATCTTTGGCCTATACTTTTTGAGGTAAAAGGTGTTCGCTTAATGTTGTTGATTTTGTTTCTAGTTTGATATAAGTGATCCAACGGAATAAGCTTATTTCTATCGTGAAATTGATAATTTATAATTTTATTTATTTTCGATATTTTGCTCCGCCATCGCAAGGCCAATCTGAGCTGTCTCATACTATTTCCCCACAAGACGAAAAACATAGTTCCTTTAGATGTCGAGGTACTCTTTCTCGCATATCAGATCCATGAAAATGTATATACTTATAACTTCCCACCACGGATTTATCGAAGACCACTGATAAAAAGAAAAAACGCCGAGACACGTAAAAGATTTGTCAAGGGAGACAATTTTTTGATCAAAAACTACTTCAGCTCCTTTCACCCTCTGCCCCCCTGGGCCATCCCCTTCAAAATTTTCAAGTCAAGGGGTATCTTAGTACCATATACACCTTAAGGGAACCGAGATAAAGGGCTCTGCAACATCAAAAATATCTGAATACCGTCCTGTAGCCGCGACCCGCGTCATCACCGAGTGGTACAAGGTCACTGGCTCAACCCGACGACAGAACTGGGTCGGGGTCGGTGTGTCAGGTCAGTATGCAACCTTCAACCGACGGTTACGGTCACGCGTGTAGAGGTAAACGAACCCGTATAATCGATTGCGTTTCAAAAAAAAAATAATAATGGCACACTCATACACCAATAATGAACTCGTTGATATGTTGTTAAT
The DNA here is from genome assembly GCA_963669975.1 of Acanthoscelides obtectus. Lineage (NCBI taxonomy): Eukaryota > Metazoa > Arthropoda > Insecta > Coleoptera > Chrysomelidae > Acanthoscelides > Acanthoscelides obtectus. The sequence continues at coordinate 87,733,292 of CAVLJG010000003.1, read as the reverse complement.
TTATGGCGAATGTCTTCAAAATGTTACAGAGGCTTCGCGAGTGTATGCAGATCGTTTCCCTAGACGACATCATCCAAGGCCCCGCAGATTTGTGTACCTGGTCCAGAGAGTCAGGGATACGGGCCATTTGGAGGAATTTCGAGGTGGGAGGCCTGGACAACCACGAATGATGCAAGTTGAGGAAGAACTACTGAATCGCGTAGACGAGAGTCCCTCAACAAGCACTAGAGACGTGGCTAGAGAAGTGCAAATATCAAAAACTAAAGTGTGGCAAACGCTGCGTGAAGAGGGGCTGTATCCGTTTCACGTCCAACGTGTACAGGCCCTTCAATCTGACGATTTTTCAGCAAGAGTGCGGCTTTGTGAGTGGTTGTTGTATCAACATGACAATAATCCGGACTTTTTGAAGTGCATATTGGTGACAGACGAATCTACGTTCACGCGTAATGGGGTGAATAACTTTCGCAACACTCATATTTGGTCAGTAGAAAATCCGCACGCTGTCCGTCGGGCACATTTTCAACAAACATTTTCGGTGAATGTTTGGGCTGGCATGGTAAACGGTATGCTCATTGGACCATTTATTCTTCCAAATCGATTGTACGGGATGCAATACCTAGACTTTTTACGCAACATTTTGCCTTCCTTGTTAGAAGATGTTTCATTAAGTGTAAGACAATCAATGTGGTTTCTGCACGATGGTGCACCGCCCCATTTTAGACGCGAAGTGCGTGAGTTTTTGAATGATTTATTTCCGAATAGGTGGATCGGACCCGTAGCGTGGCCTCCGTGATCTCCAGACTTAACACCATGTGATTTTTTTCTTTGGGGAGAAATGAAACGCTTAGTGTACAAAACTGAAGTGCATACGGTTGACGAACTTCGTCTCAGAATTGAACAAGCTGGTGCTTTCATTCGGGGGAGGGACTCCATTCTCAAAGCCTGCACCGATGCTTGGCTACGTCGTGCACGCACCTGAGTTTTTGAATCAAACGGGGATAACTTCGAACAATACCTATAAAGTACGTTTACCTAAAAACTGAAAACGCGGCAACGCCGTCATATTTGTTACCTCTGTTCGTGGTCTGCACCACCGCCTGCGTCTGCTCGGTAGCGCATCAGCTGATTTCATTTTCTGTTGGAGCGGTATGACTTCGGGCAGAGACGTACTTAGCCCTTCTCGTCAACTGGAGAGTGAGTACTTTCCCCTTTATTTTTTTTTACTTGTTCGCCCTCGTTTCACTACACATTAACTTTGTTATTTCAAGGGTAGTTGTTTCTGAAAAGGACAACCCCAACTTTGCGGACACCCTGTATTTCCAGCAAGACGGCGCTCCTCCTCACTATGTTCTTCCGGTTCGGCAATGGCTAGACGACGAGTTTCCAGATAAATAGATAGGGCGGAGAGGGACTACAGAATGGCCTGCTAGGTCTCCTGATTTTAGGCCATTAGACTTTTTTCTATGCACAGAGATCCTGTATTGATGAAAGGAATGCGGAAAAAAAATCGGGTTATTATTTGGTTGTTGCCACGTCTAATCTTCCGAATTATGTTGGTATCGTTCTTTCTATTTTTCTCGAAAACGAATCGACTGATTTCAAAAAGTCAAAGGTCAAAATAAAGGACTTCGAAATATCTTTCAAACAAGCTGTTACTAGATACTCCTTGTCATTTAAAATTTTTAAGGGGATGACCCTGGGAGGCCGAGTATAAAAGTGGGTGAAGTAGTTTTTGGTTGAAAGGTTGTCACCCTTGACAAATGTTTTGACGTGTCCTGTTTTTTTCAGCAGAACATTGCATAGTAGCTAACCAGTTCTAGGTGGGTTTTGTCTTCTTTGATGGCGTTTAGCATTTTCGGGATGGTGACGAATCTGGTATATTTAAAAAACGAATATATCCTCATGCTGACTTGTCAGCTTGGAAGGATGTGGGAGCGAGAATGCTACCCCAGGTGAGCTTAGCCTTTTCTAGCTTTATCTGGTTCCATATTAAATTTATAATAATGGTTTCGCGAGACCTCGGCGTGGTACAGGACCATTCGGGCTGTTGTCGCAACACATTGTATAGTAATGGAGAAAAGAAAAAATAAATGAGCTATCACCTGGAAGAGAAATTAATATATTGTCATTAATTGTCATTGTACTTGGAAAAGGCCTCAAAGGTGGGCGGAACGTCGTACCGTAAACAGTATTTGAAGCGTAAATGGTTTGATTTAGCGCACAGGTAATGGAGACCTATCAAAAAAAGATAAAGTGCACTAATTATGCTAACCAAAAGCATTTTCATTGCATCTTCAATAAAAACTACAGCTAGATACATTGAATGATAAGCAATTTTAGCAAGCAAGTGAGAGAGTAATGGGAACTTACCTTTACAAACCAAGACTTGGAAAGGTTGGTGTTGGTTTCCCGCTGTCTCATGAGAAGCGAAAAAATCTTTCCATGGCTTCCTTACTACCAAGTGTAGATCCCGAAGCATAGTTCGAAAGTTAGTTAAAGATACGGATCTAGGTGTAGACAATACTATTAGGAATAGTATAAGGCATATGCCATAATATAGCGTATGTCCTAAAAGTCTTGGCACAAAATTCATTGGCTTTACTGTCAGTCGATATTTATTTATTTTGAAGTTTTCGCTGTAAGATGTATAAATTAGAAATATGAAAAAGTATCTGCAAGTTGGTTGGGCGGGTACCCAGTGCTGAAATCAGTCGAATATTCCAGAACGCAGAACCACTTATCGAACAATAGCGAAGTGCGAGCAGGGAATACCATGTCTGGATCTCGCAAAAAGTCTAAGACCACGTGTATTTACTGCACAGAGGTCAGAGAGATTGGTGAGATGAGCAAAAAGTCAGGTTGGATGTCAAGTCAAGGAGACTGACTCAAAAAACTGAAAGAAATTGATCTGAATTCCGTCCAGGACCTCATGAGAGACATTCGAAGAAATTTGGGTCTGGTAGAGTAGAATGGGTCACTCCACATGATTCAATAATAGTTAGTATTTGATGTCTATGTAGTGACTGAAAAGATGAAGAAGTGGGAGGAAGAAACTGAGAATCGAACCGCTGACATTGTCATCAATTTGTCCGTTTACACCGTATAAGCCATATAAGCGCTTGGCTATCTTCGGTGTAAATAATGTTATAATAATTATAATCTCTATATGCAGAGATCATCACTGATGACATAGAATAAATAGAATAAATACATCAAGCCTGTGAACGACAGTTAGAAGAGAGGTTAGATCGAGGGTGCAAACAAAATTGCAAGATGTGTGTCAACATTTACATTAAAGACTGTACAATATATGTACCGGGTCATATAACAAGCTGTAAACAAACATTAGTCAGGACTCACATTATATTAAAAAATCGCAAGCAATATAAATACTATAAAATACGTTGTATACAAAAAATAGACAAATCTATATTATTAGAGAAAAACTAATAAACAAATATAAATACATAAATAAATACATTTAGAAATATAAGAAGCACAATATAAGAACATGGTCACGGAACATACAGAATACCAACATTAATGAAATGACAATTAGACGACTAAATAGAAAAGATTAGAAGATAAAATTACGTTGAAAATGGATCTAAATTATATTGTCACAGAGGTACGCGTTGACAGAGTAATAAGCTTTACTAAGGGGTAACTATTTGATAATTCTTTAAATTCATGGAAATTTCATTGACTTATGTAATTTGGTTGTTTATTAAATACCTTTATTTCCATGTACTTGGGGCTGCTTTCAGTAATTGATAGCGAATGCGTCGGAATTTGATACAAAAATTCCATGTATTGTAGCAGCAGTGTGCATTGAGTACATCAAAGCTACTGTACTTATTCTTGTCATAAAGTTAATGTTGAAATATATATGTAGAGGCAAGGCAAGGTAAGTATCTTTAACATGGCCAATGTCGGTGAGTTTTGATTTGGGTAATATGCACAGAGATGGGCAGAACAAAAATTTAATGAACGGTTATACCGTTATAGAGTAAGACTCAATATCAGCATTTTTCAGATGTGTAAAATGTTTAACGACATTGTCCTGCTGTAGCTTGCAAGTGTTCCGCCCATGATGCACGCTCCTCGCAAAAAACCCCTTGATCCATTAATAGCGCCAAACATATTGCTTAATTTCGAGCTAGTTGGCTGGCTCCGTAGGGCGGCGCCCCTCGTGTGCCCAGAAGCGCCCTATGTGCGGCCTAAGCACCCGCTAATAGCTCTCGGTGGCTGCTCTGATTTATAACTATCGCCAAAAATATTATTTCCGGCACTGTGCGCGCACTGAGGGAGGGAAAGAACCACGAGAGTGCGTGTACAATATGGAGGAAGGAATATTTGAATATATTTTGATTAGAAGAAAGAAGTGTGTCATATAAATCATGGAAGGCCGGCTTATCAACTAAGCAGTTCTTATTCCTTTATTTACTTGATGAATCAAACAAATTATTAAGTGATATCCTGTTTTACTCACTTTGTTTCATTATAAGTTGAGTTATTTATTTTAACTGCTTGTAGGACTCGTCAAAAAGAGTTGATATACCAAAAATCACCTATATAAAAGTTGCACAATAAAAGAAATAGTGAAATATTAAACATTTAAAAAATAAGAATGTTATTAAACAGATTTTTTTTATTATCAACCACTGCCGTGTAAAATCTTAGCGTTTTTTGCTTACCACTCTTATCATTTATCTGAATTTGGCAAACTTTTTGTGTTATTGTATGGTTTTTTCAGTGCGAGTCTTTGGATCGATCAGGTGTATTACGCTTTCAATAGTGCAAACAATGAATTGGTGGACATAATACTAACATACGGAGAGTGCCAACAAAATGCAACAGCAGCATGTAGTTTGCATACGTAAAGGTTTCTCTTAAGAACTCATCCAGCCCCACGGATGTGTGTTAATTTAGTTATTAGACTCCATGACACAGGATATTTAAAAGAGCAACGAGGAGGTCACGCTCGAAGACCTGCTCAACGTGAAATGTTACTAAGTGAGGAAGGCATTTTAGAAATGGTCAAAGACGTCAAAACAATGAGTCAAGTTTCTTATGATAAAGTGTTTAAGACAATCCTTATCATTATCAACGAGTACAAGTGTTGCAATCTGAAGATCATTCTAGAAGAGTTGCATTTTGCCAGTGGCTTTTAGAACAGTTCGGCAGAAATGAAGATTATACGAAATTAATTTTGTGTACAGACGAGGCCACATTTACTCGAAATGGAGTGCACAATTTCCACAAAAATCATGTTTGAGCAGTAGAAAATCCGCATCCTGTAAAAAGAACTCATTTTCAACATAGATTTTCATTAAATGCTTGGGCTGACGTTGTAAATGCTTAATGGAACCTACTTTTTTTCACCTCGACTGACTTGTGAAATTTATTTAGATTTTCTTCGACACAATCTGACACGATTATGAGAAGATGTTTCTCTAAATGTGAGACAGAATATGTAGTTCCCAAATATGGGGCTCCACCACATTTTAGACGAGAACTTCATGAACATCTAAATAATGAGTTTTCGAATAGATGGACTCCATACAAAGAGAATACAGGGTGTTCTAACTACGTTTGAAATAACAAAATTAACTTCCGGTGAAACTGCACTGAAAACGTAAAAAAAATTGAAGATAAATACTCACTATTTGTTTGTAATTACAGCTTGAAGTTGGCGCTGCTCAATTCAACAACACGAGATTGTTTTCTACTTACTAAATTCGCAACATTTGGGGTTGCCAGAGTTTCTGTGTTTTGCAAAAAAAACAACATATATGCTGTTTTTATAGGCACTGCAACAAGACAAAAAAATTTAAATCTCAAAAACAGTGGAACTTTTACTAGTGTCATTTTTTGGTAGGTATGTTGTAGATCTGTCATTCGCCTATCTTCCCCATCTTTTTGTCGTACTATTTACCGGACATCCTGTATACGCTCGTTAAAGTAAGGACCCAGTTTTGAGGATACCCTTTATAATAAATCAGTCGCTTCACTCAAATCCAGCTGTGATCTAAATATCCGCTTACATTATTTAGACTTCTCAGTAAACAATGCTCAATCAACATTATTGATCACTATCGTAAAGCTAAAAATTTATTGGTGAAAATGATTTGAAAATAATCTTAATGAGTATTATACCGATATCAAGTAAGTTGCCAATAACCGTTATAACGGTATAAAAAAATCAATCCGACCAAAATGGCCTGCTCATGAGTGTTTTTCTTGTGAGGCCAATTTATTCAAAATGATGTTAGAAATCTACAGTTCAGTAAATATTCAGGTTCAACCTCTTTTGCTGTGAGCTCGTATTATAATTTCAACGTCGACGATCGGAGTCAACAACTATTAACGAAATAACGCCACCGCATCTTTGTCCTTGAATTTGATGGGTGTCAGTGTGAATGGGTAGAATTTGTCGTTGCATGGCAATAACTATGTGTAGCAGCTATCGGTTGGATGTGTAAATATCACAGTTTGCGTTTTGCAGCCTTGTCAGCAGTATGACCGCTGGAAGCTGACGATGCTGGCGGTATAGTAGTTGTGGTCTATTCGCCTTTGAACACAGTTAAACATGCTGCTTTCGTTCACCCGACCGCAGACAGCCAACCATGGATAGCTGTTTCGTGCTTTTTGGCAAAAACAACGACATTTTAAGAATTGGCTTTCCAAAAAGGTTATAGATTTCAGACAATTTTCGTAAATTACAACTACGGCAAAGAAATACTTTTTTCGTATAACCTCCTCACTCTAAAGTCCCGAATAGTCACAGTCTGGGATGATAGCCTCATTCCGGTTCTATGGGGGGAACTAACCCAAACTAGGCTCTTGTGATTTCAAGAACACTTTGTCATTGATTACTGGTAGTAACAAAACGGCTCTAGGATGCAGAAGCCGAACAAAACTATCTACTGCATACATATCTGAGGATATTCTGTCTCGACTACATTGATCATTTTCATTTCAATGTAGAATCGCTAGAAGTCGTACTTGAATACACTCGTATTTAGAATACTGAGTGAAAATGCGTAATTGTCTGCGCCATTTTCCCTGTACAAAGGAACAGGTACAATATCTGAAAAGAGATGTCAACGCACAAAGCAAGAGCCAGAAGGCTTATACCATTACACAGGGGCGGCTCTAACACATTTCAAAACACAAAAAGTCCATAATCCCCCATGCTTGTCTGGTCAATAAAACAACTTATATTGACATCCTCGAATGCTGCTCACATGTTTGGGGTGCTGCAACTACATTATCCATGCTCGATGCTGTTCAGAGCAGGGTTATCCGACTGATCGATGAGCCTCCTCTAACGGAGAGATTTGGGACCCTTTCTACCGCTATGTCAACAGACTTTGCTCTTCAGAGCTCTTCTCTCTCTTAAAACCAAACTGTTCTGTCTTATATTATTTTCTGCCAAAGCAAACAACGTAGCTCCTTTAGATGTTGAAGTAGTATTTCTCGCATTTTAGATGCAAAACAATGCAGTTGCAATATTTTAGTCGAAGATTGTGTAACAGTTAACCAGGGTGTTACAACAGCTCTGGGTAGATGACGTATCTGCTACATTAAAAAACAGCAGATAGCCTCATTCTCGCTTGTCGTTTTGGGGAGCTGCTCGTTCTCTTTTTAAAAAGAGAGTGCCTACCCAGGCGGTTCTAGGTTATGCTGATTTTCCGTGGTGTCATCTCAAAATGCGGAATGATGACTTCGCGCAGTCATATCATGGTACGGGACTTTCAGACTATTGTGTAACACACTTTGTAGGTATGTGATAATAAAAGAAAAAACCAACGATCTGTCACTTGGAAGACAAATATATCAAATAATTTGTCCTTGTACTGAAGAAGATCACCTTTGTGGCTGAAACGTTTACAGTGAAGAAGATTATGTCAATATATGTGGCTTTATTCGCCAGGCAAACATGAATTATCGACATGTAAGTCACAGGATAAGTTTCAGGTGTTATATTAACCCAAAGGTTCATAATTCCATGAGCTATACAGGGTGTTCCTTAATGATATGCGAATATTCAAGGGTGTGAATCTACATGAAAAATTAATGTTAGTTTGCTTTATAAGCTATGGTCCAAAAATATTCCCTTACAAAAACTCGGGGTGTTGAAGTTTTAGGAAAAAAATGGAAATTAATTAATATTTTCAGAACCGCTTCAGATATTTCACTGATATTTAGTACGTAGTGAAAGTTAATAAAGTTGCATATTTTTCAATGCAAAAATCATTTTTAGCTTTAACAGTGTTGTGCGTAGGGGTATTGACTTCGACATTTTCGAAGAAAAAAATGGTACGCCAATGGTTTTTTGCCAAATAAAAATTATTTTTGAGTTTAGCGTCTAATTTAAAACAAAATGCTCTTGAATTGTTTTCCTTCGATGCGCCATTTATTGAGTAAAAAAAATAAAAACCGTTCTATTGTCCGAGAAAATTAATGTAATAATTGAAGAATGCAAGGAAACATTTTTGGACCATAGTTTATAAAGCAAACTAACATTATTTTTTCATGCAGATTCACACCCTTAAAAATTCGCATTTCATTAGGGTACACGCTGTATAATACTAATAAGCCCAGATCTTGTAACATTACCCCAAGTTGTAGCTCAGAGGAAGCAATCATAAGCCCAAGAATGAATAAATTCGTTAGGTAACAGAGAAAAAAACACACTAGAATTACGCATCGCTAGTCTGACCCAAATACATATATTTTTTTCCAAAAAGTCTCTGGAATACATTATTTTTTGAACTAGTCAAGTTATCGAGCACGTTTGACGAACAATCAAAAGCTAATGTTTACAGTAGCGATACCCCGTAACATGCTTCAAAATTTTGTTAATATGTATTTAGAGAATGTATTAAAGCCTCGACAACATTAAAATTGTGCTTTTTTATATTGTTGTGTTGGGGTTCAAAATGGCACATTTTTTTGACCGAATGCTTAAATACTTCTTGGACTATTTCTTTGCAGCTGGTGCGACATCAGTGTTAATCAGGGCTGATACGGATTTCTTGGTGAACAGAAAAATGGTGTCAAGTAGGTTGACTCCGCACTTCCGACGCATGTCATCAGTACATAAAGAGATAAGTTCAGCACAAGTTAAGCCCTCTAAGAAAAAAATAGTTACCTTATCATATACCATAGAGAACTTGAACGAATAAAGTCAATCAAACAAACCCGTACAATTAGTCCATAGGCATACCTTTCTCTGCCCTACCGACAGTTACCGTCCAGCTGGCAACGTTACCACTTCTCATATCGTCAGACGCGGCAGCGCCAACCGAGAACAAAAGCACAGTACGAGCAGAACAATCCAGCAAGCCGTTTCGCTAGGCGCTAAGCTCAGATTGCAGAAAGATACGCATATGGAAAATATGTAGCCCTCGTTCTAAGTTTTGAAGCAAATGTTGGGCGAAACCTATGCTTTGTGAAATATAGCTAATGGGTGCATAGAATTACGGTTGTTCCAACAGCAAAAAATTGGTATATATCCTCGCCCACCCGCCACAAACCTCACCCCCTAATCTTTTACTCCTAACTTTTTTTCAAAAATGATCCTCTAAAACGTACCTACTAATCAACGTTCGAGCGATTACTATTTATTTCATTTTTGGCCTTTTTCTCCGCTGCTACTGTACCGATTTTCAAAAGCTCGTCCTTGACCTATTGTCCAGTACTTTCCAAGTTCCAAAGATTATCGGACAGACCTACGGAAATGAATGACATGGTTTTTCATTTGTCATTTTCGAAACTTTTTGCTATTACAATATTTTCTTGTCAGTAGGCGTGGGATGTAAAAGTATATCACCCTCGAAAGCCTTTCCCGAATCCAACCCTGGCGTCGCCTGGCAAAAGAAAATCCAAGCACCCTCATTGTGCCAGCATCTCGTACAAATCTAATTTCTTTGATTTCCCGGCATGAGTAAGTCGCACATAAAGGCGGCCATGGAAAGTTTTTTAACTTTGCATGTCACGACTCGCAATCAAAGCCAGCCAAAGAAGGCGGATTCAAACCTCACATGAAACACATTCTACATTCTTTTTATGTACGCGGCTGCGTCTTTGTGGGATTTAATGGGCATTCAGGGTGGGTTATTATGAGACTTACTGTGGGCCCTTTTATGTTTGTGTACAGGTAACAGCGCTCTTTAGCCCCAATAAGGATTTATTTAATTTTGCTGCTTTCTTGTGTGCTCTGCTCTTATCCACTTCTTGGTTTTGGAATATGGGAATTATGCATTTTTGTGCAGGAGGTTTTGATGACCTCATAAAGTATAAAACGTCATGTAGATTAACGCCTGAATCGCTGAAAATATTCCCGAAAAGTATTTTTACTTCCCACGCCATTGGCGAGGAAGTATTGTATTCGCGGAAAAGTGAGATACATAATATGTTTTTTGGATGCTGTCTTGACATGTACATTATGAAAAACCCATTTCCCCTATTTCCATCGGCCTGCCAAGCTTTAACTTGGAAAGTACCAAACGCATTTTGATAAAATTTTCACACGAGGTCAGAGTCAATCGGTTCAGGACGGAGAATCTAGAGAAAAAAAAATAAAAATAGCTGTAACTTCGTGTTTGATGTTTTAGAGGCTCCTGATTATTTTTAGACAAAAATTGTAAATGTTGAAAATTGGGAGCTGGGGATTGTAGAGTTGTAAATATTGTATCTTTGGTATCAGTGAAAGATTTTTTATTGTTCAGAAATTTGTGATCTCGTTAGCATTACCCACCTGTTAGGTACAGCATGCTCCACATATTGTTCAGGTAAGTAAACCTTTAGTAGATTTTGATGCAATTGGCTGAAGTTTATCCCGTGCAGGAAATCTAAAAACTCAATTAAAAAATGCTTTATTAGAATCACAGATTGTCATGTCCGTTTAATTTGCAGGATTTAAGTCCATAGAGCTTCTCTCTTCAGAGGTTTGGGTTTCATTGGCGCTTTTTTTCTTATCCAATTTGGTATAGATGTTCGGTGATAAGTATGTACCTACCAAACTCCGACAAAGTCTAACTTACTCATCTGGAATGTCTATAAGGTCATTTGTATGTCTATACTAACTTTCCGTCTCAGAGTCACCCAAGGCATAACTCTTTGGGTATTTACATTGTACCTTATTAGAACTTAACCAAGTAATTAACGAATTAGCGCAATAATTCTGTAGTATCAGGCACATCTACCAAAAATTAGATAACTGTTATTCTTTCGACCTATAAACTCGAATTCCAAAAGATTTTTACAAGGGTTGAAAATTGAAATTTGGGGGCTGTAGGAGGTAGGGAGTTGTAACTGCTACATCTTTAGTATAAGCGTAGTTTTATTATAAGCGTGTCGGTATGGTAAAGATGTAGAAAAAATGACAATACCATATTGATACTTTACAAATTACTCGCAATGCCTAAAATGTCTGTCTGATCGCTAACCCGTCCATAACCAGGAAAGTACCATTCAACTTTAGATGAAATGTTCACACCAAGGTTACTACTAATGCAAAATACAGGGAGGAATATTTTCAATCGCTTCCGTAATATTGTTCTTCAGCTGCTCTACAGTATTTGGTTTGTTGGCATAAGCTCTACTTCTCAAAAATCCCCATGAAATAAGAGATAGGAGCCGTTAAATCCGGTGACCTTGGTGGCCAGTTGACATCAACAAATCGAGAAATTAAACGTCCCGGAAATATAGTGCGCAAAAGATTAATTGTTTCCCTAGCTGTGTGACAAGTTGATCCGTCCTGCTGGAACCACACGTTTTGCAGGTTAAATTGTTGGATTTGAGCAGCCGGAAAGTTTTGCACCATATCACGGTAGCGCTCGCCAGTGACAATAAGATAACCCAACTAACAATTATCACTCATATTAGAGTTGCAAGAATGATTATACAGCATTGTATACTGTAAGAACATTGGCAAAACCCTCTTAGAACAGCTATACAAGCGGAATGGGCACACCTAATAGGACACTTCAGTCATTTAAGACGTTGTATAAGGCCTGCAGGTAACAGTTATGAAACAAAAGTGTAAGCCTCTTGTAGCCGCTATAGGACATTTGCGTCAGTGCAAGATTCAGTTTTTGTCAACTATACAACTATTCTGTTACGTGATTCTACTTTATTGCAACCAAACTATTTCTTATGTATTGTATAGACGAAGTGAAGAATATATAACTAACACATTACAGTCATCTTGTTTACTTACATATCGGCCATTGTGAATTTCATACACAAGTATATGATAACTTCTACACTGCAATATAGGGCTATTGAATTACTTGCGCAGTAAATTTTATTGTGATTATCGTGCAAATTAGTTATCCAATTTCTACGGGCTTCGTATTTGATTCATATTTTGACAATGATCAAAATGATGTCTATATTTTTAAGATGGAAAATTGAACTTATCTGCGTTAAATCTTCCACAAATCCTATATTTAGACACAATTACACTAATTTTTATCATTTTATATCTGTAATTTCGATCTGAAACATAATTATTTAATATTAAATAGAGGAATAAATCTTTGCCCAATATGGCGGATGGTTGTGTACAATCATGGCATCGTCCATGTTGTGTTTAGGTTATTAGAATATTTTGGTGTTGCCTGCAGGTGTTATACAGCAATTTGACAAATGCCTGAAATGAAATACCGACAGAGTCGAATGATTTACTCAGAATTTATACCAGATCTATATCTTCTGGTTGAACAGTTGATAAAACCTTTTGAACCAATATGCATGCGTTGTTTGTCTTAAAACATTGGTTATGGGATTTTAAAAAAAATATGACAGCAGAAAGTTAGGTTATGGTGAAGTTGTTTACCAACATATTTAGCATATGTACAGCCTTTAACAGTTACTAAACAACAGTTGTATAAGTGGTTCCGTTGGCAGCAATTTGTTGGTTAAAGCAGCAAATTGCACAGCAAAACAACAAGGCTCGAGTTTGTTTTATAAACGTTACCATGGATGCCACAACACAACCATTTTGACTAACTTGCAAATATGCCATATAAAATAGTTGTATAAACGTTTATGCAACAGTTAAAAATTTGCCCTATAAGGTGTTGTATAACTATGCTATAAGAATATTTTAAACACCTCATTTTAGAGCAAATATGTTGCAGAAATCAAATTTGCATTCCACACAACATTAAGCCAGCATTTTGGTGTTCAGGCAACAACAATAGAGAGCTTTTATGGCTGAATGGTTCTTTTACCAATAGCTTATACCACTACTTTGCTAGTTCGGAATTACCTGCAGCGTCTTCAAAGAAATAAGGTCCAATGACACTTCCGTACCAAACATCGCACCAAACTGTGACTCGACGAGGATTTATAGGTCGTTGATAGACGACACGAGGGTTCTCTAATGTCCAGATACGACAAATCTGCTTATTAAAAATTCCGTTCATATCGAAGTGGAATTCATCGCTCATTATCAGTTGCCGGTAAAAATCGTTATTTTGGGTATTAAGCTGCAATACTGCATGACTGAATTGTTGGCGACTTTCATAGTAACTGGGTTGTAGTCCTTGAGTTAACTGAATTTTGTACTGTTCTGGAGAACGATGTCTGGTAGACGCCTCAGGGTGCGTCACTACACTTTCACGAACTCTCTCGATATTTTCCGGAGTACGAACGGTTCGAACACGGCTCGACCTTGACAAGTCTTTAACTTCACCTGTTTGTTCAAATTTGTGCACAAACTGACGAATGGTGTTGACACTGGACACATTATTTCGACCGAAATCTTATCGTAGCTTCCTAATCGTTGCAACAATCGACTCATTATGTAAGTAAAACGTTTTAATAATACGGAGGAGCTTTCGGATCGTGTAGCGCACCATGATGAATTGGACACAAACATATATGCTTTAAAAAACAACTACGGCGTCACCTACTGAGATGCGTGTTTCAAAAATGGCGCGCAATTTAAATCAGTCAGTTATATATTGGCCACCCTGTACAAACCATAACAGATTTCAATGTTACAATAATGAGCTAAAGCGTAGGTATATAAAATACGTATAAGGTAAATATGTTGTATTAAAATATCTTGAAAGAAAATATAAAATATAACAGGTATATCTGCAAAGATGTGAATTATAATCAGCATTGGAATATTTTTGTGAAGTGAGAGGTAAACTTGAGCAAATCGTGAAGAATGTTTGCTCAAAATATGTTTTTGACACGTTTTTTCAATTCTTCATGTCAACAATTTTAGGGTTTGTGAAATTTCGTTATAATGAATGATTGCGTTGTATGTAAAGCAATATTCTTCTTCGCAACACTCAGTGTCTAAATTTATTCAAAATTAGCGTACTATGTACCATTTTAGAAGAGTTTACCGAATTAAAATTTCTAAGTTTCTCAGAAATCTGGGCTTCTCAGGAAGCTGTGCATACTTTTGTAATAAAGGGCTTTCAACTCATAAAAAATAGTGTATTATACTCACCATGCCCACATTATCTATTTTCGAGATGGGCATATACACCTTCTCGAACCGACATAATTTTTTATTAAATAAGCACATCTACGGAGTCAGTACAAGGCAGAGCGATAGTCTACATACACCTTTCGCCAAATAATTTTGCAAGAAAGCCGCCAAATGTGTTGGGGACTTGAATTTATAATAAACTTCCCCAAAAGTTAAGTGCAGTCAGTCTATCAAGTCATTAGCTTGCAAATATTTATTTCTGACAAGCCCAATACATGTATTTTCATGTTAGATGGATAATAAATATTATTATTAATTACGGAAGAATGACGTCTTGTGAAGAGGGGTTGTGAGAGTCTCCGTGAAACGAATGTTTCTTGAATGAATATGACATGTACGAGTATAATCAAATCCAAGCGAATAACCAAAATTTCTGTTATAATATAGTTCAACATGACACACGGGTTGACGATAATGGAAGAAATGCTTTTTTTTTCATAAAAAGTTTTTTAATGATGGAACCAAGGCTTTGTAGCTATGATAACTTTAAGTCCTCTAAACGTTTCCGCATGCCAAAGCCTGTATTAAGTTTCCCAAAAATGAAGCTGAAGTACAATAAAAATATCCAATACCCGGTAAAATTCTTGTCACATTTTAAATAATAACCAGAAATATAAAACTACTCCTGAGTTGGGTAAGTACCACAATTTTACGGTGATAACTATGACATATAATAGCTGATTCATGACGTCACGGATCTTATAACCAAACTGATAACCACATACGCTTGAACGGATCGGTAAATACCAATCCAAAATGGTAAATACCACTTTCATTTGGTTATTCGCTTGAATTTGATTTATATCACGAAAAGGCATTTCACTGGTTTCCGTTGGTCTGTTTGATGATCTGTCTGTCCGTAAATCCTTTATCTGCCTATACTACTTAGACAATACAGTTTGGATTTGGATGTAAATTTTACACAAGATTACTACTATGCCAAGAAAAACGGCTGAAAAAGCGTCAAAAATATAAAATTAATAAAATCGCCAAAATTTCGTTCTTTGGTGTTTCAGTGGATTTTGATCATTTTTTAGAGGTAGAAAATGGGGGTGGCGGAGGGTGTTTCGAAATTTTTTCAATGTTAGAATATTGATACACTTACAACCCCGGTAGTTTTTTGCACCTATTAGACATATTTCAATTATACATTTGCTCCTAGATTTGCCCTTAAACGATACAAACATTTTTTCGACACGCGTCCCTGCCTCTGCTATATGTCTTCACTTGCCGACGTGCCGGTCTTCATAAGTGTCGTTGCATGACTGGCGTTACGTACGCGTTGCCGAATCATGCAATCAGGTATTGGGGAGTGGCGACGTTGTCAGATGCCCAGTACTACGGGAAATAATGTCTTTGGACTAATTGCATGGAACTATCTGACGGACTTGATCTGTTTAATTTCTCTATTATACATGTTCGTAACTTTCTTTAATCATAGTCCATATGGCATTAGATTACAAACAAATTGATGACATAGCTGCATGGGAAGTAGCGAGTCAACCTGCTTGATGCCATCTTTCCATCCATTACATATACTCATTTTAAACTGCGGCAATGCCATATCGCTAAAGTCGAAGCTTTATTTTTAAGTATATTCAGAAAGTGGGGAAATCCGGTCTCCAGGGTATCAGGCTGCATCCGCGCGAGGGGGTGGCCGCCCCCTGAGTCTCCCGCCCCCACAATCTCGCTGTCGCACACGTTCGCTGCTGCCCCTTTCCGCCCACGAAGCCCCATTGTTGCCGCTGTTTTAATTTACAAAACAATAAAAACACATGGGAAAACAGTAGACGCCATTTTACTGATTAACTGGGGATGCCGTGCCACCGTTCGTATAGCTTTTTGTTTTAATTGTGCCCCTTTGTTTCGAATTTGATTGTTTTTCGTTTTGAAGTTTCGAGTGTATTGGAGGCTGGAGGCTGGCTGACGTTGATGCTGCTGCCGTAATTGGGAGTTTCAGTCCGGTTACTCCGTGCTCTGGTGCTCTCTTTGCCCAAGAGGTTTTTGTCATTTTTTCGTCAACAGAAATACCTACCTGGCTATTGTTCAATACC
This sequence comes from Acanthoscelides obtectus, assembly GCA_963669975.1. NCBI lineage: Eukaryota > Metazoa > Arthropoda > Insecta > Coleoptera > Chrysomelidae > Acanthoscelides > Acanthoscelides obtectus. The sequence continues at coordinate 87,716,708 of CAVLJG010000003.1, read as the reverse complement.
TGTACCTTTTTTCGTTCATACATAAGGAAAAGTACTGAAGAGGCATTTAAATGTACAGGATGTCCTCAAAGCTGGAACTTTCCTTTACATGCATAATAAGCATTTTTTTTTAGCAACATATGAATGGGTGTGCAGGATAAAGATCCTCTGCATGGATTCCAATACCAGTGGGAGATATAGCTTAGGTTAGATTAGGAAAAAGTTGCGTTCTCTGGAGTGTATTTACCGTTGAGAAACTTGTACAAATTTCAAAGATTACTGACATATTTGGAAAAACTAAAATTTGGCCAATAAAACTTTTCCGTTGGCGCTTTTTAGGCACTGCATGATGGTGTTTTTAAATCTTGTGTTAAATGGTTTGTTTTTTGAGAAACCATCATCTACTTTATTTTTTTATATCGTCCAAAAAAGTACATCCTGATTCTAATAGCATTTTTTTAAAAGAATACAACGATGTATCACATATTGTTACATTATTTTTTTGGTTATAAGGAAAATGCGTTTTTCCTGATTTTATTAAGTAGGCGTTGCAAATACTTGACGTAAATTCCTGTAACTGTATTGCTAGTGTATTGTTATTATTCAGTACCTATTGTTAATATTGCTTTATTATCGACAAATATGCCAGACGGTCATGTTAGGAATGAAGAAAAGTTATAGTAATCACATCTTTTAAAAAATAAAAAACAAATGTTTCTTTATAACTAAGAAAACAAAAATGTAACATGTGATACATCGTTGAACTCGTAGAAAAAGATGCAGGTTGTACTTTTTTCTCGACACATGTAAAAATAAAGTTGATGATGGTTTCTCAAAAACGAAACGTCGGACACAAAATATAAAACACCATCTTGTAGTGTCTGAAAAGTGCCAATGAAAAAGTTTTATTGATAATTATTGAAATTCCTAGAGCAATAACGTAGTTATCGATTTGATGCGGCATCTTCAAAATCGTATTGATACTTCGCGAGTGTACTCAGCAGCACGTCGCCGTCGTCCTCGATTTTTCTTTCCATCATATGTTTGTTTATATTGTGCAAAAGCCGTCTGTCCGGTTGAACACAGTTGAAGACCTAGACAGTCCCAAATATTGCAAATTTAGGAAGAGGTAAACAGACTAGTGTTTTTGAATCGAACAGAGACAACTTCAAGCAGTGATTACAAACAAAACATGTGACAGGGCAGTACTTGAAATTCGTAACCAAATGAATGGTGAGCATTTTTCTCAATTTTTTTTATTCTTTCGGTGTTGTTTTGTCGCAAATTGTCTTAGGTTTTGCAAACGCAGTTGCACTCTTAGAAGGAAAGTCCCAACTTTTAGAACACTCTGTATATAGTATCTTACCAAAAACGTGACTACAGCCTAAGCATCATACAGAGTGTTACTCCTTAAATAATTATCCAGATCTGCTAATACAACGTTCAGTTGAAAGATAAGTACGCTAAGGGACGCAACACAGGGTTTTCTAGAAATAAATGAGATTTTTTGATATCTCTATCAAGCCGTCGAATATGAAACCTCATCTAGTTCGGTAAGAATTTTTAGAAAATCGCTACTTTTGAGACTGTACTATTCTTTTCTTAATTTGTTTTTTGCAGTTTCTCAATCAGCTTAACAGCGTAGTTCACAAATTATGTGACGTTGAAATAAGCTATTAGTAGAAAAATTAGTCCGAGTATTATAGGTAGAGCATTTGGCTGAACAACATTATTTGTCTGTTATCAAAAATATTACAGCATATTCATCAAGGCCGGTTGAAAAAATTAGTGAGCAGATAAGGTGTCATAGCTATGAAAAACTTCTGGATATTATGACCTTCGAAAATAATATATTTTTTTTATTTTCAATGGGAAAAGATATGCACAAGTTAGATAAAAAATAATTGAAAAAATATTCATTGAGTTTTTTTAAATTTACGGTACATTCGTAACATATTTACTGCTTCCGTAAAATATTTTCTGATCCATTTCTAACCAAAATAACCGTTATAACTACATAGGTACTTATAACCGAATCATGTCCCGTATATGAATCAAAACAAGTTTTCTATGTAACCTTGGGAAAATTAAAATTATTTCCTAAGCTTAACAACTAACAACTGTGAACAGCTATTTTTTCTTTCACCAAAATATACGTAGGTATTACTTCAACGTGCTTATGTTTTGTCGAAACAGCGTGGGCATTATTTTAACGTGTTTATTCCTCGGTCCCAAATATTCAGTTATTCGCTCTTTAAATTATCGAGCTTAAAAAAATATCAATATTGGTACGAATCATATATGACTCAGAATGAAATCAGGGGTTAAGTAAACAGATATGCTACATAGCTTCTGCACAAGATAGACAAAATTTTGTAGGTACCATGAATCGTCTACATTCCGGCTAGAGTTATAAGACGATTAAGGGACAATGAATCTAAGAATTAAAATCAATGTCAGGTCTAATTAATATAAGATGTGGCTGCCTTGACATTTTGTAAGTAGTAAAAATAGGTTAATAAAAAGAAGGCGATACTATACGAAAGTTTTTCATACCTATGGACGGTTTATCTGCCCATTAATTTTTTGTGCAGGCCTTGTAGGATATGCTGTAATATTTTTGATAACAAACAAAATTGCGGTTTAGTTGCTTGCTCTACCTATATTACTTGAACTAATTTTTCATTGATAGCTTTTTTTGAACGACACATTATTTGGAAACATCCTGTGAAGCTTATTGGGAAATAGCAAAAGACAACTTCAGAAAAAATAGTACAGTCAAAAAAGTACCGATTTTCTAAATATTCTTAGAAATGGCGATAACTTTATGGCTTTTTCTGGTTAAAAATGACCCCACCTCTCATTTGATCCATGACTTTTTGGACACCCTGTATAGGAACAAATTCGCAATTTGGTTATGCACAAACTCAGACACAGTATATCCTATGTATTCCGTAGTACGCTATGCAGGTTCAAATACATAACTGTCGAACGGTAAGGCGTACCATTGGCTAATGCAGGTGGTTCCAGTAGAAAGTTTCATTAATACGAATAAAACGAGTTCGACCATACTCGAGCGAGACTGTGTACCGTCACATTTCAGTCGCCATACTGCAGGCGTGTGGTGGAACCGGTACCGCCTTATGGGAGGTATGTAGATAGTATACATTATGCATAGAGGGATTGGTGGATTAATTGTTCCTTATATAACCGCTTGCAGATTTTAAAGCACCTTTTATTTTCACGGATTCACCGAAATAATACCTTTATTCCTAATCGAATACTCATTATGGTCGAATGTTCAGAAAAAAAGGCGTCAAGCAGGTTGACTCTGTACTTATTAGATATAAGAAGATATCTACGAACATGTATAATACAAAAAGGACCTAAACGGATCAAGTAAGCCAAACAGGCCAATACAATTAGTTCCGTACTACGATCCATTTGAGAACGCTACAATCCATAAGCTTCTTCTATGCCCTTACTGGGAGTATCGACAATCTGGCAACGTCTTCCATGCTATGCTCGCCTGCTCGAGCAGTGTGACGGTGAAAAATTAGACGGAAGTCGCAGGCATGATCTTGTGGACACCGAGCATATGGCAAGTACTACCTTAGTATGTACTTAATGAACAGAAGATGCCACTGCTGCATTTTGGTATTCGAGAGACAGATTGTGATATAGACCTTAAAATAAACGGAATTTATTTTGCTCACTTACAATCCGCTATGAGTACTGTATCTTTTCCTGGGGTAGCAGCTCACACATGTCGGACTTGCTACTTGTGAAAAAGAAAGTGATTCGTATAATAACTTTTAGTAATAAGCTTACTTCTTATCGGGAGCTATTCAAAACTCTCCACATCACGACGATATACTCACTTTATATCACTATACATATATACAGGGTGTAAACATTATGATAGTCATTATTTAAATGGGTGATAGAGGGGGCTAAAGGAAGCAAAAAGTTTCATATAACATGGGGGGCAAAAAGGCATTTTTTTAGAGAAAAGCGACTTTAAAGTAAAATAAAATCTGACAACGCCGCAATGCCAGATGCGAATTACGACGGAACGCAGTGCAAATAGAGATGGAGTTGGTTATTTTGGCTCTTAGGAATCATTTCATCATTTGATAATGTACTCGTGAAATGCAAACAATTAAAAAAACGGACTTAACTCTAACTGTCTCAGCGCTTCACCTGGTGTGTGAAAGTTTATTGAACGTATTAAAAAATCCACTTATAAATAGAGAACAAAATTTTGATACATACATTGTTTTTCTTTTTAAAACCCACACTGCAGTTTTTTGTATTTAATGATGGTGTCCAAAATGTCATCCTCCACTTTCCACAGCAGCTTAATTACGATCTTCACGAATGGTATGAGGATTTTCTTGCGTCCACGTGTGAGTATTATGGAAATTTAATATCCCGTCTCGCGTAAAAGTACATTCGTCCGTCGCTAGAATGTTTTTAAAAAAATCCGGATTTTCAATGTTTTTGTGCAAAAACCACTGACAGAATGTTAGTCCGCGAGGATAGTCTTCTTGCAACAAGGCCTGCACACGTACATGGTAGGGATAAAGCTAATTTTCCCCGTAGGATTATATACGTATGGACTATGGTATGCGATAGCACTACGCGGCGGCCTAATTCCCGAGTGCTGATATCTGCACTGATTTCCACGATATTTAAAATTTGTTCCTCCTGCTCTACAGTAACCTTGTCTTTCATGAGTGCGAATCCTGTAAATGGAGAGTGGTTACAATCTCAAAAGGTCCCCTCATAATGCCTATCAAATTGTTCAACAAGTTGTCATTGATATCAGAGCTGCCACCAATTTCAATGTTTTACAGCGTTGAAGAATACTTAACATCAGACTTCTGAGTTGAATAATTGCATATAACTCATTTTTAATATGTTTTCGACCTGTTCGTCCGTCATTTTTTTATTTGTTTGATATTTATTCATTTCTTTTAATCTGTTTATTTATGTGGTTATTTGTGTACATTATGCTTGTATTATTTAATTATTGTTTTATTGTAGCTTTATAACTTTATTATTATCATTATTATTAATTAACGGGATTGGAAGCGTATGAATATACTACCGACAAAACATTGAGATATACTTTCCCCCACTACTACAACACCCAAATTGTAACCCCTACAAAGCATTTTCCGAAAATGGTCAGGTGCCTCTAAGATGCCAAGAAAAAAAAGTTTGAGCAATTTTTATTTTTTTGTCTTTTGCTCGTAGTTACACCGCCAGTGGTTCAATTTTCAAAATTTGCAAACAGACAAACTGAAATAAATGAGTGACATGGTTCTTCGCGATGTCATGATGACATGTCATATAACACCCAAAAAACAATCTCATTTTCGAAAGTTTCCGCTATTGCAATACTTCCTCACCAGTAGGTATTGGAAGTAAAACATTGTGGCAGAATCCTCATTTCAGTTTTCAAGAAGTCAGGTTATATGATGACAAATACAAATACAATAAACGGTTTTCTTGTAACATTTAATACTTAAAACAGAAAATAGACGGAAGGAGGGTCTTACAAAGAAATAATATTTTGATACAATTCGATTATTGTTAGTATTAGTCCTTAGGTTATATCAGCCTCCAATAATAGAAAGAACCTCTCTTTATTCATAATACAATACACTTGCAACAGGTCTTAACATTATCGTAAGGAACTCTTCGATAATATTTGAGCTGCTCTTATGCGTTTTACTTTCCAGGCCTATTGCGAGAAAGTATTGTAATCGCAAAATAAGAAATCGAAAATGAGATCTTATGTTTTTTGGATATTATACGACAGGACGAAAAACCGTGCCACTCATTTCCATCGGTCTGCCTGTCCGCTAATCCATGACCCTTCAAAATGTATGTAAATTAAAAATTGGGGGTTGGGTGTTGTAAGGGATAGTAGAGGGGATATCTCAATTTGTTGATGTTAGTATATTTATGTGGTCCGAGTCCCGGTAATTTTACGCACTTATTTGACATATTTCACAAATCATAGATTTCCCTGTACCTATATACATTTGCACTTAAGACTTGAATGATAGAGGATGTTTCCGATAGGCAAATCTGTGTCTGCTGCCCTGGGATCACCGACAGCCTGTTTGACTAACTTGATCCGTTTAATTTCTCCGTTGTCTATGTTTGTAACTAACTTTTTCTCAGAAGATCTAACTTGTGCTAAACAAAATCGTTTATAAACTGATGATGCATGTGAAGTGCAGAGACAACCTACTTGACGTCATTTCTTCAAGTTGTTTCAGTTTGTTCTCTATTCTACGTTCGACTCGCAGAAGTTCAATCGGATGGCGATCGAAGAACTGAACTGGGAACTTCATGATTTGTAATGTACCTTCGTTTTCAAACAAATGTTTTTTTTCACAACTTAATGAGGGTATCTGATAGTTTCCGTGATCGTTTAATGAACCCAGCTCCTATCTTACACAAAGGCTGTACTTAACGAAAGTGCTCTGAGGACCGCTACGGAATGGTGTTTTTGCTTTACAGTAAGGATTATGCATCTATGCATCGCCATCTATCACTGCAAGTTTCGTGGATTAGAACTTTGATCAGAAAATAAACCGTCTTCAACTGCACTCGTATTGAGCCTACGTTTATGATTTCCCCAAAAAACGAAATTTCGTTCAGACCACGCTTACCTAGCTCAAGGAGAGTCAATAGCCATCATTGAAAACAAAAACATGATTCATTTTCCGTAAAAGGGTTCTCCGTTCCACAACAAAACAAGCAATCGATTCCCATCAGCTAAGGGTAGCGAAATAAAAGAGTTGTAAAAGAAATCGAACAATTCGAGGGAAGAAAACGAACAAAGCTGGAATAGGAGCATCGATTGTAGGGAGACGCTGCGGAATGATAGAAAATGGCGCAGATCCATGCGTTTGCATAATTTGGTCTACTGAATGGAACATAAAAGTAGTTTGTTTATTCTACAACTGAGACTGACGCAGTTCGGAGGATATCCGGTATGGATGGCTCAATGGAAGAGACTGTTGTACATGGGCGTACTTTAAAATAAGGTGGTCGGTACATGCTGAACCGTTAACCAACCAAAGGTCATTTGTCTCACATACAGACACAACAACAGACCTACCGACCTGGAGAAAGTGAGAGAGTTTCTTTTCCAGAATAACTGCCTTCGAACTTTTGTTGATGCTGCATAGAGAAGATAATACACTGAGTTTAAAATAAAAAACAACACATTGACGAACAGAACAAGAAAATATCAGTGCCTTATGTCGCAGGTCTGTCCGAAAATGTAAATAAAGTTCAAGTTCATGTACCGACAACTAAAAACATAAACTAAACATGATGCTTTAGTCCGTTCGACCAAAAGACAGCCAACCATGGACAGCTGTTTCATACTTTTTGACTACTTATCAGCATGGTCTAGGAGGAGTCTCGTTTCAGAGTCGACCACTGCGGAGTGCTCATAGCTGCTATAAGCTGGAAGTGGTATGGATCTCAGTTCACGTTTAATAGCCCAGTCGCCACGTGACCGCTTAAATGGCTGACGATTCTGGCTGTATAGTAGATGTGGTCGACTTTCCATTGATTAAACTAAACTAATGCTTTAGTTTGTCCGATCAGAAGACAACCAACCATGGACAACTGTGACGTGCTATTTGTAGGAGCTAAAGATTTCAGTTCGTATTTAATGGCCCAATCACCATGTGACCGCTAGATGGCACTCTTATTGCGATAGACTGTACCTACTGGATAGAAGATAGTTGCGAGGCTTTCGTTCGTTGTCACAGAGACGAGGGACCAAGCCCAGACCATGATGATGAGTAGCCAAAAAGCACGAAACAGCTGTCTATGTTTGGATGTCTTTTGTGCTGCTAGACATACATTCCTTATGAAATTTTCAATTTGACCTATAGATAACCTTGAAGACTAAGGTCAAGCTCATGGTAACTTTCAAAACCATCATCAAAATTGCCATTACATTGTTCTATGGAATCCCTTCAATTTTTTACTTTGCCATTTTTTTGCTTGAGCAGTATTTCTTGAGAACTTTCTGAACACCCTATAGATTTATTAGTCTATAATTACTTCATACTAAGAAATCATGACATGTTTGGTCGATTTTTCTGAAATTTGTATTAGAGGTGTGAATAAAGGTATACACGTTGTCGTGGTTCCAGGTCCTTTTAGGGCTTGATGATGAAGACACAGGAAAGAGAGCTGCTGTAGAGCGATATCATTTTTTCAAACACGGTATAAAATATTCTCCTTAATGTTCATGTACCCCAGATAATCAAAGTCAAAATTCTCTCAAACTCACGATATACCGCGTGTTTCAAATTCGACCCTCACCATTGGGTCTCAGAAACTATAAGATATACGAAGTAGCATAACTGGGGGCAACGTTGCGTATTTAGGTGATTTACAAAATTTCGAAATTCAAAACTGCATTTTTCCGAAATCGTCTTAATTATATAATTTTATTTGCAGTTGAATTTCAAAATAAGTTGCACGTTCACATTGCCACTTTTTATCCTCTACAAGATGGCATAATTAAAATTTCAATATGGCGTTTCGTCTCTTGTCCTCCAGAATCAACTTTATTTTTTATTATGGACGCTATATTGGATTTTTGCACAGATTTTAATTCTGATTCCACATACTAAATCTATTCCAAAATCATTTTTATATTTTTTCTTGACTTTATTTGAGATGGGATTTCAAAATAAATTGCATGTTGTCATTGTTACTTATTCTCCTCTACAATAATTCGAGCTTTCTTCTTTCGACCTTCTTCACCAAATTTGTCTTTTTTTTTTCATATTGACACTATATTACTTTTCAGTCCTCCTTAGTTAGTCATGAATTTGTTGTTGGATGTAAATTTTAAGGAAATTAAAGGGAATGGTAAAACCGGAACAGAAAATGAAAATTTTGCAAAGATAAATCATAACAGATGTTCAAAGTGTTGTTTTCAAAGCCTCAATCATCCAAACTCGTTTACTATGTTCAATCCGAGGTCTGGCCTGCTATACGAAACAAATGACTAATTTATAATTTTAAGGCCTACCTAGGACATTATGTTTTTCTGGAATAACTAAGGTTTGGTAATGTCAATATACCTATGACATACTATGCATTTTTGAAATTATGATTAAAAAATCTATTCATCTGCGCAAAAATCCAATATGGTGTCTACAAAAAAAAAATAAAGTAGATTCTGGTGGAAAGAGACGAAAGGTCATATTGAAATTCTAATTATGCCGTACCTACAGGAGATATCGTAGCAACGATAGTGTGCAATACTATAAAATCCCACAACAAATAAACTGAGGAAAAAATTCAAACGGTTTTGGGAAAATTCGTTTTTTTTCTGTCTCTCTCCAGAAGTACTTTGAACTTATAAGCTTTCTGAACGTCAATTTGTTGGTTACCACAACTTTGTCCCCTTTTGGGTCACTTCACATCTCTCACCGTTTCCAAGATCCCAATGGTGAGGGTCGAATTTGAAACACCCGGTATGCATAAGCTTCTCGTCGCTCCTTGACGTTTCTCGAAAAGCTTTATTATCACCGTGAATATCGGATTCCTAAAGCCTCCACCCTCATGCTTTATTTTCCAAAAATTGGCGAAAGAGCTGTTTACAACCATTACGTCTCGCCTGGATGCATCCTCAACGAAATGAAAGACTCGTCGAGGCTACAAAAAGGCATAAAACAAGATAAACAAATGAATATCGACGGGCGTCGTCACAGCCGCCTTTTGTTGCGTTGTAACGGCGAACAAAACACAGTCGCGTATATTTATTCAGGTGTCATTAAAAATGCGGCCTATTGTCATACAGACAATCGTAAGAGATACTCCGACCCTTATTGGGAAGCGAGGTGTTGTAAATTTTGAATTGCGTGCCGCTGGATTGTTATTGTGCCTCACTTGCGTATTTCACTGTGATGATAATTATGAAATTCTGAACCTTTGAACGAACATGTAAATACTTTATTTTTTAACAACTTGTAAGAATATATATATATAGGTAAATATGTGTTGTATCAATATCAGAACGCTACCCTGTGGAACTCCTGCATTCATTTCTCTGTTATAAGGTAGGTTGATATGTGAAGTATTGGTATCAGAATGCTATCCTGCATTCATTTCTTTTTTATGTCACTCCATAAAGCAGCTCGATATGTGAAGTATCTATATCACAACGCTACCCTGTGGAACTTTATTTTATATGTTTTCATGCCATGTTAAAATAGATAGATATTTGAGCTATTGGCATCAAAACGCTACACTGCCTTCACTTCCTCTTATATCAATTTGAATTTGCGCGTATTTTGTCTCAAATACATAAATAACTATATTTTATTTTAGCTTCCTACTTCCTAAGCGCTACCTAGAGGCAGCGATAATAATCAATCGATTACACTTACGATTAAATGCAGGTTTCTAACTGCTCGTTCAAAAAAACCCTCTAGATTAAGGGGTGAAGTTACCCTTGCAGTATCGCAGCTCTCTGGGTATTGGATATTAGAAAATCAATAATTTCTACTGCTTCTCAAGCTACTCACTAGAGGTCGCCATACCTACCATCTGAATACATACGAATGACACGACAAACAAAATATGACGTTCAGAGGGGAATTGATTTGATTTTTGTATTTTCAGCGTCACACTCCGTAATTAAAATCATAATGATTGTCAAAAACGGGTTGAATATGTCACCAGCCTTTGTACATCGGAGATGCAAAAGTTGAAAAGGAAGCAGTATTTGAGCACCTCAATAAGTTTCAGTCATGAAAATGCTATAAATAGATTGATACTATTTATAACTTCATTCAGTACTCACATTAATGAGAGAGGTCCTATGAAATTGGAATCACACTTTCTTTGGTCAAAACAGTAAGGATTATATCTTACCTAAGTTGATACGGGAAAGAGTTGCAAGTTTAAGTATATACTTAAACACTAATAATTTCTTCACAATTTCTTTGAAGTGTGCATTTGGGCCGCAGATCACAGAAATGTACCCGAACTGGAGAAACCATCACCTATTTTTATAATTTATACGGGTAGCATTTTTCACTGACAGCCAACATACTCTTTAAATGGCTAGAAACAATTAACTTCAATAACTATTCAAAATAGTTGTCCATGTTTAACGTTTTTTTTTACATAATATCCTTCAACTTCCAAATAATTCCAGGATTCAAAGTTCAAAGTAAAATAATGACCGAAGCTTATCCTGTGTCATAGTTTGAGCTTTGTGGCCTAAATGTTAGAAAGAGGTAATTTATGCATTATATGGATTCATTTAGCCAGAAAATAGTGGTGTTATAAAATAATGATGGTGAAACCAACTTGATTTTTATTTTGCCTTTGACCCCTTTTTTCAGTGCCTTATCTTTTTGGTGGATTATATAACTTTATTTAGTGCTTGACATGTCCTAGCTTAGCAATATTTGTCTTTTTATTAGATGTTCCATAGAGATCGCGCGTAAAATTTTGAATTCAGTTACTTTCTACTAGTTCAAACGCTGTCCGCATGGTGGCACCTAGGTACTTGCCCATCACCAATACCAGCTTTCTTAACTTTCAGATAGCACCGCCATCTCTGGTGGTCAGGTTAACTACTGGTAAATTAATTCGGAATCTACACACAACAATTCTCTGGAAAAGGCGCTTAGAATTTTAGCCCACAGATATTGCAATAAAGTCGAAAGTAGGGTTGATATATATGATGACTCTGGTGAATGTGCCGATAGGCAAGAGAAAAAAGCGTAAGTCTGAATATGATACGAGTGACATGACACAACTATAATAACTTAAAACACAAATTTCGTAGATACGTATTATGTGCATCAAGATCTCTTGGAGGGGTCTGTAAGCTTAAAAAACTCGAATGCAAGCTCTCCGACGATCATAAAAAATGGTGGATGTACTATAAGACATAATGTACGTATGTCGGAAAGGACAAACGTTTGCTTTGTACAAGCGCCCGTTATGTCGACTCTGGATTCTCCTACTCTAAATTCTCACTTATCTTAATTAACACTGTCTTGAAGTCGAACAAACCAAAATGACATTCAGAAATGTGGTGAATGAGCCATTTATTTGCAAAATATGGTGACGGTGCTGCAGTAACCGAATGAGCAAACAATACAGTATAACCCATAGAAGGGGTACTCGCGAAAAAGTCTTTGAACTTCTGACTTCTAAAGGTGCCGACATTCTTCCGAGAACTCGAATCTTTTTTTTTTTTTTAGGTACCTCACTTGAAGAGGTTCCGAACTTTTTTATTGCTTTATACAAGGTGGTGCTGTCGTACTTTGGCACAGGTATGGAATAGGTTGTCAAAAAACTGTCTGTACTGGCGTCTAGTAATTGTATTTTTACAAGGTGATTCTTGTCATTATTACTTTTATGGCATGGACAAATATCCAGTGCTTGAAAAACTGTTAGTTGAAAAATAGTTTTTAGCGTCTACGTCATCGACTGGGGATGATTCACCTGTCGCACTGTCTTGTTTGTCGTTACGTAAGCTCAGTAACTACTGTGCCGATTTTTTTCAAAACTTGTAGCTAGTGTAAGGTCACAAGTTTGAAAATGGGTGTGTGGACTCTGAGTTGAGTAAAAAACAATTGTTCTTAGATGTTCGTATCTGTGGTCAGGTGAAAAACTGAAATAAAGAATAGAAAATAACGTAGATGAAATAAAATGAGTCTTCTATTAAACTGCAAAGTATATGGTATGAATGCCATTGCAGGAAGTGTACCATAAGTAACGATCCTAAACAAATCCATAAATGAAACTAGTAACAGCTATAGCTTCCGTCCGTTGACCACAGACGGCCAATCATGAACATCTGTTTCGTGCTAGTTGGTAGTCTGGTTGTAACGCTTCCTTACCAAAGTCCAGAAAAGATGGAATGCAATGAAGATTCCAACTTTTCTGCACAATCACAGAAAGGGGGTTACCATTAGCTTCCGGTAGCTCAGTCGGTGGCATGAAGACATCTACAGGCGCGTAGCTGTGTGTCGACCATGGCATGGCTAGAGGATAGAAGAACAAACAGAACACAAAAATTTAACAGATTTTATTTAACTTGAAAAGCACTTTCATTACATTTGAAACTGAAATTTTAAAGAACAAAATAAGTTTTAAATCTTTGGCGCTGCTATAAAACTATACACTTAACTTTCGCTGGTCCATTTTGACTGGACTGAAGCGAGGATGGCCAGGTGCTTGAAGCGGAGGTCCCAGTTATGAGGGGTGACCTCACATTTAGTGGCTTCAAAAGCAGTTGTAAGCGAAGTTGAACTTAAAGGTGATAGCGCTGCCAAGGCACATGCATGGGTGAAGTGATAGGCCAAGCAATGCAAAGTCAAAGACAAAGGCAAAAGCAAAGTCAAAGACAAAGGCAAAAGTCAAAGCCAAAGGGAAAGGGAAAGGGAAGGGGAAGGGAAAGGCGGTGGCCCCAATCATTTTGTCCTATTCGGACACACATTCTACAAACCGCTAGCACATGGCGCTATATGACCTCATGCTACAGAGAACAAAATTCTTAGCTCTTGTTAGATCGGCGGCTCAAGTGAAAACGAAGCGCGAGGAAGATCGCAGATCAGGAACTCCGCATCAAGCGCGCTCCAAGCGGAAATTTTTCCAAGTAAAAAAGCTAGAGATGGGATTAATGAAATGATAATCGAGAAGTGATTTAATAAATACGATCGGACGGTGAAATCTTTTGATAAAAATTTTAAACATTAAGCAAAAAGTAAGGATGATTAAAGAATTAGAAATTTGAGTAGCAAAAGCAATTAAAAATAGAAATGCTGCCAAAAATTGTAAAGAATTTTGAAAACTATGTTCTGTCTGCCAATCTTCCACTAGCAAACCACTTGTCGACAAAGCCAAACACCAATCGAAGCCCCACGTTGGGCGCCATTTTATGTAACGCTTCCTTACCGCAAAAAGTCCAGAAAAGATGGAATGCAATGAAGATTCCAACTTTCCTGCACAATCACAGAAAGGGGGTTACCATTAGCTTCCGGTAGCTCAGTCGGTGGCATGAAGACATCTACAGGCGTGTAGCTGTATGTCGATCATGGAATGGCTAGAGGATAGAAGAACAAACAGAACACAAAAATTTAACAGATTTTATTTAACAAAAAAGCATTTTCATTATATTTGAAACTGAAATTTTAAAGAACAAAATAAGTTTTAAATCTTTGGCGCTGCTATAAAACTATACACTTAACTTTCGCTGGTCCATTTTGATTGGACTGAAGCGAGGATGGCCAGGTGCTTGAAGCGGAGGTCCCAGTTATGAGGGGTGACCTCACATTTAGTGGCTTCAAAAGCAGTTGTAAGCGAAGTTGAACTTAAAGGTGATAGCGCTGCCAAGGCACATGCATGGGTGAAGTGATAGGCCAAGCAATGCAAAGTCAAAGACAAAGGCAAAAGCAAAGTCAAAGACAAAGGCAAAAGTCAAAGCCAAAGGCAAAGGGAAAGGGAAAGGGAAGGGGAAGGGAAAGCGGGTGGCCCCAATCATTTTGTCCTATTCGGACACACATTCTACAAACCGCTAGCACATGGCGCTATATGACCTCATGCTACAGAGAACAAAATTCTTAGCTACTGTTACATCGGCGGCTTAAGTGAAAAGGAAGCGCGAGGAAGATCGCAGATCAGGAACTCCGCATCAAGCGCGCTCCAAGCGGAAATTTTTCCAAGTAAAAAAGCTAGAGATGGGATTAATGAAATGATAATCGAGAAGTGATTTAATAAATACGATCGGACGGTGAAACCGTTACATGGTAACAGATGCCCCTTTGTTTTGTCTTATTTCGATAAATCTATAAATGAGTTAATGTCTCAATACAGGATTAGCTTTAATTGTACTAGTAGTGACTATATCCCGGTTGACATGTTTGAATTGAAATAAATGCGGACTTGTGTATAATGTGAAAGAGAATGATCAGCAGACAGCTGCCCATAAGGTTGAGTGAAACTGACGCCTAGGACTTTACCTTTCAGTCGTTTGTCTACTTTGTCTACACAAGTCAGCTCAACCAAGTTCCTTGTACATATTTTCTCCAATTCCGTAACATATTCAAAGAAGATCCGAAAACGCACTATCAAGCCTCCAAATTAATCATGGGTTTTTTTGGAAGTTAGAAGTAAAACTTCACATTACATTTTTGTGATATCGCGCTTTGCCACTGGTACACTCATGAATCATAGATAAATTATAGATGGATCTCCATCGTCAATTATATCTCGTGTTGTATTAAAAACGGATTAGAAATATGCTGGAATAACAATGCTTGCCTAAAAACATCAGTAGGCCATTTCTCTCCTTTATTTTGCTTCCAGTCACGCACCACCAATTTGTCATCGTGAATCGCCCTGTACACATCCAACAGCCACGCAACCCACTTCCGACGGGATCGACGCCATCGACTACCTGGGGAGTTATAGTCTTCGCATCTGCTTAGAAAAATATTTAGATTGTTTTTCACACAACACCCCTTTCAATGAATCTGCATGTTACGAGACCTGAAATTGCTTCAAAAATTGTGTTTTTTTTATTAAGTCTGCAATCAGAATATTTTGCCCAGTAGATGCAATCTCGAGTATTATCGCAGATAATGAATGGGTGATCGCATCCAAATAGCAGGTAGCATTTCAGCCACCAGAAGTATCATCTCTGCCACCACTGCAGAATCGGTTTATTCGATGCTTCTTCTAGTGATAACTCTGGATTCTTTGAAATTAAGTTTGGTAGATGTAGAATTTATTCTTCGCGCCAATACAGGTGTTCTACTAGTATCGGTTTTAGCAGTTTAGTTTCAGTTTCGCAAATGCCATATTAACATTCAACGCCTCCATTCAATGTATAGAAAGAATGAAGAAGCAGCTGCGAAAGAAACAAATGAAAACAGAACAATAGACAGGCCAAAACGTGACAAGCTTTTGGATAAACAACTATACGTATAATACTCGGACCATATAAAGGAGTATCAACAAAACAGTATCACGATCCACACTATATCCAAAGGCAACGTCATCGTTTTTCCACCATAGTCGGCGCATCTATGAGAGTAGGTAGTTGGTTTTTGAGACAGTACTGGGACTGTAAGACTGCAATTCCTCAGGTTCTTATTGTCATCTCTTATGTTAGATTGCGATTTTTGCAAAGTTCGTACAACGTACTAGTTACCAGAGATGATACCCGATTTATAGACACTATCCACTCCTTTTCGGAACACGGGTGAATATGGGGTATTTGGGTTTTCAGTATCAACTAAGAAAGATGGCTAATTTTGTTCTCATGACCGTTATCTCACAATAGTGTACGATATGTGATACATATTTGACAGGGTCAGATAATATTTTGATTTTGACAGCTTTTATAGGTACCAGGAGAAAATGTGTGGCCGGGGGGTGACATTTAAACAATGAAGAAGTTGCTTTAAGCGTGATATAAATACCATTAGCTAAATATATTTATTAGTTCTTTATTCAAAATATCATGTCTCCATTTCCATCGGAGAATTTTATAGATTGAGACTCTATGTGAGCAACTGAGGCACTACTGATTTTAGTAGGCAACAACGCGCTAGTTTCAAACCATCATTTTCCGATGTTCTACGCATTGATCAAGGTCGAATCGGGAAATTGTCGTATTTACACGAGAAGCAATTTAAATGGCGAAAGGTGATGGTGAGGGTGTTTGCTCATTTTTTATGACATGGAAGATGGTGTTGGTGATGATGTCAACAATATTTATTTTTTACTTTTTCGGATTTTCAATAAAATTTAGTCGTTCCTAATTTGAACAGATATCTCAACCCTGCTTGTCTATGCTAGCTCGAGGAGAATTATATCGATATTCCAAAATCACAGGAAAGTGAGCAGGCACACAGCATCAGTGTTAATGTAATTGAAGACTTAGAGACATGGATGCTTCTGACCTGGACTGAGGACTGTTAATATGACTCTACACCAAAGATTTTAAAAGTACAAAACTAATGAACGTGTTGATCGAAGATTATAGTATTTGAATTATCATTTCAACATAATGATCTTCGTTTCCATCGTTACAAGATGGCAATGGTGCAGGAACTTTATGAACATGAGTTTCATTCTCGGATGAACATGTGTGAGCGTCTTCTCAAAATCGTTTCAGAGGACGATATTGTTTTTTAAGTGATGAAGCCCATTTGTGTTGATCTGACAACAAACGAAACATGCGATGCTGGGCTGACACCAATCCTCGAGAATTGCATCAAAGGTCTTTTCGTATATGGAGTTTTTTAAAATCTTGGGTTTATGTGAACCATCCAACGACCCTACAAGCTTTGAAGGCCAACATCCAGAAATAATTGCTAACATAACGCCTGCTATGCTGGCAGAGAGTCATGGCAAATGCCAGAAATCAGTTTATTCAGTGTATTGAGAATGCGAGACGTCACCAATCTGATTTGAACTTAAAAACTATGTTAAACAGAATTTTAGGTATGCGCCTACAGCTTAAGACTAACAAAGATGTTCTGCTTCATGCAATAGGTTTAATTAAGTTTTGAAACAGAGGTTATGCTGCCACACCCTGTATATCTAAATCCATCCATTAATCTGTAGTAATAGTAATTTCAAGGTTGAATTTCTTGCTCGCTATGAGCGCTGTGAGCGTCACCCATAGCTTCACCTGTGGAGGAATGACTCAACGATATCCTCAACGACCATGCTGCCAGTCAGTTCGCCGGCGTGCTTTGTTGGTTGCAGAATGGCGAGATTGTCTGTAGGATATATCTCTGAGAAGATCTGACAGAAAGGAAATTAGTTGAGTAACAGAGTAGCAAGATCACATCTGGATGAGTGTATATTAGCTATACCACACGGATTATTTGTGTTGTCCTTTCTGAAGAGAGGTTCGGTTCAAAATTACGATTTTCCTAGTTTTGTTAAGGGAATCACCACCGCGCCCGCGTTGTGTGTAATTAAGCCACATCACAGAAACATTAGGAATTACGCATCACACACGAAACATTTTCGCAGTGTCTCATTTCATAACCTATTCACCTTTCAAAAATATTCCTATCTGTAGCCTATTTACTGACCTGTTAGTTGTAATATAACTTCAACCAAAAATTTTCTTTTTTTATCTCTCTCATTTTTTAGATTCAGCAAATTTGCAATTTCAAAGATAAAGCATACATCCCAAGCAAGAGTATTTGAGAAAGAAAATACAGCATAGACCTCCAATAGATGTTACATCACATCAGAGTCAAACCATGATAGCTCAAGCATCATGGCGTTTAGGCAACACGTACATCTTCACAACGAGTGCACATTAAGTAAACATCAGATAGTTCCAAGTTGACATGTATAATGTCAAAATAAAACCGACTCAATGACAATTTTCACACATAATACTTATGCCGATCGAAGACGCATTGTCGTCTGATTGCCTTTGGTGAGAACTGTGCCTCATGCAAACCTTGGATTCTACGTCACTGTTTTCGTTGACGGCTAAAGTCAACAAGAGCGGTGTCGAAGTGTCAAACAGCCGTAGGTTATTCATTTGTTCCCTTATAAAAATACGATAGGCGATCTGTCCATTATTGTCCGGCCCTCAATATATTCTTTGTGCCGTATTGAATACTGCGGAAAACGTATTTGTTCACTCCAGGCTATGGCGTATATATAGTAGGAGAAATTATATTTTTCGCATTAGTTGACAGATACTTGAGCTTATATGAGAAAAAGGGTATTTGAGTCATAATCGATGAATATGGGGTTGGTCAACTATAATACCCCTAGTAAACAGGGGATAAATACGTTTTTGATTTAGATATTGTACTCTAAGCTAGCTAAAGGGTATCTTGTATGCTGACGTATTTTCAATCTTCAAGGGGTGAATAACGTTTTTCTCTTTTGTTTTTTTAGGGCCACCATATCGAAGTAGAAATTAAATTTTTGGCATTAGTTGACATACTTGGATTATATGTGGAAGTGCTAAAAAATGGCGTCAAGTAGTTTGACTCTGCACTTTCCACGCAACGCCGTTATCAGGTCATAACTGATTACTCTTAACACAAACTAGGCTCTCTGAGAAAAAAGTCAGTCAAACAGGTCCGTACAAATAGTCGATAGATATTCCTTCATTGCCCCAACGGTAGTGCAACTGGAAACGTCGCCTCTCGAGAAAATTAACCCGGTCAGACGTGATAGCACTGTCAGAGTGCAGGCAGGAAACACTATGCTGTGACAGAAGTATGTGTAATACCACTTACCAAGGCATGCTCCAAGCTACCGGGACCAGCTACGGCCGGTAGGTGCGCGATCCATCTGCTGAGAAGTTTAAAGGACTAATGTACGGAGAAATCTATGATGTGTGAAATACATATGTCTAATAGGTGCGTTGAATTACCAAGGTTGGCAGCGTATAAATGTACTAACAAAAATTGAGATAAATCCTAGCCACTCCACATCAACCTTCCACCGCCAATTTTTTTACCTCCAATAAAAATTATCAGGATCCTCTGAAACATCGAAACACGAAGTTTGAGGGCTTTTTATTCTTTTTCGTTCTTGGACTTATTTTCTGCCGCCACTGGACCGATTCTAGTAGTATTAAAATTGTGTGAACATTTCATCTAAATCCGAGTGGTACTTCTAAAGTAATAGGAAAAGACGGAAATGGGTGACATGGTTTTTTGTGATGTACATGTCATGATATAACATCCAAATAATAATATCATTTTCGAGAATTCTCGCGATTATAATAATAGGTACCTAAGTGCCGTCGCTTATCAAGTTAAAATTAACGAATCTATCGACAGAAAAATGTGCGAAATGGAATAAAGTGGAGTACGTAAATTTTATTGATTTTTAGTTACTGCACCCATAGCAACACGACAGTATTTATCCATTTCTTCCTCGCTTCAAACTTTTTCAAAAAATAATTCCAATGACATTTCCTCTCTAGTAAGCGAGTATATGCCACTCATCATCATCAAAGGTCAACCCGTCAATCCAATCAGCCGGAATACTAAGTATTCTCAAGGCACTGACGTACTATGCAGAAATTGCATAAATAAACAGTATGAACTGAATTTATTTGCTTTCCGTTTCTGCGACTATGACCAACCCTTCCTCCTCCTTAAAACAGTCTAATTTCGAAAAAATCATTTCAAAACAAAAAGACGTAAAACACGAATAATATCGAACGAAACTATTTTAAATATATGTTAATGACGAATGTTCTCGAAAAAATGGCATTTCTAATTTTGAAGTTAGAGTTACTCCCTCTAATGGTCACTTTAGGAACCGGAAATAATTTCCATTAATTTCTCTTAGCCACTTCCGTTATAAAATGTTTTTACGATACACTAATAAAACGTGGACAATTAATCAGTCATTCTGGAAAATTTTATTACCAGTAATACATTTTTTAACTACTCTAAGTAACTAAATTATTCACTTTATTCACTTTAATTAAACTGAATTTTCTGGAACCAGTTTGATTGAAAGTAATATAATATTAAACTAATTTGCTTGGAAATAGCACACCATGTTCCTGTTTTATCAAACTGTTAAATTAGTTCAGTTTATGTAGAAAAACCACATTACAAACATTTTAATAAAAACAATCAAAATGTTTATTTGAATCGCGGGACTCGACAGGACTCGGCCCTTCATTCGTTGATGATCAGCATTATGTGACAGACGCAGTGCCCGTGACGCGCATCGAACTCCTCATTTTCGTTTCTGATTTTCACGAGGAGCTTCGTATTCGAATATTGCCGTTGTTGGTGTAGTAGCTGTGACGTGGATCAATTATGGTAAACAAGTGAAATAGTCGACCGTCTGTATAGGGGAGCCACTGCTGACGTGACGGAATGGAAAGACTGTTAAGTATTATTTATGCAGCCATATTTACGCTAATGAAGGTCATTTATACCAAACATATGCTTAGCATAAGCTTGATATCCTTTTCCTTTAGATTGTGTGTATAATGTTATGTGGAGGGGGAGCCTCCTGTCGGTGCAGACTTCGTAGTATGTAAAAATATTCTAGTTTGTTTAAAATGATGTCGAATTTAGTTACTATGTAAATGTACTATTTTTATACACAAGATCAACTGGCCTCATTCAGTTTCTGGTATCACTTTCCCTACTTTCTGAATTTAAAACAACTAGTTGCATCTAGTGAATGGTGATATATTATAAACTGTTTCTGGACAAGCAGACGAAACAAATAGTTGGTAAAACTTGATCTCATACATAATATGTTCACAATCAATGAAAATAAAAATATAATTTTTTTTGGGGCTATAAAAAGTTTTTATTTGGATTCAAAAACATCAAATATCAATATCAGGTTTTCCAAATGTTTTGATATCTAAGATTTGTCAGAGCACAGTGATAATATACCATTCGGCAAAATGCAATTTGCTCTTTTAAATTCCAAATATTATCCAAATATCCTTTTAAATGTAAATAAAATAATTCATTAAATCTAGTTAAACACTTTCACCTAAAGTAATCGAACAAATTTGATCAACATAATTAAATTCCAAACTCATTTTAATCATTTCAGTAATTTTAAATAAGTTGCTTTGATCAATTTAAATAAACGATTTAACAAATTTGATCAAACGATTGAGTTTTGGTTTAGTTAAACTAGTTTCATGGATTCAAGTAAACTGCTTCGGAGTTTAATTAAACTAATCAAACCTGTTAGCCGTCACATAGGTATTTAAATCTTTTAATATTTATACCTGATATCTTAATTGGTTAAAATAGAATACGTCCTTTTTTCATCTTAATCTTTTATTAAAACTTAGAAATTATGTATGAAAAATAATATCAGACAAAAGTCCGCCTCTAGAAGCCGCGCAAACCTGAGCCCTCTTGATTACATTTTTCATCACTTTTTGCTGGGTTTCGGGAGGAATATTTTTAATCACTTCCGTAATATTGTTCTTCAGCTGCTCTACAGTATTTGGTTTATTGGCATAAGCTCTATTTTTCAAAAATACCCATAAAAAATTCAGGAGACGTTAAAACCGCTGACCTTGGTGGCCAGTTGACATCACCAAATCGCGAAATTAAGCGTCCCGGAAATATTGTTCGCAAAAGATTCATTAAGTCCTAGCTGTGGGACAAGTTGCTCCGTAAAATTGTTGGATTTGAGGAGCCAGAAAGTTTTGCACCATATCACGGTTGCGCTCGCCAGTGATATCAAGAGAATTACCTACAGCGTCTTCAAAGAAGTAAGGTCAAATAACACCTCCATACCAAACACCGTACCAAACTGTGATGCGACGAGGATGCAGTGGTCGTTGATGGATGCCACGAGGGTTCACTAGTTCCCACATACAACAATTCTGTTTATTCACAAATCCATTCATATCGAAGTGGGCTTCATCGCTCATTATCAGTTGTCGGTAAAAATCGTTATTCTGGGTATTAAGCTGCAATATGATGTATTGTTGGCGACTTCCATGGTCACCAGTTCTTTGGTTAACTGAATTTCGTATGGCCACAAATGCAAGTCTTTCTGTTCTACAGTACACTTTCACGAGCTCTCTCGATATTTTCCGGAGTACGAACAGTTCTAACGTCCTGTCCTTGACAAGTCTTTAACTTCACCTGTCTGTTCAAATTTTCTCACCAACTGACGAATGGTGTTGACACTGGTCACATTATTTCGACCGAAATCTTGTCGTAGCTTCCGAATCGTTCCAACAATCAACTCATTATTTAAGTGAAACGTTTTAACAATACGGACACATGTTTCTTAAACAACTACTACGGCGCCACCCACTGAAATGCGTGTATCAAAAATGGCACGCAATGTAAATCAGTCAGTTATAATTATCCACCCTGTACAATATTAATATCTGACGCGCTTGTGTATTCCCATGTAATTATTTCTTTACACAATACATCATTTACACAATCCTCCTGTCACTAGAAGGATATATACATGATAAAACCTTTCATTTTTTCTGCAATCTGCAATCTAATGTTTGAAATCCAATAGGCCCCTTCGACGATCGAGTAGTTATCCATTTAGGTTCTTGGCCTTCCCCTACTATAAGTAGTGAATAAAACAGGGCTCCTAACTATAATAGGCCTGCCAGGCAAAAAGTCAATCAACTTGACTCCATCCCGCTCTCCAGCAAAGGTTCAGATTCACCGACGTACCGCAGAAACCATTCCACGTATAAAACGGAGAAAGATCCGAATATTTTTTCGATACGAACGCCATTCTTCACCGTATAAAGGAGGTATAATTGCATTGAAAACGGGAGAATAAATCTGAGCCCAGCGATATAAGTCGAACATTTTTCTTACACAGTTTCAATTTTTCCAATAACGCTCCTTTCAGCCGGCCCGAAAAGCGAGGCGATGAAAAATTCCTGATAAGGCGTCCTATAAGTGAGAATAATATCGTAAAGTTTACAAATCCCATTTGGAATTGTGACTTTTATGTTCCTCGAAAGCGGATTTTGCCAGCCGTTCGGTCGGAGATCTTTTTGTGAATGCTTTCTAGGGGCTTTTTAATGTTAAAGAGTATTTCTATTCGTTGTGATTGCTACGGACCCTTTCTGAATTTCGTTCATCCGTTTGTGGTTTAAAGAGACCTTTGTAGGTTTTAAGATATCTCATTCTCATTGCACTTTTAGATTCAAAGGGATGTTTTGTACTGTATATGCGTGACAGTGATATCGCACGAAATTCATAAAATAATATCTTGAAAAATAGTTACCTTTTTATAAAATATCTCTCCTTTTCTAAACCACTTTTAACAATTTGACCTGCAACGCCGTTAAGCGGGAGCAAAATTGAGAATCGATGTCATTGTAGCTGAAGCTCATCAGGCAGATTGTTCCATAAAAGAGAGGTAATATCGGCCAGTTCTAGATACACGATGTTCGACACGGTCAGGATGGCAGGAGGAGTCATGCGGGTGTGTCTGGCAGGCACATCGCGGTATTGACGGTTCGTTTCAAATTCTCGGTCATCAGGACTCCAACCAGAGGAAATGAACGGCTCTTCGGTACAACTTGGCCATCCATCGAAATCGGTTGAGCGCTAGGGCCCTTCTTGTTAGTCAAGGTTTTTGGAAGCATTGAGCTGTACCAGATTGTTGCTTCCCCATGCAGTGCTGACCTCCAGGTCTCACGTCGAGGAAGTCGCTGCTCGTCTTCTTTTCTACAGCTCACTGGCAGAGATCGGTTTGTCACTCCTGCACGTAGAGTGCTGTCATCAGCAAATCTGTGGATCGGATTGATCGTATAGGTCATGAGGTCGTTGTAATGGAAGAGAAACATTATCGGAGCCAAGATCGATCACCAGAGAACCCCCGGTTTGACATTGTGGGATGAAGGGGAGAACCCGTCGAGTACGTCGAATATCTTGTGGCCAAAGAGCAAGTCAGCTACCCAGTTCCAACAGGACAGTTCGGAACTGGTTTTCAACTGTAGTTACTTCGGGTATGCGCGGAAAGTTAATTCGGAGTTAGTTCTGAACTAGTTCGGAACTCTTTGTTGGAACAAATCTTAAGTTATAATCAAGTAACAGAACTCTGCGCGGAGTTCCCCAATAGAGTTTTCTGAAAAATTATTTGTAGCTTCAATGCTATAAGATGGATAGTAAACAAAAACACTGTCAGGAGCAGGTAGACGGGAGTGAAATAGACAATATATAAGAAAACATGCAAAGTAGAAGAAATCAGAATGAAGAAGAGAAGAAATGTAACAAAAAATGGCAATAAGCAAAAGAGGAATAGAAAATAAACGACAGAAAGAAAAAATAAAAGTATTGTCACTGTCCGAAAATTAATGGATGATGGATCATGTGTGCATCATGCTTAAAATTGAGTCACAAAAATATTTTTAAATACACCAGATATGTCTGGATCTTTATCATGTAGTTTGCACGTTAAGTAGACGTAGATAGAGTGACAAAAAAAAGGTTAACACCTACATATGTTTATCCGACCCTTACTAGTAAAATGATTAAATTTTCAGTTTAATTCGTCAACCGACTGCAGAAGCTGGTACAATAATGTATTGAGGATTCACGATTCCTTATACACTCATTGACACGCCTGGGCATCGTGCTGATAAGGTGGTCGATATCCTGTTAGAGTATCTCATTCCAGGCTACTGCAACTTATAATATCAAAACATATACATTATTTATAAAAGTGCCCATGAAGTAAAAAATTTATTATATATGTTTATAAAATTGTGCAAGTTGTAGGATGTTGGTATTCGCTTTGTGGTCGCAATACATTCTGAACTTGTAAAAACCTGATAGTCGCAGTCTCAGAGCTTCGCTACCTTGCTCTGACTCGTTCAATTCGTCACTCTATAAATACGAATGTGGGACAAATACGTTTATTCGTTTCCTGAATCTTGAGAAGGAAAGTGCTAAGAAAATATTTTAAAAAATATAAACAGATAGTATATCACACAAATTATAGTGAGTACATTATTTTTTATTAAATTTTAGTTTTGTACTCGTAGTTAGCAAAGATAGATAAATTACGCCAATCATGACTTTAGTTATTAGTAGTTAAATATTCAAATATGCAAAATTACACGAGTACTCCTCAATAGTTTCTTTTTGAAAGTTTTAGCAATCGGTAATATAATTACAGTGCAATCTCCGTAATTCGAGCTAATTGTTGCAAGAAGATGTTCGAATTATGGAATGTTTTCGGAAAAATCAAAAAATATTTTTAATATACAGCTGCTGGATTTTCTGTCTTATTTAAATAATTTAATTTTGCCCACAGATGACTGATGCCATGTCCGAATCTAAGAAGAAATGTAGACAGTACAGTGTTGATTATTTGACATTTGGCTTTATTCCATCATTGCCGGACAAACAATCGCCTATGTGCCTTTTATGCCACAAAGTTTTGGGCAATGACGCTATGAGACCATCTAAACTGCAAGATCATCTGATAAGATGCCACCCTGATAAAACAGAGAAAGATTTGAAATGCTTTCAAACACTCAAAGATAAATTTCAGAAGAGACCTACACTGGACAGAATGTTCGCTTCGACGTCACAAAGAAATGATGATGGTTTGCGGGCGTCTTACAATATCTCGTTACTTATAGCAAAATCCGGAAAACCGCATACTATCGGAGAGAAGTTAATTTTGCCAGCCGTTGAAGAGGTTTTAAAAACTGTTCTACACAAACCTGCATCTGATATCATTAAAAGAATTCCCTTAAGCAACAATACTGTTGAAAGACGTATTGATGAAATGAGTTCTGATATTGAAAGCTTCTTATGTAATTATTTGCAAACGACCCATTTCTCTATACAACTGGACGAGTCAACTTTACCTGATAATGCAGCATTATTATTGGCATATGTTCGTTTTATTATGAATCAAGAAATCTACGAAGAACTGCTCTTCGCAAGAACTTTGATAACCGACACTAAAGGTGAATCAATATTTCATGTTTTGAAGGATTACTTCATTGAAAAAGCAATTCCTTTATCAAATATAATATCAGTAGCTACAGATGGAGCACCTGCCATGGTTGGACGTTATCGTGGATTTATAAGCTATTTAGAACAAAATGTGTCAGGGGTGTTAGCAATACATTGCGTCATCCATCGACAACATTTAGTTGCTAAAAATTTGAGTGTTAGATTGCATGAATCACTTTGGGCAGCTGGGCTTTCTTGAATCCTGTCAAGGGGCATACTGCCATCTTAGTCGAATTAGAAAAGGAGGACCCCGTCCTTCTAAGCAGAGGTGATCGTATTACCCCTAAATATCGCTTCAACCGCAAGTTTATTGTGGAGTATCCAACGAGGGAGGAGTGGGACGCCGGCAGCCGGGGACTCTCCGAAGTGAGCGGGCAGGTCTGGTACACGGACGGCTCGGTCACCGAAAAGGGCTCAGGTGCTGGGGTCTCAGGGCCTAGAACTAGGCTATCTCTGCCTCTCGGTGGATACACCACCATTTTCCAGGCGGAAATCTTTGCGATTCAATCTTATCCGACAGCCAGGCTGCAATGAAAGCACTAAGTGCCTGTAAGATTACTTCGAGTCTTGTATTGCAATGCAGGGAGGCTCTGGATTGCCTCGCAGCGAGGCATCCGGTATCATTAATATGGGTACCGGGGCACGCTGGGATAAGGGGCAATGAGACGGAGGACACTCTGGCGAAAACAGGATCAGCCAGCAAGCTCGTTGGTCCTGAGCCAGCTCTAGGAGTGACCGCGCATGAAGCTAGGAGGAAAATGGAGACGTGGGTTGCAAGACAACACTCTCAGAAATGGAGAAGTATCTCTAGACATCTCCGCCAGGCACGAGAGCTCATTGAAGGGCCCAGTGTCAAGGAGCTTGGACTCAAGGCGATTCTCAACTTCGCTAAAAGGGCGACGCTTGTGATTTAAGGATTGTAGAGGTGCGCTTATGCGGCCGGGATGCCTCTAATTTTAAGTCTCATTCATTCATTCAAACCGAATCCGAAGCAACGCGTTGAATACTTTCATCAATTACTCCTTCACACTGAAGTACGCTGGCTGACGAAAGGCTTATGTTTGACAAGATTTTTTGCACTTTTTGAGACTATTTTAGAATTTCTGGATACTAAAGATAAAATTTTAAAAGACAATTTAATGAAGAGGAAAACAGACATGGCCTATTTAACAGATTTGTTTACAAAATTTAATATGGTTAATTTGCAATTACAAGGCGACAGTTTAAATTTGATTAAAACAAAGTCCATCTTATCAGCGTTTCTTGCCATAGTTAAACTAATGAAGCAAAATATTGGACGGGGCGAATTTTCTCAGTTCCCCAATTTGTCACAGACAAGCTGCCAGGAAGACGACGTTTCAACTTACGTTCAACATTTAAATGCCCTCTATTCAGATTTTGAATCTAGGTTTGAGGATATTTTGACTATGGTAATACCACCGTGGACAATTAATCCATATGGTGACATAGAAGAAACGAATGTCATAATACAAGAGGAACTGACTGAACTAAGTACAAACGAAGAACTTAAGGATCAGTTTAAAAACGGATATCAGCAATTCTGGCTGCAAAACAACATACCCGTTACTTATCCCGTATTATGGAATATAGCGAGGAAATTTTTAATTTCCTTTCCATCGTCATACCTAGTGGAAAGGGGGTTCAGCGCTGTTACCAATCTCCTAACGAAAAAAAGAAACAGACTGGACATCATTAGCCGAGGAGATTTAAGATTAACCCTTACAAAATTGACGCCAAATGTTGATAATTTATTATTAAAGCATCAGGTTCATCCTTCTCACTAAAAATATCGATTTATTGCTTATGTTATTTTATTTATAGTTTATTTTATGTTTATTGGTGTCTGACCAATAAATGCCCGCATTGGGAATAAGTGCCCGTATTGATTTTTTTAAAGAACCCCCCTTTATAGAAAATATTTTTTTTTAAATTATTCTGAAAATTCAAGGATAGGTACACACTAAAATTTGTGAATTTTTTGCCTATTTTTAGATAACTTAAACGTATAAAATGCGGAATTTAATCAAACTAACAGTGAAATTATTGTAGAACATATGTTCATGTTATAATCAATAAACGAACTCGCTTATTGTACTATTTTAAGTAAAGAACTTTTTTTTGTTATTTTTCACTTTTTTTTTATTTTATCCCTCTTATTTTTTTTTCAATGCGGGCACTTATTCCCAATGCGGGCACTTATTGGTCAGACACCTGTTTATTTAATGTTACGTATATTTTACATAACAGATACAAAATTTTATTTTGAGTAGTTTTAATTTAAATTCAATTAATAAATGTATAAATTAACATGTGTTTTTACTTTAAGTTTTTAACACTAAACTTCACTACAGTTCGAAATTTACAGGAAATCAATATCAGGTAAGTAAGGGGTCTACCCAACACGGAAAAACATGGCAAGGGGTCTACGACACAAAAAGTTTGGGGAACTCTGCATCAAAGTGAGCACCGGCCGAGCCTCGTTCGTGCGCAGTGTGTACGGAATTTTCGATCAGCATTTACCTCAGAGCGAATATAGAGTCTATTTTTGGTTATTTACAAATTGTGGCACTAACTTCTGTACTTAAATCTAGGTATTTTTCATTGCTCCACTCCGATCTAAAAGATAAATTATTAATCTGATTTTTATTTCAATTCTCTCAGTACTAGCGTGCAAATTCAGTGAAATTAATCAAGCTTGGATCAGCTGTGAGCATGTCGTGGCTCGCCGCAACACTTTGTTTCGGTGTATCGCATTTCGTTTCTCGACAAATCACATCACGGCGCGGCGAGGCTGCCCCGTTCGGTGCGCGGCTTGCCTCGGCTCAAGTGTATTCCCGGCGTTAGAGTACGTTTTTTTTTGCTAAATGCCTTTTTCTTACTTTGTTCGTATTTGACGCACATAGCACTTTTGTTACCACAGTTTTTATTTTTTTAAATCACATTTCCCAAATCAACCCGCATCTAATTTCTAGCTTTCGTTCTATATAAGGTTAATAAAGGTATTACCATCTTGAGAGGTTTCAGTCATTTTCAGTCAACTGTATTCACCCTTAACCTCTGAGAATAAATCCAAGTACATGATTCAAAACGTAAAAGACTGAATGCAAAATAAATTAGTGGATATGAAAAGGCTAATTAATTTGGTTGATTATTACGTTTGTGATGAATGGAAGCTCGTAGTTGAAAGGTGAAAAGGGATATAACCGGTGAAGCTAAATTGGGTGTATGCCGGTGTTAAATAAACACAGCTTTTACTTGTACAGAATATAGGATCAAGTAGAATAAAACATATAATGACTTCAGAGGCTTCTTTAATTAAAAGCGATAATTGTTAAGCCTAAGAATAGCTTACGCTAAGTGAAATCATACAGCAAATTGCTTTAGATGATACAGGCCGACAAAAGTGAGCCGGCCCTTTTACTCAGAAATCAGTTTTTGCATATATTTGAGGCTATCTACTATAACGAAATATTTTTTTGTATCAAAAAACTACAGACATCATACCAAATTACCAGCCTTGCTCTGAATTGTAGCAATGAGCATGTCTGTACCTGGTAGCCTTATTTCTTTGGATATCTGGTATAAAACTGTTTGTCACCAATGTTTGATAACTGATTACAATATATCTTGATACGTACCTATATACTACACTGCCACGCAAAATTAACCGGACAAACAGAATTTTGTTCAAATTGAATTTTAAATAACTTTTTAACCTTAACATCAATTTCGTTAATTTTTTTCGTCTAGTTGTAGGTAATTTCATTGTCATCATTATGGACTGTCAATCTTGCAAAAAAATTGAAAATGTTTGTTGTTATACAGGATGTAACTAAAAGGTGCATTTTTCCCTAAATTTCTGAACACCTTGTGGAAACATTGGATTACTAAATAATGTGTCTTCGTATGAGAATTTTAAGCCTCAACTTTTCTCAACAGTTCTTAATTTGATTCATGCCAATATCTCAATTATTGAAGAATATATGCTGAATCATAGCCACAAAAAATTTAATTTAAAAAATTACAGAGACAGCATTGGTAAGAAGACTATGCGAATCATAACCATAAGCAGTTAAACTTGAAAAATTACAGTGACATCATTGGTAATTAGAAATTGTTATCAAAAACGAGTATTTCCTCCCTGTATTTGAATAACAGCTCTCAGCATCTGAGGCATAGACTCAATTAAACCAGCTATTGTGTCTTGGGGTATTTAATAATAATAATAATAATAATAATACTAATTTTTATTGGAATGTTTATACATAAAAGTATAAAAACGACAACATTCCAAAAGGAAAGAGGATTGGCAGGCCATTTTTCACCTCCCCCTAAAAAGTTAACTTCATGAGCGTTTTTTTAACATCAACAGAATGATTAGCATTCACAACAAATATTATGCACAACACAGTATATAATACGATATAGTGTTAGTGTTAATGGAGGGTAGTGTAGCAAGCGCCATAAATTTAATTTGTGGATTCAAATCTTTGCAGCTGTAGTAGCACTTTTTCCATCTCATTTCTGAAGTTTTGGATGGAAGGTGCTTCAAAAAGTTCTAAATGATCGTTTAGTAGATATGGTGCCGTGTAAGTAAAACATCTTTTGAATTTAGATGTTGTATGAACTGGAATATTGAGGTATTCATTGTTGTGTAAGGAAACTTGGCGGAGTGAACATCTCTTCTCCAAAGCAATAAATAGATATCTGGGTAATTTATATTTTAAAACTTTATATAGTAGAGTTCCATGCTGAAGTAATACACGATACTTATATTTTAAAAGATTTTCTCTCACATAATATCCAGTAATATGTTCTTGAAACAGAATCTCATGCAGCAGTTTTGTAACACTGGAATTTTGTGCTTCATTTCTTCCGTCAGAAAATTATAATATACTGTAGCGCCATAGTCTAGGTGAGTGAGGATTAGTGCATTGGTAAGCCTTAATTTTATATCGCTGGTTAAAACATGTTTGTATCTCCAAAGTGACTTATATTCAGAATAGCATAAAGGAAGTTTATTAATGACATGGTTCTCAAAACTTAAATTTGTGTCCAACAAAATGCCTAAATTCTTAGTCTCCTCTACAATTTCAACAGATGTATCACCTAAAACAATGGCTGTACTCATCAATCCTTTAAATTTTGAAATATTTAACCTAGAACCAATGCAGCAAGCTTTAGTTTTTGTGGGATTCGGTTTCAAACAATAATTTTTGGAATAGTTTGCAATCATTTCTAGATTTATATTTAACTCTTTAATCAATAAATTAACTTCATTTGGCTTGCAAGCTTTATACATTTGTACATCATCTGCATATAGATGTATATTCCAATCTAATACAAATAGTAATGGACCTAATACACTTCCTTGCGGAACACCAGAAACTACATTTTGTAAAGTGGACATTTTGTTAAATATTTTTGAGCATTGGGATCTGCCAGTCAGGTAGTTGTTGAACCACAGTAAGGCATTACTAGACAAACCATAATATTGTAGTTTTTTACATAATACTTCATGGTTGAACATGTCAAATGCCTTACTGTAATCTAACATCACCAATACGGTCACCATACCATCATCCATGAACTTGACTGTATCGCTAGTTACTTTTATAAGCGCTGTGGATGTGTTGTGTAGTTTTCTGAATCCCGACTGTGTATCGGGAAGCACTTCATTTTTTCTAGATGGTCACGAAGTTGGTCAGCTACCACTTTCTCTGCACGCTTGGACATCACATCTCAAATCCTTCATCTGCATAGCGTTATTGACTTTTGCTAGTGGCGTTACAACTGATTTCTTCCATAATCTTGGTACTTCTCCTGTGTTCAGGGATTGATTTATGATATCCGTTATTTCACTTTTGCAAAAAGAAAATACATTTTTCAACATGCTTGTAGTAATACCATCTATACCAGCAGCATTTGATTTTACTTCTCTCAGTTTCTTTTCAATATCATCAGATGTAACTAGATGGAACGAACTTTTAATTACGAGTGACTTTTTCTGCCCAGATAAAGTGTTAAGAAATAACTCATCAGGTTGAATGGTTGGCAACGAGTTCACAAAGTGATTGTTGATGGCTTCTGCGTCTTCAATGCCCTGAGATATCTGATTAGTGGATTTTTGATGAATATTCCATTTAGCGAAGTCCTTCCATAGTTGCTTGGGATTATTCCTGTTCTTATTTAGTTGATATTTTATACAAGCTGTTTTTCATTCCTTAAATCCACACCTGAGTAATTTCTAAGATCGTTATAAAACAATCGATCTGTTTCAGATCTAGTTCTTTTAAATTTATTGTAAGCTTTTCGTTTTAAATTTATCATACATTTTATTGTATAGGTGACGTACGGCCTGTAGAACTTATGAGGTGTAATTTTTTTCATTGGAGCATGTATGTCATACAGCAAGGTAATGTTCTCAGTAAGATGGAGGACTTTGTAGATTATTTATATCATGGAAAAGTCACGACAATAAAATGTTGTAGGAGTGTCTTCTGGAATTTCAATCTTCAATTCACAGAAGCATAACCTGTGATCAGTTATATCTCCCATGCCTATAGTGCCACTCTTGCGCACATGCAATATATTTGATACAAAAATTACAAAAATCATTGTAGCTGAATTCTTGGTAATTCTTATGGGTTCATTAATAACCTGAACGAGATTGAATAATGCCATGGTTTGAAAAAACTTTTTACTGGGATTGGAAGACTTATCGGTGAGGTCAATATTCACATCGCCCATCAGTATAACTTCATCATGGGTAATGTATATAGAAGCAAGGTTATTCTCAAGGTAATCTTTAAATTCAACTTAAATTTATTATTAAGTTCCAAGCAATTTGGGCAAGATATATTTGATTTCGTGCATATATCTGCTTTATGTCCTCTCTCACCGCATTTTAAACAGAACATCTCTCCGGTACATTTATTAGCAGTGTGGTTGAAGCCGCTGCAATTATAGTATCTTAACAAATTAATGTGTTCATATACTGAGCATATTGTTAAATTAATACATAATATTCCGTTTTCCATGATACTATGAACGGTTTTGGGGTCACATTCTATAATGGCAAAATATCATGTTTTCATTTGCTTTGTTTTAACTACATTTATATATGCATCCCTGTCAATAAACATGTTCTCTTGTTTTATAATGTTAACAAGTTCTGTATTTTCAACCATCTGTTCTATACCTACTATCTTAATCTTAGGTTTTTGTTGACTACTTATGATGTTCACACTGTACGAGCTGCTCAGTTGTTTATTGATTACCTCATTTATTTTCTGAACACCACCTTCATCTGCACACGAAATTTTTAATGTTCCATTTTCGGATTGTTTTACTCCTGTAAGTTTCACATTCAACTCAGCAGGTTTCAAAACTTTCAGAAAATCTTTTTTTGTTTGCATGACTTGTTATACTTTTTTGGTTTTATAATAATGATGTTAGAACTTGTATTTCACTTTTTTACCACTGAACTATATGACGGTTTCAAAGCTTCTGTTCTGTTGATACAAATATCTTGATCGGTGTTTTCTTCTATCTTACCATTGGTTCTGCAACTGATTGTTGCAATTTTTTCAGACAGTAAGGAAATTTTTTCGTATAGCTCCTTTATTATTATGTCTTTTGCCAGAATTATTTCATCTTTGGATAGGATGATTTGTTCTTTTGCTTTTATGATGTCATTTAATAATACCTCCGACTTACTTACTATTACATTACAATGCTTATCCTTCTTTTTCCTTTTCTTCCTCTCCTTCTGAATGATTTTGATTTTTATTTTTCTTTCTTACACCTTGACTCATATCAAATGCGGTACTGTTTTTTCTTCTATAATGTTCTTTTTCTTGTCTTCAGCCTAGTTATATCCTACTGCTTTGTTCTTAGCGCCCTGCGGATACTAACTCGTGCGACTTTTACAATTTCTGACACAAATGTCACAGAATATATGGGTCAAAATGGTTAAAAACCACTCTGCGGCTCCAGTTCCACGGACGCGATTCTTTCCCATATCCAAGTGAACGCTACTGCTTTAAAATATCTTGTGTGAGATATCCAGGTATTTATAGCGATCTAAATGACTGATGTGGCGCTACACTCATTTACCAGCGCCTGTTCCAACGCAGCCACAGTTCTTCTTCTTCCTACATAAGCAAAAAAACAAGAAACTCACGACAACAGTAATATCCAACAACATTCAGGATAAAGTTTTAGATACTGATAAAATCACTCACTGAATAAAAACACTTTCCAATGAGGTAGCTTTTCAATCTAATTTTAGAAATGTTCAATGATTAAGCTCTTTTTATTTGATCTGGAAACATGTTCAATATTTTTAGTCTCAAGATACGGGGAGACCGATTGTCAATTTTGAAACATGAATATCAAGTTGCTGACGTATTTTGATATAGTGCATAACCCTATTCAAATTAGAATTTGTTTTATAAATTGATAGGCCAGGCAGTGTCAAGATCTTTAGTTTCTTGAACAGCTCCCTATAGCTGTGTGTGCTGTGCACCCACTATACATCGAACAATTATTTTTTTTCATGTTTCATGTTTTTTCATGTAGGATTGTGAATTTATTTTATTGGATATATAACCACAATGTTGTTAGAAACTAACACATTCATGTAGATACAACCCTAAGAATTTTGTCACCAGATAGGATTGTAACGTTGAGATATTTAGTGTGAAGTTTAGTAGCGCAATTGATCTTTGAGTATTATGAAATCATATAAAAGAGGTTTTTCACAGTTCAAATGAAGCTGATTATCCTCGAACCAGTTGCTGATGCTGTTTAGAAGGCGGTGTCCTGTAAGTTTGTCTCAGTTCTACCTGATACAATGACCTGCGGGGAAGGAGTGCTCAAAATTGTTGATGTTGATGTGAGAACGGCACTGGCCCCAGTACATAACTCTGTGGTACACCTATGTCAATATTAGTTTTATCTGATGTTACGTATTTCACTCCAGCATCACTAGTGCAGGTAATAGAAAAGTATTGCGATCCAATTTGCAAATACGACTTTCCACCAAGTCCACATTTTGCTAATTTCATCAAAAATAGACCATGATTGACACAATCGAAGGCCTTACTAAGTTCGCAGAAGATCCCAACAGGGTACCTACTCGCCTACCTCAGTGTTTGACCATTGTATCTAAAAAAATAATATAAGGCTGTAGAAGTTTATTTCCTGCTAAGAATACCATGCTGACTTTGCGATAATATATTATTGTCATTCAAAAACACCATCAGAATATCCAAGTAACAATATTCGAATATTTTTGAAAAACAGAATGGTTCAGTCACTCCCACTCTTTCATCATTCTGAGGGCAAATAGACGGGGAAAAGTGTGAAATATGCGATCCACCTCCCCCCCCCCATTTTTTATATCTGAAAAAAATGTCTCAAAAATGATCAGGATCCTCTGAAACGTCAAAAATAACGAAGTTTGAGCGATTCCTAATTATTTCGTTTTTGGCCCTTTTCCCTATCACCAGTAGACCGAATTTCAAAACCAACAAAGCTTTTTCGTCCTAAGTATCTCCAAAGCGAGTGATCTGGCAAAAATTCATCAAATGACAAAAGTCATGGAAAATTGAATGGAATTTCATAAAATGAGTTTCTTTCTTTTCTCCCAAAATGCCAGTGGCGCAGAAAATATTTTCTATTAGGAGTCCAGGTACCCCAGTTTCTATGTCTCTGGCTCAATTTGGGCCAAGAAACTAACTCTGTGCGATTTGTTCAGTGGAACATCTTAAGCCTCGACGCAGCATCTTTACCCCTCTGTAGATATAATTTTTTTCAATTTCGTAAATAAAACTTCCTGTAACTCTGTAGGGGAGCATCTTTGAACCCATATCTATGAGAACCAGCCTTGGGAAGTTATACCGCATCTTTTCTGTTGGACGATATTTTATTTTATTCATAATTAATTGAAGTGGATTTATTTATTTGTAATGCATCACAAGCTTAAACAAAGCCTGTTTCCAAACCGCGCTGTGTGAATTCCAAACGGCAAATAAACTCACTAAATATAAATTTATTCGAAATCCCGCCAAAATCAAAATTCCGTTCGTGTACTCTCCGTTCCGAGTGAATAGTTGGTAAATTGTCGCGAGTGTTTGTCACGGCCTCCTGCGCATTGTCCACAGCACAAAAACAAATTGTCGAAGCAAAAACCGGCAATTGTCTCACCAATCAGCGGCCATTGTGCATTCAATGCCCGGCATTTAATCGCAACATTCACCAGGCAAACCGAAAAGGGTGGCGCGGACTAGGGCGTACCGAAGGAGGGAGGGAGGGGTGGTAAAACTGACACAAGTGAACAGGCGCGTTCAGTGCTTTTTACACCGAAGCAGCCGCGTAGACAGAAGCCTAAATACCGGGGTACCGCGGTTGCTATAAGAAGCTTAAACAAACTTTGTTAATCCGATAGGTTGGGAAGTCGAATTAAGGCGGGTCATGGAGGAGAGCTCTGAAGAGCAAAGACCATTGATATAGCGGTAGAACAGAGTTAGATCGCCGACGGCCCGTCGTTGTGAAAGGGTCCCGAATCTGTTCCTTTGAGATGAGTCATTGATCAGTTGAACAGCCTTTCTCTGAACAGCATCAAGTACATATAATTTAGTAGAGGCAGCAGCACGTCAAATACGTACGTATGTGATAAGTACTCGAGGCTAGATCTTATCTGTGTCTTATACAGAGTGAGGAGGTCACGTGGAGAAAAGTACTCCTTAACTCTGAAAAGGTAGCTTTTTCCCAGCAGATGCCGCGATTGATGAAACGTGTTCGTGCCAGATCAAGTCCACCATCCAAAATAAGGAGAAGAACTCGGCCATCCATCGGATGAAGGCTGGGGCGCTTCTTGTTAGTCAAACTACAGTACTGTGATTTGTAAACTTTAGACTGTACCAAATTGTTACGTCCCCAAGCTGTGATAAACTGCAGGTCTCTCGCCAGATAGGAAGTCGCTGGTAGTCTTCTTCTTTCCAGCTCACTAGCAGAGATCGGCTTTGCACTCTGAATTCATGCATGTAGAGTGCTGTCATCAGCAAAGCTGTGGATCAGGTTGATCGTACAGGAGAGGAGGTCGTTGATATGTAAGAGAAACATTGTCGCGGCTAAGACCGATCTCTGGGGAACACCCGCATTAACATTGGCAAAATGTACTAAACGGTAGCTACTTATAGGATTTGGCATGGTATTACAGAATGGATATTCTGTAGAGTATATCCATTAAATACTTGAATCCTCGAACACTTGGCAACCTTGCATTTTTTCAATAAAAAGGTTCAAATGTAGCTTAGGCAGCTTATTGCATGGCTCCCTTCAATTATTGATTTCCAACTAGCAAAGTAGTGCTATAACCTTTTAGTAAAAGAACTATTCAGCCGTAAAAGCTCTCTGTTGTTCTTGCCTTAAGACCAAAATGCTGGCTTAATGTTGTGTGGAATGCAAATTTGCTTTCTGCAGCATATTTGCTGTAAAATGAGGTGTTTAAAATATTCTTAGAGCATAGTTATACAACACCTTATAGGACAAAATTTGAACTGTCGCATAAACGTTTATACAACTATTTTATACGGTATATTTGCGCGGTAGTCAAAATAGTTGTGTTGTGGCATCCATGGTAACGTTTATACGACAAACCCGAGCCTTGTTGTTTTGGTGTGCAAATTTACTACTTTAGCCAATAAATTGCTCCCAACGGAAGCACTTATACAACTGTCGTTTAGTAACTGTTAAAGGCTGTATATCTGCAACAATATTACAAACTTTATAGTACAAGATTGCTGTGCTCGGCATACATTTGTTGCTAAATATGTTGGTACACAACTTCACCATAACCTAACTTTCTGCTGTCATCTTTTTATACAAACAACGGTACAAATTCTGAGTAAATCATTCGACTGTCCGTATTTCATTTCAGAGATTTGTCAAACTGTTATATAACACCTGCAGACAAAACCAAAATATTCTAATAATCCAAAGACAACATGGACGATGATTATATGATTATACATAACACCCGCCATATTGGACAAAAATACTCGTATATTCCTCTATTGATAATTAAATAATTATGTTTCAATTCGACATTATAGATATAAAGTAATAAACATTAGTGTAATTATGTCTAAATATAGGACTTGTAGAAGATTTAACGCAGTTAAGTTTAGTTTTTCATCTTAAAAATCTGGACTTACTTTCGATCATTATTAAAATATGAATCAAATACCTACGAAGCCCAAAGAAATTGCGTAACTACTTTGCACGATAATAACAATAAAATTTCCTGCGCAAGTAATTCAATATCCCGATATCACAGTTTAGAAGTTTATCATATACCTACGTACCTGTGTATAAAATCCACAATGTCCGATATGTAAGTAAACAAGATGACTGTTATATATTCTTCACTTCGCCTAAACAATACATAAGAAATAGTTTGGTTGCAATAAAGTAGAATCATGTAACAGAATAGTTGTATAGTTGACAAAAACTGAATTTTGCACTGACGCAAATGTGCTATAGCGGCTGCAAGAGGTTTACACTTTTCTTGTATAGCTGTTACCTGCAGCCCTTATACAACCTCTTAAATGACTGAAGTGTCCTATTATGTGTGCCCATTCCGCTTGTATAGCTGTTCTAATAGCATTTTGCCAGTGTTCTTACAGCATATAATGCTGTGTAAGGAATACTGTATAATCGTTGTTGCAACTCTAATAGGAGAGATAGTTGTTAGTTGGGATTCCTTTGTCTGTACCCGAACGGAACATACTGAAAATTAGTGGCGAACCCATTTTCGGATCTAGCTAGAGATGATCGATATCGATATTTTTGAATATCTCTGCAGCTAGCGCGCATGGGCATTTTCATGCACTTTCAAACGTTAACGCCGTAATCTCATGATGGCATTCGACGTTGCCGTGAAACACCTATTTCCTGACGTCCTGCAAAGACTAGAGATAGGAGGTTAATCTACGTCATGGACACACGTAATCCTACGAAGTCAATCATGTCGCCAAGGATGGTATATCGTAAATCTAGTGGGCATAGAATATGGCGTAGAGCGTCTGCGCATTGAAAAATATCAACATAATCTGCCGCAACCATTATGTGCATTTGAGTCACGTTTTGACAAGCTTTGTAGGCTTATTACTTCGTGGTTTATTAATATTATGCAATATTCCTGCTTAAAACTTGTCCGAACTGTCAAAATTGTAGTTGTTTCCAGTCATGATGGCCACAACAGAGAGGGATGCCACATGCGCAGAACCTAAAATTAATGTCCTGTGCTTTCATTTTACAATACGAATTGTCACGTATTGACCATGGGCGCCCCCAGGAAACTTTCTCAGTCAGAGGAGATGGATTACCGGTAAGAGACAAAGAACACAGAGTTACCAGTAGAAGGTACACAGGGTTACCAGTACAAGGGAAGGACTCGCGAAAAGGCCTTTGTTCTCTGATCCTTTTTTCAGGTCCCTCACTTGAAGAGGTCTGGCACTTTTTTGTTGCTTTATACAGGGTAGTTGTACGTTGACGCACATACGGAATAGGTTGTCAAAAATGGTTTGTAACTCCTCAGCATGGTGTAGGCTTGGTCTCAGGTGGGACAATAAACGGAAGCTAAACAACTATCCTCTATCCATGGTATAAGGTATATCGAAATAAGACAATATGCCGCCTGTTACCAGAATCGACAACTACAAATTGTTTTCACTTCCGCAGTGGTCGATCCTGGTAACAGCACTTTTCTCTGTCATATTCAGATAAATCTATAGATGAGTTAATGTTCTCAATTTAGGATTAGCTTTGTTTGTCCTAGTGACTATATACCGGTTGATATAAATGAATTAAAATTTAAATGCGGACTTGTGTATAAAGAAAAAGAAAATGAGGAACAAATAACTGTTCTCAAGGGTGAATGAAAATGACGCCCAAGAGTTCAGCTTTCAGTAGTTTTCCTACGTTGTCTACACAAGCCACTTTAACCAAGTTCTTTGTAAATTTTTCCTCCAATTCCGTAACATATTCAACGGAGCTCCAAAAAGACACTGTCAAGCATCAAAATTGACCACGGGTTATTTTGGAAATTTTTGCTATTAGAAGTAATACTACCCCCGATATTATTAATTATTTATTAAATATTTGTAGCGACGGATTCTTTAATATTTAATAAATATATTTCTCAAATATTTATAAAATATTCATTATAGATATTTGTAGTATGTATAATTCATATATTTTTGCGATATTATTTCCAAATATTTAGTAAATATATGAGAAAAGATTTTTAAATGTCAATTTTATATTTTGATGAATTATCTAATATTTTTCATAAATATGTTTGGATCTTCAAGCATTTCTGATAGATATCTATTTTCAGTGTATAAATTCTTCATTGGTTATTTTAGCAAAATCTGTAGAAATATTGGGTTTATAAAGAAAATTCATTCTAGACTTAATGGTTTAATTTGCTAGAAAAGTATGATTAAAAAAACATTCGAAGCCTCTTCTGCATCTTGAAAAAAAAACCTACTAATTATGAAGTATTATTGAATACATAAGCTACTTTCTAGTGTATTTATGGGAATCTAAAATGCAGTGGAACAATTTTGGTGCTGAGCATGCTGAGTTACTCCGAGTAGCTCAACTGGGTCACTGAAAATCAGCTCTATAATGCAACTAAAAGGGCGCCACATTTTCTGCCTATGATAGTTCGAGGTTTGGTCAATTTTTAAGAAAATTTTGGTATGTTATTTTAGATATCTTGATGAAAAATGTCCATGGACATAACTTGATCCTTTGACTAACTTTTAAAGAAAAGGTTTTTGAAAATAAACCACTTATTGATTTTGTTGAAATGTGACTTAGTTTAGTAAGGGAGCTAATTTAGCCATAACTATTTTGTGAATTTATATTATAATTCAAGGGACAAAAATATAGTATTTTCGACTGTAAAAATTTTAGAACGTCACTGATAAACTTAAAAATTTTAAAGTAGTTACAGCTGATCTGCCC
Organism: Acanthoscelides obtectus; assembly: GCA_963669975.1. Classification (NCBI taxonomy): domain Eukaryota; kingdom Metazoa; phylum Arthropoda; class Insecta; order Coleoptera; family Chrysomelidae; genus Acanthoscelides; species Acanthoscelides obtectus. The sequence goes on along the minus strand of CAVLJG010000003.1, from coordinate 87,675,111 downwards.
TCTACTATGACAAAAATAATAATAAAAATTGGGGTATTTTAAAAAAAGCATGTTTGATGTATCTTGATTAAGTTGCGATTAAATAACTTTTCATTGTGATGTTATGAATATAATTATCGTATCCATTCTCAGATAAATCCACCAATACCAAATAACTATTACACTTCAAGACTAAAATTACTTATGGTCTTGTGAATACCTTTAAACTCAACTGGCACAATAATGTTTACTAGTCAGATAAATTAAGCTATGTAATTATCGAAAAACTTACCCTTTTCCATTTTCCACAAAAAAACAATCAGATAATGTACCACTTGGAGGTACACAGGAAGCACGCTATCATAGTGAAAGTTACAGTCAAAATGGATGCTGGAAAATGGGTGGGCTCAGGCCGGCTTGCTATTACGCCATTGATCGCTCGGAGTCATACGCCCATGTGCGCCGTAGCCGAACATGAATATTTTCTAAATGTTAAAGATTTAATATTTTCCATTGATATTTAATGAATATTATAAAAGAAATACTGTATTTAAATTATTTAAAAGATATTGAATAAATATTTAATTAAAATATTATATTACAAATATTTATTAAACACTTTTTTAGGAAAACAAATATATAAGTAAGATAAAAATATCACTATATATTGAATAAATATTTCGTGCTATCGGGGACACAGTCTTGTGCACCGGTACGCTCATGAATCACATAAATTTTGGATGGATCTCCTTCAATTACACATCGACTTGAGCTCCTATATGAAAGAATGGATGTTAAATATGTCGGAATAACAGTACCAGCCTGAAATGATTAGCAAGTCAACGAAACATCGGAACACCATTTCTAAATAAGTTATGCGCCTCCTAAGTCAATGTCACGAACCGCCTCTGCGACTGGTTATAAATAGTGGGGTGTGGAGAGGTAGCAGCAACGTTTTGACGCGGGGGTAGCTAGCCGAACGCCACCGCGTCAAAGGGGTGCTGCATGCTGCATATCGAGGAAATTAGATTCCATAATCAGATGCTTCTTTATATGAGGGGCGTAATTGGTGGGTTCCAGCAGCACAGCGAGAATTGACTCATTCAAGCCACGCTTCTTTGAATGCTTTGTCATGATAACACGTGCGGAATGCGCCTATGCCTCTTTCATGTGATTATCGATGAATGGACAGACGGATTGCACAGATAAAATATTTTGTAGTTTCAATTTGAGTGGAGTGAAGCGTTGTTTGAGATAAACAAGACTGGACAAGTGTGGAAGACGAGGCAAAAAAATGGCGTCAAGTAGGTTGACTCTGAACTTCCCACGCAACGCTGTCATCAATTCTGTAGCCGTAAGTCACTTTTTCGACATAACACGACATTTTTACGTATTTGTTTTGAGGATGAATATGAGAATAATTCAATGAAATTGTATCAGTAGCTAGCTATATGAAACAAACTAAAGAATATAGCACCTAAACTTATTCTGTGGTTTCATTTAGCGGTCATGCAAACATTGAGCATTAAACTTAAAAATGCAGTCAGTATAACTAGACAACATAAGCATTAACATAAGCAAAGCAGACCAAAATATAAACCAATTATTTTTAGAATTCACAGAAGAGCATAAAAATATACTTTTGCCTATCCAGATGCATCAAAAGTCAATAATATAGCAGGTAAGAATATAGACTTCTAACAATACTAGTATCTGCGGCAGAAACGATGGTCATATGCCCACAAGGCATGCGAGATGGTCATGGAAAGAAGATTAGGGAATGCCATCATCATATCCGATTCTGAAAGTGGAATAGGAAAAATTATGAGAAAAGGTGTTAAGTGAACCTGTGATATATACCTACACATTAAATGTTTGAAAACTAATCAATAAGGCAAAAAATCAAAACATAGGTATCTGTCTAGCCTGGATCCTTGGAAATTCAGCGAAATGAGGTAGTGGCCAAATTACAAACATACTGAAGAAGGTTTAGTCACCTGCTATCCATAGGGCAACACGGTTGATTTATGTCAGTGTCAATCGCCATTTTTTCTGGATGCCACATGGTTGCCAGATTGTACATAACCACCGCATGCGACGTTACCGGTTCTTCGCATAAATCGCAATTTTATAGTAAGCATTTCTAATGATATATGGAAGATTTTATAACGCCATATGTTATTAACATATTTTTGCCGTTATACAAATAAGTAGTGACTCAAAGAATTGCTGAGGGGTGCTCATGAATCATGTACAGGAAGATATCCGTCGCGTTCGGGGGGGTGAAGAGGGGATCGGCGATTCAAAAGAATGAATAGCGGAGCGAGGAAGATCGTCTGAAAATTGGAAAACACGTCCAAACACAAAAATTTCGGTGGGGGGGTCTGGACCATAGCACGCCCTCCCTGGATCCACCGCTGCCCTCCAGCAATTCGATCAATCCAGTCACTGCCTTTCGAAACGATTTAACTTCATCCTCTCTTCGCAAACATTATACGACAAGTTTTTCATACGTCCACACATACACGTCGATCTTGTACAATCGCGTTTAGAAATTGGAAAAATCTATCTGGATTTCCTCGGTCTTGTTCTGTGAGATTTTTTTGCGAATACGCGTTCGGGCATCAATACGCTCTTGCTTTCCAGACTTTCCAGACATTTAAAGGGGAATTAATGGATTTTATTCATCCCAAAGTGGATTTACTGCTCTCAAAAGAAAATCTTATGTGGGGATTCTACATATGGACCAGTTAATAGCATGCAGGATTTGTAGTGAAGCTTGGGTTGAGTCTGAGACTTATATCAAAGGATAAAAATACCTATTTGGTCTGACAAAAAATTGTAGGTACTTCGCAAATATAATATGTGTGCCTAACAGAGCTGCGAAGACAAAGCCTAAATACCAGGTGCTTCAAATTAGACTCTCACCATTGGGATCTCGGAATCGGTAAGAGATACAAAGTCGGTTAGATTAGGTAACTAAGAAAATGACACTTTTTTCAGGGTTTCGCAATTTATAGTATTTCTGGAAATAGACGAAAGCAACCGAATTTTCCCAAAATCGTTTTCGTATTTTACTTACTTTATTCGAGATGGGATTCCAAAATAAGAAGTCTCCCACTTTTTCTCCTCTACAAGGTGGTAAGGCCAATCACAGTATTTCGAATCAAAAACTTGAGTACCTGGGTATTCAACAACAATTACGTAGCGCTTTTAACATCATATATGTTTGAAAGGATACAGTGTTTTTTTATAATGGCTACATATCATGTATTTACATATGTCTCAGACAGTGGTCTGCCACATTATTCGAATTTAGGACCATTGTTGTTCATATTATTCGTTAATGACCTGTGTGTCTCCTGCCTGGAAGACTTCAAGGTCAGATAAATTTACTACAAAACGAGGGCGCCAAGAATCACCTTCGTCTTAATATAAGTAAATGCAGAGTAGTAACTTTTTTTAGGAAAATCAAGGCTTTGTTATATAATTACACAATGAATAAATGTGTTCTCGAGCGTATCGGAACTGTGAAAAATCTAGGCATCTATTTCGATCAACAACTAACTTTCAATGAACATATCAATCAAACTGCGTTTTCAAAACCTACGGCTTTGTTATCACGAATAGTAAAAATTGTTGTACTTTACAGACTTTATATTTTGGCTTGGTTAGGTCTTAACTCTGATATAGAGTTCGATTTACATGCAATATATTGGTGGTGTTTGTTATAAACTTCGAAACAAACTTTTAAAATTCGTGTATTTCAAGATTGATGGCATATATCATACTAGAGGTTAGAGGTGCAGAATATATAAGCGTAAGCAATCAGCAATTATATATAGTGTATAAACTGTTGCTTAATCTAATAGACTGCCTCACAATACCACGACCAGCATCTAGATTCAATGCTTCTTTTTTATGCCAAACACAAAATTTGTGATTGCTTTTTTACAAAATACCCCATCGTTATTTCTTTTTTGTAGTCAGTTGCTCAGTAAATGGTGTTAAACTGTTGGGCAAAAAAGGCTTATTATTATTATCGAAATTAGAAATTCAGTACCGTCACTTGTCCTCGAATAACAACTTTATTTTTTCGTATAGACGCCATATTAAATTTTTGTACAGGGTGGCCATCTATGAATGCGAGGTTCTGTATCTGACAACCTATCCATCGTAGAAGCTTGCGGCAAAAAAAGTTCTTAGGGAAACAGCCAAAAAAAAGCTGGAAAATATTTTCAAGTTTCTGAAATGGCCGCTAGGTGGCGTAACTGCAATCTTGATTTTAAAAAAGTCATGTTTCTGTGAATACCGCTATATTAACCTAAAAAAAAATACCTGATGTTCAAAGTCGAGGACAATGTGAACGTTGTTGGCTTGACAGTTTTTGCTGTACTTACGTCTAAAAATAAAGTGGGGGCTGTTCAAAGGTTTGAGTAAAGAACGCCCTGTATCTTCAAAACGGCTGAGCCGATTTTAACAAACTTGGGCTAGTTGAAAAGAGCAACTCTTGGGCTACAAATCTTATAGTCTTTGAAGTTTTGCTAGTTCCTTCATGTGGCCGCTAGACGGCTTTTTTCAACATTCCGACAGGTTAATTATCTCAAAAAAATTAAATGCGTTGATATGATTTTTTTTATGCAAAAGTAGCTAAATGATGTCTAAACAAGATCGCAAAAAACCGCATCTTGATATCTTGTTCCTAACCTAAAATTTAGGGCAAAGGAAATTTTATAGAGAAATCCCTCAATTTTTTATTTTTCTAAACTATTTTTTCTGGAATTCTCGTTTATTTATCAAAATAAAATCACCTTGTTGAAAATATTATAAAATCTCGCTAAAAGGTAAGTAATGTTAAAATAGCAAAAGGGATATTTTTTTAAATGGGTATATACGAAAAAGACAATTAATCGAAGTAGGGCATGGAATACAGCAAAACAAATATCTAATCAAAACATAAATAATCCTCAAATTGTAACTTTGAGCAATTTTTGTGCTTACCAAATGCATTTTACGAACGATGAAGTTGTTGATATGCTTGCAGTTTATTTTGAATATCGTGAATGCCGCAATAGCAAATGGAGTTTACGCGACTCCATATCCAAATCAGCGTCTTTGCGATGTGAGAGTTTTTTCCCGATTAGTGGCGGCAAAGAATTGGAAGGACACGAGAAAGTATTAACCGCGTACTGTGATACATTGAAGTAAATCCTCATCTTAGAACAGCAATATCGTTTTGAGCAATCCCTAAATGTCTTTCTTGACTTTTTGGACAATCAATCACCGTTGCCGTTGGAAGATGTGCCACTGGAAATTCGGCAAAACTTGTTTTTGCAGTTGGATGGTTGCTCAGCACATTTTGCTATTATTGTGAGACAGCATAATGCAGTACTTCAACAGCGGTGGATTGGAAGAGGAAGTCTGTTTCCATAGCCCTCGCAATCACCAGACTTAGCTTGTCTGGATTTTTATTTATGGGGACGGTTAAAAGACATCGTGTTTCAGACTCAACCTACAATCAGAGAAGATATTAAAAACCGAATTCGTAATGTAGTACGTGAAATACACTACCGTGTGGAATGGCCAACGGATCCTCTGCCCCCCACTAGAGTAAATTTTCCTTCGGGGAGCAGAGCGACGGCTAATCGGGCTCTGGTGAAACGCCGAATCCAAGGTGTGAGGCTTCGTGCTGAGGGATGAATGGTGCCGGGGGCTATCGGCATCGTAAACGGACCCTCTGGAACACCGGGCCAAATTCCGGATTAAGTTTGGCCTTCTCTATGTATAGGGCTCTGCGTACAGTGACGGTTCATATCCCCAATACTCGTGGGAACAACATGGACCAACGGGAAAACCTCAACCCCATCTTTGGCCGTCATCTCCATCATAGCAGGGAGAAGGATCTCTCTCTGGGGCATCAGAGGATAATGTTAGAGGCTCCTTAGGGCTAGCTGACCTCTGCTAATAGGAGTCGGGAAATGATTCCACTATCTGTCACCGCTGAACAGGAGAAAAAAATACTGAACCCATCTCCGAGGCCAGAGGTGGCAGACTCTAATGCTAAAAAAGCCTTGGAAAGGATTCCTGGGTCAAAGAGAAGATGCCTGGCAGCGCTTGTCAAAAGCGGCATGCATCCTGTGGGAATCAGCGAAGGACAAGGGGGAAAAACCTCCATCGTCCAACACAGTTAGCTGCAGCAGGCAGGAACCGGGAGGGCATGAAGTCGTCCCCACTGCTGGCTGCACCAAGCACTCCCGTACAGGCACCGAAAAAGTCGAGAAGTGGTGGGCAGGCTCCGACGTAGAGCGCTTGCGGGGAGCTCTAAGGGGAATACACCCAGAGCATCCCGCGGTCGTCTTCACCAAGGAGCAATTGTTCGCTCTTCAAAGGGCGATATTGGTAGCTGTGTCTCGCATTAGAGACAGGAATACACAGGTGAGGTTCCAGGACTGTACCCACAGACCTGGATGGCCACAAATCACCTGTGCGGACAAAGAAAGCCTGAACTGGCATAAATGTGCGGCAAAGCACCTCCAGCCTTGGGAAGGCGCCAAGGTCAAGTTTGTCAAGAGGGGCAATCTTACTAAACCCCATATATGCGTACCATATCTTCCGGACGAAGTTCCAGGGGAGCGACTCTCCATGGAGGATCTGCTGCGTATACTGGGGAATACGAACCGGACTCTGGATACTCGTGATTGGGTTTGTCCTACATCAGGACGATTCAGGCAAGGGACAAACTTGGACCTTCGGCATAGGCGATGCGTCGCTGGTGGCGCTGAGGCGCTGAGGCGCCTGGACTTCAAACTGTACTTTGGCTTCGGCCAGTCACGATTTAGTCTGAGGCCCAGGGTTCAGGGAACAGCATCCGAGACATGAGGGACTAATACCCCGATATCCATCACCGCCGGTGATGCGTCGACTGTGACAGCAGGAGAGACAGCCACTCCTCCTGCTGCAACTGGTAGCGACTCTACCAAAGGGAAGACTAGTCCCGGTAAGACGCTGCCAAAAAAGGCAGAAAAAACCCAAGAAGGGGAAGGGAGGTCCTGCGGCACACAAAAGCTCCAAAGGCCCACCTAAACTGGCATGGGATCCTGGTGGGGACAGAGATCCACCAGGAGGTTGCAGCTCTGCAGCATAATGGCTCAATCGCTGAGCCTGCTGAAGATTAATCTGCAACATGCCAAGGCCGCCACGAACGTCCTTGGCGCCACATTCCAAAGGGACGGTATTGTTATCGTCCTTATCCAGGAACTATGGAACTTGAACATAGGTCGAGTATCCGGACTTTGAGGAACATCTGGCAAGGTAATAGCATCACCATCGGCAACAAATCCGAGGACATACATCCTTATCAGGAAAACTCTAAAATACTTTGTTCTCACACATTTCTGGGATAGGGACATGGTATCTATCCACCTGACCCTACCAGGGCAAGTAGAGGTTGTAATTACATCTGAATATTTTCCTGGGAATGCAGAAGGATCACCGCCTCCCCAACTGGAGCGGAACTTAATATCGACCATTGCAGGAGGAAGAACGTGCACCTAGTACTAGGATGCGACTCCAACGCGCATCACAGGGCCTGGGCGAGCACAGATGTTAATCAACGAGATGAGTCTCTGTTTAACTATTTAATCGGGGAAGGACTAGTGGTTAACAATAAAGGCGCTGAGCCTACCTTTATTACTAGAAGTAGGAAAGAGGTACTTGACTTGACAATTAGCAGTAATTATTTAACCAGCAAGATCAAAGATTGGCTGGTAACGTCGGAACCCTCGTGTTCTGATCACCGACATATTCGCTTTGAGATTGCAACGGGTGTAAGACCCATGGTAAACTACAGGAATGTGAGGAATACGGACTGGAATGGATATGAAATGACCCTGAAGGAAAACCTGCATTCCTGTAGTAGGACCATAACAAATAAAGATCAACTGGACTTCATGGTAGATCGGGTAACGCAGGCCATACGTTTAGCCATACTAGGAAAACTGTCTACTCAAGGAAAAAAAAGACAACCAGAGTACGCCTTGGTGGAATAACAGTCTTAATAAGAAAAGGATAGAGGTTCAGAAAGTCTTCAACTGGGCCAAACTATCTCGTGAGTGGGACCAGTATAGGAGGACCTTAACCGACTATAATAAGCGGTCCGCAAAGCCAAAACTGAGTCATGGAAAAGGTTTTGCGAGAGCATATCAGATGCACCGAGCAGAGCTAGGGTCTACAAGACCCTCTCCAAAGATTGTGGACAGGAGCTGGGGTCGATCAAGCGACCAGACGGCACGGTCACACAGTTCAGGGGAAAAACCTTGGAGATTCTTGCGTAAAACCACTTTCCAGGAAGTATAACATCTGATGACTTAGCTGGACAATTCCCGGAGAATCGGACGGATGAACGACCCACAGGGGAGAGTGGTAGGTAACAGAACCATAGTAACTCCTGATGTGGTTAAAGGAGCGATAAAATCATTTAAGCCCTACAAATCGCCAGGAGAGGATGACATGTATCCAGCTCTACTACATGTGTATCACATACCATATGGCTGGAAGGTGACAAGGGTAATCTATATGCCCAAACCTGGACGGACAGATCCAGTGGCGAAGTCACTCAGACCAATTAGTCTGACCTCATTTCTGCTGAAAGGACTTGAAAAGGTAATTGATGAGTACATAAGGAGGGGCGCTCTAAAGAGGCAGCCTCTAAGTGTGCATCGATATGCCTATCAGACTGGTAAATCAACAGACCTTCCTCTCAACAACTTGGTTGCGAGCATCAAAGCGTCCTTGGAATACCAGAAAATTGTCATAGCGGCCTTTTTCGACATAGAGGAAGCATTTAACAATGCCTTACCAGAATCCCTCTATGAATCAATCGCCTCCAGGGGTGTGAATTCTCTGATCAGAAGCATGTTAACATGTAGAATCATAACGACATCCTTACAGGGGGAGTGACTCAGATTTAGAGCTGCCCGGGGGTGTCCACAGGGAGGGGAGTTATCTCCCCTTTTGTGGTCACTCCTGGTAGATAATCTGACTGCCATTATCCGCCTATGGGAGGCCGAGATTCGAGCATATGCAGACGATCTAGACGTCCTAGTCAGAGGGAAATCTGAGGAACATATCTCGGGAACACTCCAGGAGATGTTAACCGCAATAGCGGATTGGTGCGAAGCGGAAGGAATGTCAATCAACCCACAAAAAATGATAATCATACCTTTCACCAGAAAGAGAAAACTGGATGGGATTAAACCTCTAACAATCCAAGGTGAAAATGTACCGTTTGGAATAATCTTAGATAAAACACTAGACTGGAACTCGCATCCTTAAGAAGGCAAGGATCTCGCTATGGAAATGCTGAAGGGTCTGTGGAAAGGACTGGAGAATGAAGCCTATACAAATGTGTTGGCTTTATACCATGATCATTATACCTATTATAACCTATGGGTCTGTAGCTTGGTGGGGCACGGCAGCACAAAGAACTGTCCAAGCCAAACTGAGCGCAATACAGAGAGAATCTAGTAGTATGTTGATCACTGGTGCCTTTCGTACCACACCAACTGCAGCTATGGAGGTCCTTTTTTAATTTACCCCCTGCACATATACCTGGAAGGCGAGGCAAGAAGGTCATCTGATAGACTACATCATAAGGCAAATGGTATAATGGACAATATCACTATGGTGAACTTACTAAACAACCCCAGTCTGGGAATGCCTTCTGATATAACGGCAAAGATAACAAAATATGCTATACCCTACTGAGTGACAATTCCACACAGGAATGAGTGGGAACAGCAAGTTAACCTGATAAAAAAGATATATGTGCATACACAGATGGCTCCAAGATCGAGATAGGTGTTGGAGCTGGTATCTTCGTGCCGAAGCTAAAGATTAAAAATCTGTTACTGGGTGCCAGAATGATCGCAGAACGACAACTGAGACACGGAACTATAATTATTTTTTCAGATAGTCAAGCCGCACTTAAAGCACTTGACTCCACCTACTCGACATCGATATTAGTGTGGAATTGCAAAGAAGCTCTCGGTGACATAGGGGAGGGAAATGAAGTCCGTCTCATATGGATACCAGGACACACAGGTCTAGAGGGAAACGAGACAGCTGACACTCTGGCAAAGAGTGGGGCTAGCACACCCTTCATAGGGCCTGAGCCAGCGATTGGGATCACAAACAATCCGGCTAAACAAATAATCTCTGCAGAGATGTACAGAAAAGTCCATCAATACTGGGATGGATTATCAGGGTTAACCCATGCTAAGGCAACTATACCAATCTTGACAAAGAAGGTAAGAGGAGACTCTTTGCTACAGCTGAACAGGAATAGCCTTGAAGCTCTAGTAGGACTGTACACTGGTCATTGCAAATTGCGTTACCACATGAGCAGGCTGGGCATGACGGAAGACGCTGAGTGCAGACTGTGCATGGAGGGAGATCAAACGGTCAGGCATGTATTGTGCAGATGCCAGATTGCCAGAATCAGGTACAACATACTTGGAGACGTAGTACTCCAAGCAGAAGACCTAAAAGATATTTCTCCAAACAAGTTAATCGACTTTCTCAGGAGGTCGGAGCTACTGGGGGAAATATAAATAGGTGTGAGCCACAATAGACCAAAGAACACACAACACCTAACCTAACGTAAAATACTGAGAGCCGAAATTGAAGCTGCAGTTTCTCTCCTGCGATTTGAGGATCATGTGTATTTTTTTTGTTAGGTTAATATAGCGGAATTCACAGAAACATCACTTTTCAGATTCGAGATTGAGGTTACGCCCCCTAGCGGCCATTTCAGAAACTTAAAAATATTTTCCAGGATTTGCTCTTAGTTGTTTTAGTAATAACTGTTTTTTCCGCAAGCCTCTACGATGGATAAGTTTCCACCTCGCACTCTTAGGTAGCCACCCTGTACAGGTAAATGGAGTTTCTAATTCTAATTGCAAAAATATGTACCTAATATTTTGACATTGTCAAATGGAAGTTATTTGAAAAAACTCTCATTTCCAGAGTTGGCTTTTAAAATAACAGTTTATCATATGTCGATCCGATTCAAATACCAATGCTTAGCTTTCTGAGAAGGCTGTTTAAAGGGCATTCAGATAAATAATTTGTCCATTTATTGACTATTGTTTTAGCACGATGATGGCACTCTGCATGACACTTCAGCCTTAGATTGAAGGCATTTGAACGCAAGATATGTGCATCGGTTTAGATACGGCGTGTATAAAATGTTTGAAATGTTTTTATCAGTTACATAAAATAATACGATTTTCAATGTTTACAATACAAATAATATGAAAAAGTTTCAACATTATTCTTTAGTCGATGAGTTAAGACCAACTATAGGAAGATTACTGTTTTAAATATTTGATGTTTAATGGTATCCGTCTTGATATATACAATTTTAGTCATAATAAAAATAGCGAATATGGACTCACCTATGCCTAGATAATAAAAACTGACATTTGCCTGATGATATGCAACAAATGACTATCTGATAATTTCGAGGCCTACTTAGAAAATTGTTTTTCTTTTTTAAAATTAAGATTTGGCAATGTATAACATATTATATATTCATGGATTCAGACCAAAAAACTCTATTCTCTTGTGCAAAAATCTAAGATGGTGTGGATAAGAAAAAGTTTGTGATTGTGGACAAGAGGCGAAACATCTATTGGAATTC